>JANAVB010009596.1:8482455-8607442 GCA_029216955.1 Iris pallida | reverse complement strand
TATATATATATATATATAACCTAGATAATTCCTATAAAGTCCAACATACTTGGTAAGGACAATTATTTACTATATTATCAACAAAACATTACTTTATATTAATACTATTCTTAATCTACCTATAACAATATTTAGAGAATAATTGCCAATTCCTAAAATATATACCAAAATATTTGCCATTACCAAACTCGTCTACCTAGTAATGCCATTGCCCGGATTCGACGTAGTCCTCGGCATCGACTGGATGAGCGAGCAGTTTGCCGTAATAGACTGCCATGAGGGGAAGGTCACTTTCAGCCCGCCTGGAGTTCCGCCGTTCGAGGTCAGAAGATGGATCACAGAGAGGCCAGAGGGAGTCTACTTCGGAGCAGTTGTAGAAGCCCAGGAGTTGTCGCATCCGCTGATTGTAGAGTTTCTCGACGTCTTCCCCTAGGAGTTGTCAGGATTGCCGCCAGATCGAGATGTGGAGTTCCGCATCGACCTAGTGCCCGGATCAGCGCCGAAGTCCCAGCATTGCTACAAGATCAACCCGAAGGAAGCTGCAGAGTTGAAGGCCCAGATTGATGAGTTGGAAGGCAAAGGTTTCATTCGGTCCAGTGCTTCACCGTGGGGAGCACCGGTACTCTTCGTGCCCAAGAAGGATGGGACGGTAAGGATGTGTATCAATTACCGTACATTCAATAACCTCACCATCAAGAATAGATATACGTTGTCGCAGATTGATGAGCTGTTTTATCAGCTAAGTGGGGCGAAGGTCTTTTCCAAGATTGACCTTCGATCGGGGTATCATCAGATGAAGTTTCGGGAGCAGAATATTCCGAAGACAGCTTTTAACACCTGATACAGCCAGTATGAGTTCTTGGTGATGCCATTCGGACTCACCAATGCCCCAGCAGTGTTTATGAACTTGATGAATAAAGTTTTTCACAAGTATCTGGACAAGTTTGTCGTAGTATTTAATGACGTCATTCTGATATATTCGAAGACCGAGGAGGTGCATGTAGAGCATCTGTGGATCGTACTGGAGATTTTGCGAAAGGAGAAGCTGTACGAGAAGCTCTCAAAGTACGAGTTATTCTTGGACAGAGTGGAGGTTTTGGGGCATGTGGTGACTGGAGAGGGGATTTCTGTGAATCCTAAGAAGATTGAAGCAGTAGAAGCATGGACACCTCCCAAGTCAGTAGCTGAGATTCGTAGTTTTCTGGGGCTAGCAGGATACTACAAAAGTTCGTGAAGGATTTTGCCAGGATAGCAGAGCCTATGATGAAGCTTAAACGGAAGGACGAGGAGTTCATCTGGAGCGACGCCTACCAGTTAGCATTTAAAAATTGAAGAGAAGACTCACCACAGCGCCAATTCTAGCTTTGCCATCTGGATCGGGAGAATTTTATTGACACAAAGTCACAGTCAACCAAATATTGATAACATTGACTAAATAAAACTTGTAATAATTCAATACGACACACGACGACTACATCCAGCTCAAGCCAGACGACAGCTCAGTTTTTGCAAAATACAAGTCGTTTTTGAGTCTGTACTTTTATATTTATTGAGTCTAGACTGTTGTAAGCTGAGTTGTGCTGAGCTCTTGAGACTTGACCTATAACCTATCCAAAATCCATAAAGCTCCACATCTAAAATAAGCCCATTGGACCTTAAGACCCATTATGTGCTCTGGAGACAGAGTTCGGGCCGAACTCTGCCTCCATACAGAGTTCGGGCCGAACTCTGTCCCCTAAAAATCAGAACCCTAATTTTTAGGGTTGGCTGGTTGCTAGTTGTCCAACGGTCAAATTTTTGAAAATTCCTACCAGAATTCTGGCCGAATTCTGCCTGCTAAAATCCTATAAATAGGCCAAGAATTCTCTCATTTTCATTCATTCCATCTTCTTTTCTCTTCTCTCTAAAGCTTAATATAAGCCATACCCTTCTTCATCTACTAGCCACAGGCTTCCTAAGTCTCGAGTGCTCAGCATCTCTCAGTTAGGAGACTTGTGCAAGAGTTCAAGAAGTCGCTTGGAAAATTCCAAGCATCGCCACTGCGATCCTTTGTAAGGAGTTGACATGCTCTTCTGAAGAAAAGGCACGAGGTGTAACTACTATTTCACAAATAGTGGATTTAATCCTGAGCTAGAGTTCTCAGGCCTGGACTAGTCCTCCACGAGGGAAATCAGGTTAAAATCGGCTGTGTTTGCGTATACTTTCTTGCTCCTTATTTATTTTCGTATTTACTCTGATTAGTTTTTCTTGTGAAAGAGTTTAAATTTTTAATTGGCTATTATCGCTATAAACTCTATTCACCCCCCTCTAGAGTTGCCATCTGTTTTTCAGATTTGTCATCTACATTGATGCTTCAGGGAAAGGCTTGAGATGTGTGCTTGAACAGAACAAGAAGGTCATTGCTTTTGCTTCTAGACAGTTGAGGCCTCATGAGAAAAATTATCCCATACATGACTTGGAGCTTGCAGTAGTCATATTTGCCTTAAAACTATAGAAGCACTACTTGTATAGAGAGAGAGTGGACATCTTCACGGACCACAAAAGCCTGAAGTATGTCTTTACTCAAAAGGAGCTGAATATGAGGCAGCATAGATGGCTGGAACTCATGAAGGATTTTAACATCAATCTGCAGTACCGCCCTGGGAAGGTAAATGTGGTAGCAGATGCTCTCAGTCGATATCCTGTTGCTATGTATCTCATAATAGATTGGCATCTTTTGGAGGATCTTGAGAGCCTTGGGATTGAGATTGTTCTTCCGGGAGTTGGAGGGCAGCTGATGCACATGCAGATACAGTCAGGACTGATAGAGAAGATCAAAGAGACCCAGTTTCTTGATGAGGGACTCCGATGTCTCAGAGGCCAGGCAGAGGCAGGATTGCTCGATGACTTCACCATTGCAGATGATGGATCCCTGAGGCACGAAACACAGTTGTGTGTGTCCAAGGATTTGCGGAAGGAAGTGTTGCAAGAGGCCCACCAGTCGCAGTATTCCATTCATCCTGGATCTAGTAAGATGTATAAGGATCTGCGAGAGTATGTTTGGTGGTATAGGATGAAGAGAGCGGTTGCCAGATTTGTTTCCAGATGCCTTGTGTGCCAGCAAGTCAAGGCGGAGCGCCAAAGACCAGCAGGATTACTCCAGCCTTTACCTATTCCAGAATGGAAGTGGGATCATATCACCATGGACTTCGTCTTTGGATTACCGCGTACGTCCAGTGGCAAGGATGCTATTTGGGTTATCGTGGACATACTGACAAAGTCTGCTCATTTCATTCTGTTCAAGGTTGGGCTGTCGAACAAGAAGCTTGCAGACCTCTATATGCGGCAGATTATGCGGATTCACGGGGTGCTGGTGAGCATCGTTTCAGACAGAGACAGCCGCTTCATATCATATTTCTGGAGGAGTCTATAGCTGAGCTTGGATTCACAGTTAAATTTTAGCACCGCCTATCATCCACAGACGGACGGACAGTCCGAGAGGACCATTCAGACGCTGGAGGACATGCTACGAGTTCGCGCACTCGACTTCGGCGGTTCGTGGGAGGATCATTTACATCTAGTAGAGTTTGCCTATAACAACAGTTATCAGGCTAGCATTGAGATGACCCCGTTCGAGGCACTGTATGGACAGAGATGTCGTACGCCTTTATCTTGGGACGACGCTGGCGAGAGGGCTTTGCTTGGGCCAGAGATGGTGGTAGACTCAGCTGAGAAGATCAGGCTGATCAGGAAGTGCCTCAGAGTTGTACAGGATCGGCAGAAGCAATGGATAGATAGCAGCAGACGGCTACTGGAGTTCGCAGTTGGAGATAGAGTGTTCCTGAAGATCTCGCCGACCAGAGGTATCCTTCGTTTCGAAAGAGGCAGAAAGATCAGTCCGAGGTACATCGCGCCTTTCGATGTGACTGCACGGATTGGCAAGGTAGCATATCGACTAGCGCTTCCAGCTAGCTTGGAGGGAGTATATGACGTTTTCCACGTGTCTCAGCTTCGACGCTACATTCCAGACCCGAGCCATGTGGTGGACTACTCAGAGCTAGAGGTGGGTCCGAGCTTGACCTACGAGGAGCAGCCAGTGGAGAACCTTGATCGGAGGGAGAAGCGCCTGTGAAACCAGACTATTCCACTTGTCCGCGTCATGTGGAGACACCACTCTTCGGGAGAGTCCACGTGGAAGCGTGAGGATGAGATGCGAGAGCACTATCCTAGATTGTTTACTTGATTGTATGATTATGTTTTGCAATTCCATTTTTTCTTTCAATAAATGTTGGGAATCGATTTTGGAATAATTTTTGGGAATTTCAGGACGAAATTTTTTTTTTGGAGGGAAGATTTGTTACTCCACTTCTTAGAAATTTTTTTATTTTAAAAATCCTTAAATGATTTTCTGATTTAATTTTTCTAAGCTATTATTTTTCAGCCTAATTTTAATTGGGGCTTTCTCTCATTTTAATTATGGGCTTATAAAACCAGCCCATGAATCAACCCATCTATTTTTTAAACCTTTTTCTCTACTGAAATTTTGAATAGGCTCAGCCACTTCTTCATTTTAATTGTGGGCTTTTGAACCAGCCCAATATAATTGTTAGGCTCGGCCACTTATTCATTCATTGCTTAGCAATGGAGAAGGATTTGAATTCCTTCTAACCATATTCCAGCTGAGCTATGTGCAACCAACCAATTCTTTTTCCCTCCAATCCTTCTTCCCCTTTCAAATTTCCCCAACCGCCTATAAAACTGATGAGCTTTACTCTTTGACAATTTCATTGAGGAGCTCTACTATTCCTAATTCTAACAGCCACTTCTTTCTAACAACTTCTTCTTCACCACCTTCCTGAGCTACACTTCGGAGGAGGATTCCATGGCGTGGGCGGATGAAGGAGGAGATGGCCGTCACTTTTGAAGATCCTTGGAGCTTCGTTTCTCAATGATCGGATCGGGAAGCTTAGATCGATCTGGTTATTGAAGTTGCATATAAAATTCCTTGATATTGATGATGCTTGATCAAATTTTTGAACCAAAAATCTATTGTTATTCTCCATCCTAGAATTCCTTTCGAATATCACTTGGGAGTCATTGAGAATGATGCCAATTAGATTGATTACTTTGTAATTCCTCAATTAGATCTGGAGATCTCAGAAGTGAGTATCAAGATTCTCAAATAACATCTATGTTGTTTATTCCTGAAATTCTCCATAAATCAATTTAAACTGTCAGGAACAGTCCCTGAATCCGAAGTGGAATTCGAATCTGAGTTGAGGATCGATTCAGATCTGAACTAGGAAGTTATAGTGAGTATTCTTCTATTGTTAAATCAATGTTTGATGGAGTGGAGGATGGAACAATCTTTGATATTATGTTCCTGTTTTTTTCCATCTAATTTTAAGCAGGAAGAGGATATCGATTGCCTAGGTTTAGTAGTGCTCGACACATTTTTGATCTGAACTGATTCTAAGGTATTTATAACCCATTCTTATTACACTATAGTAGGTTGTATCAATCGAATATTGGTCTAATTTTGGATAACTTTGATTTCTATTAGTTCATGGTAGAAATTGGTTGCCTGGGTTCATAGTAGCTGAGTTTTGATCAATGTAAATCTGTGAATGTGTCTAGGATTGAGCCTTTAGCTGATAGCTTATAAATTGGGTTGGTTTGATTACCAACTGTATGGTTTTAATAATAAAACTGTAAGTACAGATGGAGTAGTAATTTCTGAGCTAATTACTGAAATATAGGTAGCAGCTTTACAAATTAGCATTTCCTAGTTAAATTATAGTTGTCTAATCCCGTTTCCAGTTTTATAAGTCATCTAATTCTGCTTCCAGTTTTTAATTGCCTAGTTAAATTATAGTTAGAGTTGTTTATACTTTGGCAATGTTCTCAGTTATAAAGAGGATGGTTATGGATTAAGGGGTTATTTTGGAATAATTGATTTTTATATCAGCTGACAATTGGTTCACTAGTATGTGAATTCAACATAGGAGATAGAAGGGAGGACCAATTGAGTTAGGGTATGTGAGAAGTTCCTGGAAACAGGAATTGACTGTTAGTTCATACATTTGATTACAGTATCCTACTTAGGACTAATGCCTGTGTTTCGATGTAAGGAATTTAATGTGAAATCAACCCTGGGATTGTATTTTATAGACTGATACATCAGTCCTTCATAAGGATGACTGTCTCAGGTTGTTTGATACTATACATTATCTCAGTTTTGTTTTACTGATATGGATATTAATCCTATCATGGGACTGAGCTGATTGTTTAGTAAGCTTAGAGTTAGTTTTCAGAAGAATGGATGGACTGAAATGTCCCCATAACCTGTGAAAGACTGATGTAGTATACATTATATTGAGACTTACCTTTAGGATTATTCGTGAAGTTTGGGAGAAAGATATTAGGATTCATATAAGACTGACATTGGACTGATCCTGGTATCAGTACCTATTTGGAATGATCGACCTGGTATCAGTTGGCATATTTTTCATTAATGTGTAATTTAAATCTTTGGTTACTGATTTAGAAAATAGCAGTGGGGGATCATTTGAGTTAAGAGTGTGGGAAGCTCCTGGAACGAGATTGACTGATTAGATATGGCATATAGGATTGTATATGAACTGATATTGCACTGAGATAGGAATGTACATTGGGACTGAATGTTCAAGTCCTACCAAGGACTGAATGTTCAAGTCTTGCCTAGAACTGAGATGGTTCCAATGATCTGTAGGACTGAGTATATTTTTACTGTGTTTTGAGCTGATAAGTAGATTAAGATAGGACTAAATATTAGAAGACTGCCCTGTTCAGGCAAATAGTATCAGTATTGAAGTTGATTGGTTAACACATTACTGGGCTGAATTGGCCATAAGAACTGTTATACATAACCTGTGGAAAGGAAACTGGCCTTAGACTGAACTGAGATATCAGTTACCTGTGAACTGAATCACTGTTCAGTAAATCAGATGGGTACTGATCAAATGGAAGATTAGTATGGTCCAATCCTATTCAGGACTAATACCTTGTAGGACTGAAGTTAGAAAGGATGTAGCAGTTATTTCATATGGTTTATAAAGAAAATTGCCAGGTTTAGGTATTTGGTTCAATTCATGAAACCTGACACTTAGTTCTTCCTGGACTGTTAATTGATGAAATTCAGTTGGAAGATTGAATTGATGAAGGAGTGATGTCAGGTTATGGTTAGGATGGGAGGATAGCTGAGAAAGGGTTGGCTTGTTCAGTCCTACTTTAAGTTAACTTAATGTGCTCTATTTTCTTTAATAGAATATTTTAGTTAATTAGGAACTATAAGTATCATTAAAATGTTGGCCACTTAAGGATCTTGGAATATTAAGTTTGTGTGGTAATGAAGTTGAGGATAGTTATCTCATATTGTAGGTCATCTATAGATATTGCTTGGTTGTACAATTGTGGAGGTTAATAGGATATATACAAGATAGATTTAGTGTAAACTAAGGATTTTGTTTAAGTAACTTTTCTAGATTAGAAATATCTACCTATATTGTCAACTTATCATTTGTAAATTAAAACAGGAGGATATCTAGCAGTGCATCCAACACTTGATCACCCTAAGCAAGGCAAGTATACTCCTCGGACTTGTTCATTTCTCATGTCTTGTATATTCATTCCTGTATCTCCTTATTGACACGATGTATCACGGGATTGTCTGGTTTCATGTTTCATGAGTTACTTGTGTCTGGGAGGGAAAATACTACAGATATGTGATCAAACCCTGTTACTAATCATGTGAATAGCTTAGGTCCCGCATTGTGTACGCGGGACCAGAGCCGTACCATTTCATGTTCATTGAATCTACCCAAGAGGATCACACACTCTGGATGTATTTCAATCTTGCACATTTCAGGATTCAAGTTGTATTTCATGTTCAGGTTGTATTTCATATTCAGGACTCATATTATGTTTCCTGTATTTACTTTCAGTATTTTCTGTTCAGTTTCATGTCTTATTCTCATTTCTCGTACTTTAGATATATTTCCTATTTTTTGTTCATACCATGATGTTCATGTTCATTTCCTTGGATATACTTAGCTTCGCTCTTGACTAGGATATGTTGCAGGTGAGCTGGAGGCTATCTGTGATACTTACTATGGGCAGGAGCCTGAAGGCACCTATGAGCCAGTAGATGTGGCCCAGGACCTAGAGGCTGAGGAAGCCTAGACTTTTCTACTTAGCTTTATCTGGACTTGTACTAGAGACATCTTTATAGTTTACATTGCTGGAATGTAATAACATTTAGATTGTATTTGAGATTATAGGATTGATATATTAGATGCTGTGATTACTTTTATTCTTATCTTGATTCATAGTTCTCCCTATATATTGGTACAGCTTACTTCATTGTGTCTAACAATGAAGGCTGGGCGTGTCCGACTCGTGTCTGATTATTCGAGAGCGGGTCGTGATAAACTCCGACGACACAGAGCTCGGCCAGAACTCTGTCCTGGGGCAGAGTTCGGCCAGAACTCTGTGTCTGGCAACCAGCAATATTCTGGAACCAGGACACAGAGTTCGGCCAGAACTCTCCCCTGGGGCAAAGTTCGGCCAAAACTCTCCCCTGGGGCAGAGTTCGGCCCGAACTATGCCCCCTCTCTCCAGCAGCTCCTCTGGCCGCTCCCGAGTGTCTCCGTCATCTTCGACTGGCCTCGTTACCTCCCCGATCTTCTCTGACACACAAAAGGCGCTCGTCGCACTCCGGGGTCTTCTCCACATAGGTTGGGAACCCCACCCACTCCAACACTTTTTGGTGTAGTATATATAGTTATTGTTACTTGTTTCTCTAGTTGGTTCATGTTATTATTATCATTATTACTATCATTCACTGTTATACACCTTCATCACCACATCGTTGTCATATATCTTATTCCTCTAGAGTCTCATAATGGCATTTTACTATATATTATGCTGTTTTTTATGTTTAATTTACTCCAATCTTGACTTGATAACTAATATTGTTAGCTTAGAGGAGGACCAATACCCTACACATTACTGGCCTCTCGGGGGTAAGATAGGTGAGGATATGGAGATAGATGCTTTTGGATTGATTCACGAGTTAGACGTTATTAGTTAATCTTGTAGCACTTCTATTATTTATCTAACAGGTTCGTCCTCGTATTTGGATTATAATGTATTATGGATCTTGTACCTATTTAGATATTCTAGTTATGTCTTGTTCTCATATATCCAGTATTTAGTTATTGTTATGAATAAGCAAATATAGTAATTACGATTGAAATATTAGGTATATCCTAAATATTACATCGTTCATTCTTCTTCGTATTATTTCACATACTTATCTTGCATGTTTAAATTTTTAGTCTTTTCCATCTTGCTTAAATTTATATTTTGGTAAGAAGGTAATACCTTTGAGTTATTAAGAATGCCCGAACTAGACATACACTTAGGGCATCCTAGCGAATCCTACCGTTATGCTCGTATAAAAATTGCATCATGAATTGCATGTCCACTCTATATATCTAGTATGTATGGTTCGTCCTTTGATAAGTCCAATTCTTGCATCATGATAGATAACGATCTCATGCAATATGTAAAAGGTGGAATCCTATAGCCTATATTGGTGAGGTTGTACGTACTACAAACATCCATCGAAATATGGAACCTGAAGTTTACTGTAACCTCGTGCATTGGATTGGAACCATGTTGGTAGAAGAGGTAGTAACCTTGGTGACATGATTGTGAAAATATGTTTTCCATGGATTTACCTAGACTACGTCCTAATATGCATCTTGATTTGGCCTCTCCCTATTAATTGAAACGTTATTAATATCCTTCATGATTTTCTTAACTCTACCCTTGTTTCAAACCAGTATATATTGCCTGACTTAACTTTATGACATTATTACCTTATTTTTAGTCGTGGTTGGGTTAGATGAAACCCGTAGGTAGAAGTGGGTAGTTAGTGGCTTAAATTATTGCGATACTTGTGTAGTTAGAGTGGATGAAAAAGTGTATATATTTATATATATATATATATATATAAATATATATATATATATATATATATATATATATATATATATATATATATATATATATATATATATATATATATATATATATATTATAAGACATTATTGACTTATGTTTAAATTAAATTGACTATTCATACTGACAGTGACCTATCGTGGATGATAATTAGTTGGAACGGAAGGAAGTACACTTCTAATAGAATGACCTTAAGATAATGATCTATTTAATAGAAACATCCTTGGGGATAGTAATGGGTACGATTGCATGAGGTTTCATCCACAAAGTAATCTTGACTTCACATGGAAGTCACCATTTGTGGGTATAGGTTATTTTGAAAAAGAAAGTGTTATATGATGTAAATAACAATCATGATTATTCGAACTAGTTCAGAATTAGTCTCAAAATGAACCTAATACACAAATCATGATGCCATAATCTCCAGGATTGAATAAAATTTCGGATGGCTAAATTTATCCATCAATCTTCAAAATATACATAACTTTCAATTAACAAATTAGGTTTTTGTCAACTCTTGGTTTAACATATCATATTCATTTAAGCAGTTTTCTAAGAAAATACTCAAGTGAGTTAAGTCTACTCATCAATTGTCCATGCAATTAAACGTATTCCATAACAACCAAATAAATTGTACAAAAAGCAACTGCAAAATGTATATGTTAGACTGGAAATTAATATTAAATTGATGCCAACAAAGGGGATCCATGTGAACTTTATTCTGAAGGAGTAAGATAATTAGTAATTGGACCATATTGGACCATATTTTTAACAAATGATTGGAACCGACAATAAAATAGAATAAAAACCTGATATAATGGTTTCATTGGGTCTTGTACATTTTGATCCCCACAACGGAATATATTTGGATCAATGCAAAAGATCTTACAATATGAATATCTTGATCTATATTCATTCCAATAAATAGATGAATGCATATATCAGATTCTCATAAATAAGTAGATCTATATTTTTTATGAGATACTTTTAATGTGCAATTTAGGTAAATGTACCAGGAATTAAAGGAAACGTATCTCATAAATGCTTTTATTCTACCATAGGATTTCACCATTATATATAACTCATTATTTTGGAATAATGAAGTCGAAGAGCAATTTTTCCACAGAAAGAAGACAAGTAGAGAGACATCGAGGTACATTAGTTTTCCTATGTCATTACTTTTTCCATATTTTCTAATATCTTTAATTTATTAACAAACTCCATTTATTTTTCTCTTAAGAGAAAACGAAATTAAGTGTTACAAGAAATATTATAAAATTCTTATTTTTAATTAATGTATAAACTATTTAGGTATTGTTTTACATCTAAACATATACATATAGTAAAATCAGACTTTCTTGTTCAACTTTTAAAAAATTATTTAACATTATTCCCTTTAATTTTATATATAGTTATCAATTATATATCTTTGAACTCATTTTTAACCTATTTAACCAATTAACTCGACAATATTTATGTAGCAAACTAGCATTGATAGTTGAAAATACATTCGTTTAATTGTTTTAAAATCATTTAAATATCACTAACCATGTTAAGGATCAGTGTTCAATTGAGTAGAAAAGTTCTAAAAATATTTTACATATACTATAGTCAAACTACCTTTTTATTCATGCATTGTTGTTTGTTTGTTGTCATGTAACTTGTAGATATTTTGTTTTAGGTAAAGGAAACTTCAAGTTCAAAGATGGCTAGCTTTAGTGTATGGATGATTCTGGTACTACTGTTGTTGGGTTCAACCTTTTTTGCAGAAGCTAAGTCCATTGGATATGGTCCTATAGGGAAAGATCTTCCTACGTGTGAAAAGGGACAAACACAAAATTGTAGACCTGCAGAGAACAGTGGTAGTCATGGCAGTGGATGCAGTAAAATAGCGCACTGCAGGAATGGACCACCAGCAGCAAATAAGATGTCGTCGACTTAGTTATTACTATAGCCATCCATCTTCAAAATTAGCTTTAATTTGTTACTTTGAATAATTACCATATCAACTTTAGAAATCTAGAAAATACATATTCATTGTTTGCCCAAACAATGGATGCATTGGTTCTATTTTTTTAATGTATCTATTATTGACATGCAATTTCTAATAAATATGGATGGCTAAGCGATTTGTTTTTGAGTTACAAGCTCCTTATATAGATGTATATAAACTAAATTGATAAAATACTTGAACTCAATCGGTAGCTCTTTATGTTGGAGCACCTGTCGCTACTAACAAATACCACAACCGCTACGACCCTGATACAAAATCGCTGCTGTCGTCAAAGAGCCACCACCGCTTGCGCCATCCCGCCTCTACCCAAACACAAGGTCTCCCTCAACGTTCGATCGAGCCAGCCTCCGGCTCTATTCCATCAGCCACCATCTTTCCAGCCCCACGGGAACCCTATCACGTTGCTTGAGACCGCCCCGTGGAGTACTATGTCAACGTTCATCATCCAACTCTACACGACCAGCCTCCCATTGATCCAGTAATGCACCATTGATCATCCAAACCACCACTCGATCGCATTATGCCCATACCCAGATCTGGCCTCTCCCTCCACCATCGGCCTCCAGAGTAGCACTGACGATCCTTCGTCGAGCGTCGCCACCTTGACCAAACCGATCATGCTGAGCCTCTACCGTAGCGTGGCCTCACCTCGATGGCTGTGTCCTGAAGATACGTGGGAACCATCCCATCGGCAAGCACCACCTAACGTCGCCTAGAGTCATGTGAAAGCCATATCGATATATTTTCTTCTGATCTCTATTTCTCTTATTCTTGATTTTTATAACACTCAAGTCCCAAAATATGTAGGACCAAGGTACATAAATATGGCAGCTACTATCAAGTAGACTCCAATCCAACTTGAATATGTATAAGATGTCTAGATGTTCAGTCTAATTATAACTAGCATGTCCAACTATATCTCAATCTACACAATAGTAACATAAATAGTAAATCAAGTGCATAATAGTTGATCAGACCCTAATACATTAGTTCTAGAATAGATAAATGTATTAGAGTGGATCCCCAATAAGACGTATATCATGAACAAGCTAGAAGAAAGATGAAGCTTGTAAAATACTAGGCTATAATAGCAGTATGAGTCAATTTAGGACAAAAATATAAAATAAGGACGAATATGATGACATTACCAACAAAATATACCTGATATCCTAGAGAAAGAACCACCAACTACCCTTATTCTAGCAGCTCATCAAAACTTGAAAAGACTTCCAGGTCTTCAAGGGACATAGCAAAATACATAATAACATGCCGAATATAATCGTAAATAACATGCATGAAAAGATAAAAAATATACACAAAGGAATAACTAAGACACAAAAATACTAAGCAACACTGAACTAAGACAATGGCTTGCTATACTAGACGTGGCTAAAATAAGTCAGGTAAAACCTATAGACTGTGGTTAAGGCAAGCTGTAACACTCCAGTCCCAAAATACATAGAATCAGAATACATAAACTGCAAGCTACTTATCAAGTAAACTTTAGGCCTACTCGAATATGTATAAGCTGTCTAGAGGTCCAGTCTAATTATAACTAGCAAGTCCAACAATATCTCAATCCATAAAATAGTAACATGAATAAAGAACCATGTGCACAATAGTTGATTAGACCATAATACATTGATTCTATAATAAATAAATGTATTAGAGTGGATCTCCAATAACACATTT
Organism: Iris pallida; assembly: GCA_029216955.1. Taxonomy (NCBI): domain Eukaryota; kingdom Viridiplantae; phylum Streptophyta; class Magnoliopsida; order Asparagales; family Iridaceae; genus Iris; species Iris pallida. The sequence goes on along the minus strand of JANAVB010009596.1, from coordinate 8,593,692 downwards.
ATCATGATCAAGCAAGAAAAAGATAAAGCCTGTAAAATACTAGGCTATAATAACAGCATGAGTCAATTTTGGACAAAATATAAAATATGGAAGAATATGATGACAATATCAACTAATTATACATGACATCCCGGAGAAACAACCACCAACTATCCTTCTATACTATCAGGTCAACCAAATCTGGAGAGATCACCAAGTCCTCGCAGGACTAGCAAGATACATAATATAGATGCTATAATAGTAAATGCACATACAACTGAAAGGAAAGGAAATAACACAACAAAGGAATGACATCTTAAAGGGTGGCATACTGTAGAGAAGTATGGTACTAGACTTGGCTAACAATCAATCAAATAAATCCTCTAGACTGTAGTACAGTGCAAGATACTCTCAATCTATAGCATATCTCAATTGTAGTTCAATGCAAGTAACTCTAAATCGAGAATGGTCAAGTAGCCAATACTAGTATCAATCTCCTCTCCTAAAGGAATACAAGGGTTAAATAAAATCCTATAACTGTAGTACAATGCAAGATACTCCCAATCTATAGTATATCTCAATTGTACTTCAATGCAAGTTACTCCAAATTGAGAATGGTCAAGTAGCCAATCCTAGTATCAATCCCCTCTCTTAGAGCAATACAAGGGTAAAGTAAAATCCTATAGACTATAGTACAATACAAGATACTTCCCATCTATAGTATATCTCAATTGTAGTTCAATGCAAGGAACTCCCAATCAAGAATGGTCAATTCATGTCAATTCAGGTCAAGTCTAGGTCAATCAATCATTGTCTGGTCAAGTTAAGGAATTATTGCATAGAACTGGCAACTCTATCACAAGACACGGGTGAATACGAAGAAGACAAATAAACAAACAATAAAAATAACTAATATCCTATACATGCACGTAAATCTAAAAAATAGGTAAAGCAGTAGATTATAAACCAAGTACGAATATGAGAAGCATGCAACCACATGACAAAAAGAAATACGATAGAAAAAGAAACATGTAAATAATGCATAAGTTGGCAAGGTATACTTGCATGTAGTCCCCAAAGATGTGCACAACGGTCCAACTTCGGTATCCTCGGTTACACCGTCACGAACTCCTAAAATAAATCAATCAACCAAATAAATGACACGTCGATGTCATACTCACACTATTTTTATAACTATACCATATATGGCCTTAACTCAATATATTCTAACTAAACTAGTACGTAACCATATTTATAGACCAGTAATATATATATATATATAAATATATATAAATATATATATATATATATATATATATATATATATATATATATATATATATATATATATATATATTTACATTAACTACTCGACTCAATCTAACATATATATCAATAAATCTTCCCACTAAAGTAATATTTAATAACATAAAATATCATATTTAATTCTGGAAAATAGTTAAAAATATTTTATAATAATATTTAGATTATTCTATTTCATAGAAAAATAGGTATCAATGTCTAATATTGATCCATCATCAATATTCATTGACTTGGTTCATAGTTTTGTTCCCAAAGCAATAATTTTTTAACATATTTGATTCTAAATAAATATTGATAAGTAGGTAAAAATATCTTTTTCATATCAAAATATGCACAATAATTAATTTAGATAAGTCTCATTAAGTTCCAAGTCGATTAGACACAAAGATATATCCAATATTTTTCAGTGACTCGATAACAATACGACATGTTCGGATTTTATTAAAATATCAAGTCTCAGTTAGTTGTCGAAAAAATATATGTCAAGCAAAAGCTTATGATGTCTAGAGTCTTACCAAAAGTACGATAGGGGTCAAAGTGGTCCGCAAGTTGCCAAAAACTCTAATCACGAAAGATTTTGTTCAATCTGGACACTCTGTAACAAGACAGACGCCACGAACAAACCATTTGGAACTATGAAGATGGCTAATTGGACATGAAAATAGACATATAAATATTTCCATTAGTTTTGGTTTCATAAGAAGATGTCAAAAAGTACACGAAACCCTAAATACAAAATGGCATACTTGCTAAAACGATTTCAGACTTGGAATCCAATTTTGGGTCACTTCTAAAATCCGCAACTCCTCACAAAGTTGCCTTGGCTCCTCCGGAACTGACTAGGATGTTAGAGGGAAGAGGTTTACATGACAATAAGGTCTTGGAAAGGATGTAAGCTTGGTTTGGTCGGATTTGGAGGAGATTTGATAGTTTAAATCAAAGGTGTATCTCACAGAAATTTGATTGGGTCCAAATTTGATTGTTAGTTTAAATCAAAGGTATATCTCATTTCACTCAACTTTACATTTGAGAATGAAATCGACCGATCCTTCTCCTTGGCAAGATGTTGTGCTGCGGGTTGTGGATCTCCCCATTCAAAGAAGCTTTAATTTTGATGATAAACTCCTTCAGACGACTAAGACTCGTCAAATTAGCTCCAGACAGAGCAGTTCATGCTCGTGCATCTTGCTGGTAGTGTTCTTCTTCGAAATAGCACCGAGAACCAAAATATTGAGTGCCGGGTTTAGGATTGTAAGCCCCCTCACCCAAATTGGGTATGTTGATGTGTATTTTATATTTATTGTATTTATTTTAGCAAATTTAAACTCATTTTATGCATTAGGACACTTCACCGTAGCTCGGCCTTTAGTTATGTAGGATGACACCAATTCTTACAACGCCCTTCGTAGGAAGTAGCCTACACGAGGCATACTACTTACAGGACCCTTGCATGACACAAATATTGTTTATTTAATGTTTTTTATATATTAAAATATAAACAATAGTTCTTCCACTTTTAAATTTATTTTTCTATTTATTTATTGATTTCTAGTTTGCATTTAATTCCAGCTCTTCCTAAATTTTGAGTAATTAGTGCCCACCTATTTAGAGCCCAATCTTGCCATATTAGACAACCCCCTTGCATGGGAATTGTATGCATTAAATATTTCCTTTCAATCAATCTCATTTAAATCCCTTCTAATCATGATCAAATTTTTGCATCTTGCACTTATGAGAAAATCTTACAATATTAGGAAACCTTCTTCAATGCAAAATATTTCATGCAGTCTCTCCCAATCAATTTCCAAATTGCCATAAATTAATGAATTCCACTTTTAAATCCATTTGTATGCCAACTAGCATGAAATATTTCTCCAATCACATCCAATTTAAATCTCTAATTGGATTTTCACCTTAGAATATAAGCTTTGACTTATGTTTCATTAATTAGGAAACCAAAACTAATCCTATTTCTACCAAGCCGCCCCCTATGGGTTGTCAAAACCTATTTTTTTATTAGGATTGGCCACCCCCTCTATCTATAATATATATAACCCATATATATATATATATATATAAACCAAACCCTAATCAAAAATCTCTCTCGCTCTCTCCACCCTTGCACCCGACCGCAAGGCTGTCGCCAACCACCGGACACCCCCAAAGCCTCCGACCGAACCCCATATTTCTTTCTCTCCTATTTTAAAGCCTCCGGCCGAACCCCCTATTTATTTCTCTCATATTTTAAAGGTATTCTCTCTCTCCTCTAATCTCTTTGATATATATATATATATCCTCTCACCATGCACCATTAATGAAAGCTTGGAAACCATGAACCCATTGTTGTGCCAAACTCTAATATGGCTGTAACATTGTTTATATCCTGCAAGTTTATGATCAAACCGACGTATATGTTATTCTTTTCTCTTTTTAATTTCTATTTTTTATATTAATAGAGATTTGGGTGTGCCTTGGACAAATCCAAATTTGAAAGCTTCTAGTTAGGTTTTATGTTCTTAAACCTTTGTATTGGGGTACCTATTTGAAACTCTAGAACCCATGATTAAATCTTTGCTTATTTTGTGATCATATAAATTAGATATATATTAATTACTGATTTTTAATTATTATTCCAAATTTAAGTATGAATTTATAAAACTAGTTTTGGTTATGGTAATGTCAAGTTTTGGTAGAAAATTTGCATACAAGTTGATGCCAACTTGGTAGCCATGAACCCTAGTTGTTTGTTATGATTAAAACTATATATTTTGATACATAAAATTATTTATTTTTGAATTTATAAAATATATTCAGATTTTAAAACTATATTTTTAGAATATTTTGGATATATAAAATATGGATATTTCCAACTATTTTGACCTAATTTTGCGAAAACTTGAGTTCGACCATTTCAAACCTAAACCTCGACCCAAACCCAATAATTTGAACATCAAAAATATTATTTTTCCTATTTTATTCTGATTTATTTCAGAATTAATTTTATTGCAAAATATTGGATTTTATGACTAGCCAACGACCCAGAACGATCTAGTCTTGACTTCATTCAATGTTTTGGACCATAGAACATATAGGTGGTGTTATCCTGATCAAAAACCTTAATTTTCCTAATTATCCTAGAATTAACATGGTTTGTTTAGTAATTGTTTTAATGTAGTTTTTGGTGTAGTTTGGTAACTAGTTTGTTTTGGTCTGTTTGTTTGATAGTGTAGTCAACCTAGTAATTAATAAATAGATAATAACTCAAAGGAATTAGTTAAGTAGAGACTAATTAGTTTTAACTTAACTATGTAGGTGTTTGCGATGCTTCTCTCTAGGATGCCGGAGCGGCTTCCGTTGGCTTACAGTTGGAATTGGAAGGCAAGTATGCCTTGCTAAAATTTCTGCAGTTACATTTATATACAGTCAGTTTTGTTAGCTAGAAACGTGCGTTTAAGCTTACTTGTGTACAAATCGACTTTGAGTCGATATGTCATGTGAGTCAGTGACCTAAGGGTTAGCCGACATGACCCATATATTTGAAGGTACATGGTTATCTTCGGGTATAGACACAGATCTGATAAGTTTTCTGTCTGGTGAGCTGAGTGTATTTGACGATGTCTATTAGCGTGGTGACTGGCCATCAGTGTGTATGATCACGTCACGAATAGTTATAGAGGACTATAGTTAGCTTGGTAGCTTTTAGTCGACTAGCATGCTGTCGTCACAGTTGGACAGTATAGTTGGAGGGAAGCATCGTCAAGTAAGCGTATGGACATTTCACCTTTCTTCTTTATATGGTCCTACGCGCTTTCGTGCGATCTTGGGGACGTCCGAATTCTCTACCCCTATCCATGTGCCCTAGCGATGACTCGAGTGCATATTCACATAGATGGTTAGCTTACCCAGTTATATATCTGTTTACTGTTTTACATTCAACATGCTATTATGTATACTTGTATATCCCTTAAGGACCTGGCTCTTTTCAGATCCATACGAGCACCTGTATCCTACGGACTACAGAGTTGGAGCTGCTACCTATGAGGATCTAGATGTTGATCCCCTGGAGTATCCTTAATGCGTCGAAGACTTTCTGCTTAGTTTTGTTGCCTCTATCTAGCTAGCTGGCATCCCATCAGTTTTTCTTTATTGCTTAGAGACTTCCCTTATTTTATTATATTTTATCTGTTGATTTTTCTCCACATGGCTCTGAATTGCACCTGTAGATTTTGAAATGTTACTTATATTTTATTCAGTTCCTTTATTGTGATTTTATCTGTGGATGAGACTAGATAACATGCATGTGTTATTGTATAGCTTGTTTATATTACAGCAAACTACGTCTGGTTAGGATCCTTATTGATGCTCTATACTTGTTCATACAGCTGACAAGTATTTGCATACCTGGTCCTACGTAGTTCGGGACTGGACATGACATATTTTTTAGTAAGTTCCTTCATTATGATTTTATTTGTGGATGAGACTAGATAACATGCAGGTGTTGTTTTATAACTTGTTTATATTACAGCGAACTACGTCTGGTTAGGCTCCTTATTAGTGCTCTATACTTGTTCGTATAGCTGGCATGTATTCATGTACTTGGTCCTACGTAGTTCGTGACTGGGGGCATGATATGTTTTTCAGTCAGTTCCTTCATTATGATTTTATTGGTGGATGAGACTAGATAACATGCATGTGTTGTTATATAGATGGTTTATATTACAGAAAACTACGTCTGGTTAGACTCCTTATTGGTGCTCTATACTTGTTCGTACAGCTGGCATGTATTCGTGTACCTGGTCCTACGTAGTTCAGGACTACGGCATAGCAAGATTGATGTGCACAAACCTCGTTATACTGGAAGAGCATCAGGACGGTAGGTGATGCGCCTATGCAGAGACGAGGAAGTGATTTGCTCGTTGACAAGGAAGTGATTCACTCATAATGAAGAGATTCAACTATATTGAGAAATGAAAGTGATGCGCCTATCCGTGGACTTTAGACTCGGTTGTAGTGAACATTGATGTAATAAAAAATCATGTAATAGATTTTTATATCAATAAAAATTATTTTTTCATGCGCTTTCATATACTGTCTTTGTATGATGCGTTGACATTTGTCTGTGTCCTTGGTGCATGTTGTTCATGGCGCATAAGTATCTTGGCCTCTTGATGCTTCTGAAATTTCATGCTTCTATAACACCCTCTTCAAAGTTTTTAAAATATTAGACAAGTTTTGGAATACTTTGAACAAGAAGCATGGGTAGTAGAAACTTTAGGCGCATGGTTGTTTGCAAAAAAACAAAAATGTTCCTTTACAAACTAGAAAAAAGAAATTACAAGAGTACATTTAATTTATGGAAAAGTACAACTATAGGAATCTGATCAAAAGACGATCACTTTATCCCTTGGACAATACGATATCGAAGAACAAAGCCTTTGAAGAGTGCTGCTGCAAGTGCTCAGGCGATTATAATTATTAGTGATGATTTGCAAGTGATTTGAAACTCAATTTATAGAGTTCTAAAGATAAATGCTAAGTAGTTATCGTGATTGGCGCGCACTGCTGAGTTGTGCCATTCATCCTTGACACGAACGGTTAGTTTAACTGCTTGGATGCGTGGCATGTTGTGATTGATATACGCTTGGTCACGGGAAGTATCACGTACACGTTCTTCAAGATTAGTCATATGTGTGTAACGTAATCTAACTGTTTCAGGATAATTTGATCAAATGGCGTCCACTGCTGGGTGGCACCAGGCGCTACTTGCTGAGTGGTGCCACTGACTGATATAGTACTAATGATCTTCTCATGCAAATTATGGATAGCACGAGACAGCTGTTGGTCATTAATGGCGGATCTGACATGTCTGACCAAATCTCCTCGAGCGCCACACACCCGAGATTCGAACGGATTTTTCTCAATTATCGTAATGTCGGTCATGATGATAACTGTTTAGCTTCTCCAAGAAGATGGCCTCGTGGTGGGTAGCGCCACTTGATGTATGGCACCATCTGATGTCTGACACCATCTGATGGCTGGCGCACCACTTGAAGATCTGAATGGTGGAGCTTCTTGTGAGTAGCGCAGGGTGTTGAATGTATTTTTTAGGCTTCTACAAGATCCCCTTCAAAGTTTTCAAAATTTGAAAAGTTTTATATTTTAAAATACTTCGAATAAGAAGTAGTTAGTGTAGAGCAGTATCATAACCGGCCCGACTTTCAGGCACAGATCACGTGACTGTTACGGCTAGGCCTCGACTATAAATAGAGAGAAGTGAGAAAAATACTTTACTTTGCAATTTCTTTCTCTCGAACTCTTATTCTTCTCCAACCTTCAAAACTTTCATCTCAATGGCACCGAAAAAATCTACAGCCGCTATAAAGGAAAAGAAATTGGCCAGAGCCCTGGAAGGTAAGGGGCTTGAACAGAGAAGACTACAGTAGAATTGCTCGCACCATTCGCGTGAAGCGTGACCAAGGCCAACATCGACCACCTTTTTCAGAGTGTTGGTCGATGCTTTGTGCCATCTAAACATTGTGCCTCATCTTTCAGAGTGTTGGGCTAAAAAATCATAAACAATGATGCCACACGCCATCTGTCATATTCTCAACATGATGTGCCATCTGTCATTATGCGTAAACCATGCGCTAGTTGATGTGATACACCATCTGGCTTCATGCACTAAATTAAGACTGTTTCTTCCTCCCTTGAGCCATCTATGATTAGCGTAGGCATTATTCAGGAAAAATAATCTTTTCAGAAGTTTAACTCTGAATTTTTTATTTTGCAGTTGATTTGAGGGAAGACCCTCATGCTGAGGAGCTGGCATCTGCATTCCTAGTGTCTGAATACCATAAAGACCTGTCCCATGTTCCCTTTCCTCAATATGATTTACCTGAGACCCGCAGAGTTGTGTTAAGGTCTCAGGATGACAAGACTCTTTTATGCCTAATAAATAGGGAACCCCTCATAAGCTTAGATCAGGTTCCCTATAAAAAGTTAGCTTTCTTATTTGGTGACGCTACCAAAAAAGACTGCCAACCTAAGGCAAAACGAGAAAGTGGGTATATCAAAGCAGGAATAGATTAATTTGTCTCACTGACATGATGAGACATCTGTCATTGTCCCGTTATGCTCATGTCAGCTTCCATCGTAACATGGTCTAGGACCTTACTCCTTTTTAGCAGGCCAGAGTTGTCACGCCCCAGAACCAGAATACTGGAGAGCGGGGGCAGACATAGCCAGCTACGTATATGAAATGGAATCCATCTCGCTATACGGTCACGGCTGTCTAGATACATGAGGGTTTATCTACAAGCCAGCAGTCTCTTAAGGTCATGAACAAGCCTATTGTCTCAATCACATACAAGTAAGTAAAAGGTTACAAGAAGTATGATCATTAAATATACAATAGTAAGGCGTCCCAAACATTACATATTCAACTGATCATGAAGCTAGTCGTTACAAAATGTTAGGACTAGCAAGAGTTTAGTCATACATGATCAACCCTAGGATTTGTCAATCATGTTACAGCCCGTAGGCAGACAGTAAGTAAAGTGCAATCGAGCTAAACAGGTGCTCGTCGGCTAAACGCCTCAAAAGAATATTTTTACAATAAAGTGGGAGATCAAAAATAAACCCACTCGTTGCCAGGGTTCCGTCTAGTGGCCACCATCTGGCTGGAAGTTCGGTAGATCCTCCGGAGCTGCTCCGAAATCTGGCCACACAAAACCAGCTGGGTCAGATCCCAGAAAGTGCAAGTGCCACAAAGGAAGCTTTACTTAGGAACTAAAACCAGCAATCAGCACAAGAGTATAAAATAAAGTAAAAACTGGAATTAAAGTAAATACATCAGGATGATATACGACGAGATAACCATGGAACAAACAAGGACCGGGGTTGTAACCCTTCGTCTGAACAGGACTTGGAATTCTCACAATTTATCGGTAAAATAAATACAAGCATTCTGGTCATTCAATAATCTGGAATAGGATCCAGGCAAGACTAGACTGGTTAGACTCCATCCAATCACTTCACGGCCAAGCAAGAATTACGGCTTGATACTTTAACTAGCTAGGGTTATCACAGGCCTAGTCACTAACAAGATGTAGTAAGATTACTCCACAGCCACAAGCCCTACAGACCATCCAGGTTACCCGGGTTAAAAGATTAGAGTTGAATTCAGGTGGGTACATCGTCCAGGAAACGAATGTACCCTTAGGTAGCTTGAAGGGTGCAACACATGATAGTGTGCTGGAAATGTGCCCTACTCGACGGCAGGCTACAGATCCCAAGGCGTGCCCTGGTAACGAGATTGCCTGTAGCTGGGAGATCTCTTCATGACTAATGTATTAATCTAGTTATTAGCCTTAGTCCATTTCAATGGGTACTCCTGACCGTGGTACTCAGGAGTCCCCTCCTAGACATGGTGCAAGACAGGACTGGATTATTTATACAAGCACAATCGCCCACGGTGTCCAGGTAATTATACAAGTCATGTCATGTCAGGTAGCCGTCGCAACAGCTTATCAGATATATCATGTCAGGTTTATCATATCAAGTGTACTAGTCAGGAGTGCGCCACGACGGGCCACTATTAGGTCATGTCAGGTTAGTCATGTCAGGAGTGCACCACTACGGGTCACTGTCATGTCATGCTCAATTATCAATTCCAAACATATCAAATGAATTCATGATTTTTAAGTTCAGGACAAAAGGCGTGAGGATATAAAATAGACGTAAAATATCTAATAAAATATTAATATTCAGGACTATAGGAGAGCCATACGGCCAAAGCATATGCGGCCAGGAATGATCTCATGCGGCTGGATGAGAATAGCCCACGCGACTGAATGGGGTCAGGCGCATGCGGATAATAAGGAAAAAACCTCTGCGGCCAAGAAGGAGTTCGAGTCCATGCGGCTGGGAAGTATTGAGATGGGGGTTCATGCAGCTGGCGGGGAGGGGTGGACCCTATGCGGCTAAGAATGCTCTTGGCCCCATGCGGCTGAGATCAATCGAATCCATACAGCGAAGGGTTCAAAAACCCATGCGGCTGGAATCAATTGGATCCATGCGGCCCGATTAATTGAGTCCATGCAGCTCAGGTCAATCGAGTCCATGCGGCTCAATCAATCGAGTCCATACGGCACAGGTTGGAGCGAAGCTTATGCAGAAGCGGGGTTACGTGCCTATGCGGCTGGGATTAATCAGGGTCATGCGGCCCGGACTAAGAAGTCCATGCGGCTGGGTCTGGAGGTTCTCATGCGGCTCGAAGATCAGGGCCTATGCGGTCCGCAAGTGCTAGAGTTCATGCGGCTGATGGGGAATGAGCCCATGCGGCTCAGGAAGTGAGATCCAGCCTATACGGCTGAGAGTCCCATGTGGCTCAATCACTTGCCGCATGAATTGTCATGCGGTCAAGTCAAGTCTAAGCACAGTTCATCTTCTCCAAATTTTTGAGAGGAAGAACACCATGAGAGCCAAGTTCTCAAGCTCCACAACTCCATCATCCGGAGCCTAAATCCGAACTTCCATAGGTCAAAATGGGGTAGAACAAAATTCTCTACAGCATAGAACCATCAAAAGTCGGAAATAACAAGGTTAAGTAGATCAAAATCCAAGAAATCCGAAAATAAGATAAACTTAGATCTACAAGAATCTAGCCATGGAAATGAGAAATGCTAAGTACTAAAGTGCTTTAGAATGTAGTAAGGAAGAGAATGAAGTAATAAAATTTGAGTTCCTCCATGAAGCAAGTTGCACTTGCCTAGACCTCTCTCCTCTCTCTGGTAGGTAAGAAGTAAATGAGGAAGAAGAAGATGATAAATGAAGAGAGAGAATGAAGAGGGCTAATAAATACAAATGGTGGTGGTAGGTAGGGGGTTCACATTGGGTTCATCATGAACCCAATCAAAACCAAGCCAAGTCGAACCAACCAACCCGAACCAGGAATAAACCAAGCCAAGAAGGAATTCATGCAAGGAAATCATGCAATACAAGAATAAATACGTACACGTATTCCAGAAATATGTAATACGAACCACAGACATTACAAGAGTGGGGAAGATATGCCATAGACTAGGTCCCCAAAATAAGGATATATTCTATAGCTCATCAAAAAGAAGCAACACTCATTCGAGGGGCCTAAAACCAAGATATATGCCTTCTGAGGATCCATCTCTACTGATCCCAGTTAGAATTCCCTTTTTTGTGAACATGTTTACCAAGGCTAAAGGGAGATATCCAGATATGAATATGCGGCTGATAAGTCTGATGAGTCCAGAGAACAAATATTGGAATCATCTTTCGATCTGGGCTCTGAACAACTTTAAGGTGAACTGTTGGGTTCGGAGCTTTACGAGCCGATCTTGTTTGCTCATTTGCTGTGATGTTATTTTTTTGAAACACATTTGTCAATGAGTCATTTAATATGAACAATAGAATGTTTAGAGGTGATGTGACAAGTCATTGATGTAGATAGTAGAATTCAGAGGAAATGTAGACATGAATACGTATATCTATTAATTATCCTTTAGCCAACTGGGACTCCAGAACAAGATGTCTTTTAAAATAGCTGGGTTTTAAAAGATGATGTTTTGCAAAGATGGAGTAGATGGTATTGTCACTCTGGATAGACTCTACTAGGGATTCAAGGATTTGAAATATGTATAATATTTGTTAGGAAATATAGTACACATTTTCAAACATGGTATTTTTTTTTAGAAATTTGCCGTTAATAGGCATCCATTCCTGACAGTTGATAAGCTCCATTTGAGAAAACTTTGCTTATAACGTAGGAATCTTCCCACTTTGGTTCGAACTTCTCTTTGCTCATGTGTGTCATAGTCATAGGAGGTCTGACAGTAAGGACTAGTTTGCCTTTTTAAAATGCTCGTACTTGACCTTACGGTTGAAGGCTTTTGAGATACAGGCTTGATATGGCTCGATGTGTTGTTGAGCTAGTAGCCGTTTCTCGTCAAGTGCTTCAAGCTCCTAAAGCCGAAGATGATCATTATTTTCTGTTATAAGTTCACTGGCAATGGTTATTCTCAATGACAAGATCTGAATCTCCAATGGAAGAACAGCTTTGCATCCATACACCAAAGAGAAATGTGTACAGCCAGTCGGAGTGCGTATGGTAGTGCGATAGGCCCATAGACACTCTTTAAAGTTTTTGCTCCAGTTCTATTTATTGATAGAAACGAGCTTTTTGAGAAGCTTGATGATCGTTTTATTGAATGCTTCTGCCAAATCGTTAGCTGCAGGATTATAGGCTGTAGAAGCGACATTGTTGATCTGGTTGTCATCACAAAATTGAGTGAACTTCTGATTGATGAACTGCGGTCCACTGTCATGGATGATTCGCTGAGGGACGTCGAATCTTTAGACCACATGATGCTTGATGAAGTTGATGACACTGCTTGTGTTGACTTCAGCTAAAGGTATAGCTTCGACCCATTTTGAGAAGTAATCAGTTATAGCTATAATAAACTGATGTCCTCGAGATGAAGGTGGATTAATAGGACCAATGACATCCAGGCCCCAAGCTTTAAAGGGCCATGATGCTGCAGTCGGGTGGAGAAATTCTGAAGGTTGATGAATAAAATTTGTATAGATTTGACATGCTCGGCATTTTCTTGAATATTCGATGGCATTCGACGCCATGGTTGGCCAGTAGTATCCTATGCGTCAAATTCTATCTTGTAGCTTAGGACCAGGCTGGTGTGCACCATAGACACCATCGTGAGCTTTACGTAGTATCTGCTTTGCTTCATCTTCTATAAGACAATGTAGAAGCATACCGTCATCTGATCGTCAATAGAGAGTTTTGGAGGTGTGATTGTAATAGAATCGGAGTGATTGTCGACGAATTGTAGTTGCTTCTTTCAGATCGTCATGTAAGAGGTCATGTACCATAAAGTCGATGAAAGAAGCTCTCTATTCTTCACTTGTAGTGCAGACCTCGACTGAATTATTAGATTATAGATGCAAATTATTCTCAATGCAGAATAATTCCCTGTTGGTGATAACGATTATCTGTTGTCTTTTCACAGGGATCGCTAATACTGCTGCTAGATTGGCAAGTGCATCAGCTTCTGTACTACTTGCTCGATGTATATGTTTAATAAAGAAGCCTTTGAATGATGTAGCCAACTTGACTGCTGCTTCATGATATGTCACGAGATCTTGATGCTGAACTTCATATGTGCCTCTAACTTGATTGACGATCAGCTTAGAATCTCCATATATTTCAAGGAACTCGATATCCAACTGTTTGGCTAATTGGAGACCGATGAGTAGAGCGTTGTATTTAACATTTTTGGAGCATGACTCGTCTAAAGAATAAGCTCTTTGAATAGCCAATCCTTCTGGAGATACGAGAACGATTTCGACTCCAGCGACGATAGTGTCTTTAGGTCCAATTCTGGATGTACCATCAAAGAACAGATGCCAAGCAAAGATTCCTTCTGACCTCGTATTAGATTCTATAGTTTTATCAAAAATTTCATCATAGAGTTTAGATGTCTCAGGAATTGGATGAGCAGCCAGAAAGTCAGCTAGGGCTTGACCCTTTACAGAATTTTGTGGAACATAAACCATATTTCACTGTGCGAGTAGTATGGCCCGTGCAACGAGTCTGGAGTTGAGTGTACTTGCCTTCATCATCAGGACTCGAAGAGTATTGACACTAGAGAAGACACGAATGGTTTGGCCCGTAATATAATGTCGTATTTTTTGTATAGTGAATATCAAGTCTAAACACACTTTTTCCACCGGGCTGTATCGATGTTAAGCACTGATCATTATGCGGCTGAGATAATAGATGGCTTGCTCATGACCCTCTATATTTTTTCAGCTATCAAGGCAACCAATGAATGATCCATTGTCCGGACATACATTAGGAAGGGTATTCCTATGACTAGAGGTACTAGAACTGGAGGGTTTATCAAGTACCGCTTTATGTCTTCAAAAGCTTGGTGGCATTCTTCAGTCCAAATGAAAGACACACCTTTATACATTAGTTGAGTGAACGATCTGCAACGTCTATAGAGATTTGAGATGAATCTCCTGATGTACGCAAGCCCTCCCTGGAATCCTCGTAGCTCTTTTAGGTTGTGTGGAGGATGCATCTCTTGAATTACTTTTACTTTTTTGGGGTTAATGTGTATACCCTTAGAGGTAATAACGACTCCAAGAAATTTGCCATTAGAGATTCCCTGGAATGACTCGGTGGGATTCATCTTGAGTTTATGCTAGTGTACTAGATTGAATATAGTTCTTAAGTCTTGGATGTGATCTTTCTTTAGATGACTTTTGACAGCAATATCGTCGACAAAGCATTTAACTGTCTTCCATAAATATTCTCAAAATATAGTACTCATGGCCCGCTGATAGGTTGCACCAACGTTCTTATGACCAAATAGCATGACTGTGTAGCAGTAGACTCCTAGAGAAGTATGGAAAGATGTGTGTTTTTATCTTCGGGATTCATCCTGATTTGATTATATCCGAAGAATCTGTCCATAAAAGACATCCGTTCAAATCCATAAGTGTTATCGATCATGACATCATTGATCGGTAGAGGGAACTCATCCTTGGGACAAGCTTCATTAAGGTCTCTGAAGTCGATGCAGAATCGGACCTTTTCTGTTTTCTTTATAACTGGGACGACATTAGCCTCCCAGTCAGGATGCTATTATTCTCTGACAAATCCACAGGCGATTAGCTTCTTGACTTCAGCTTCTATGGCGTCCATCATGTCAGGTCAGAATCGATGCTGTTGTTGCTTGACTGGCCTTACATTCAGCAGAATATTGAGCTTGTCGGTTACGATCTGGGGATCCAATCCCAGCATGTCATCATAGCTCCAGGCAAATACGTTAATGTATTTTCTAATAAGTTGAATTAGTTTTTTTTTATCTGCTTCAGGGAGGCTTTTGCTGATGCAGATTAGTCTTGGAGAGGCTTCGTCTCCAACATCAACTTGAACCAACTGACCTTCGATAGGTGGCTCATATTGCTTAAAGGAAAGTTCCCATTGAGTATCCATCCTTTATGTCCAAGGATTAGATTCAAGGGCTTCGACAAAGTCGTCGTCGTCTTCCGAGAACTCGACAGTTACCATATTGGAAGATAGTGTCACTCGATGGATGTACCCTATACTAGTGTCTGAATCCTATAAAAGAGAGTAGGAAGAATTAGATCGCTCTTCCTTGTCAGACTCAGAAGCGACTGGGGTCATGATCGACGAAGTGTAGCCCAACCCATGCTTTATTTTGTTGTAGTATTGTACCGACTTTCCTTTTGGAGCAGGTATACAAATAGGAGTTCACCTTCCCTTGCCAATGTTATGGCAAGTTTTAAATTTGTAGCCTATCTTTTGGATGATGTTCTTTGATTGTTGACTGTAATGACGTAGCTGAAGTTGCCTATTATCGTTATTTACAACCTAGCTATCGGATGTAGCCTTTTAATTCAATCCTTTGCTGAAGAGGATAGGATGTTCATCTTTCTTCCGGGAAGGAACTAGAAAGAATGAATTTCGTGCTGGTTCAAGTGATATTTTGTCTTAGAGAGGTTGAACTGCTCCTAATATAAAAGGTTCGAAGTTATTCAAAAATTTTAGATAACATCGAACATAGTAGTTGACTTCAGTATACTGCAAAGAAGTCGCTACTTTATTGATAATTACATCATCATTTACAACAGGGCTCTTGATCTTAACCGATGGCTTGCTAAGATTGATGACTAGAGGAGGATAAGGAAAAGGCTTGTTACGACAAAGGTCGATAACAAGAGGTTCAGAAGAGGTGAGCACCCTATGCTCCGTCTTTTCAGCAAGAGAATGCTTAGCATGAGAGGAGAGATATATGGTCCGCATCTGAGAAGACGAAGGATGAGACATGCATCCTTTGACCGAAATCACCAGGACATCATCTGGGTTATCTCTCTGATCTACCTCGGTGTCCATGGCAAGTACAACTTTTATGAGCTCCTCTTTATACATCCTGGAGTCAGTAAAATATGATTCAATAACTCCGAAAAGACTAAGATCAGTCGCTTCCTTTCAGACTTCTCCATTGTCATCAACATATTTGAAGCATTGGTGGAGAGTAGAGGGGCACAATATTGTGTTCATGCAACCATGGTCTTCCTAACAAAGCATTGTAGGAGCCAGGATTTCTAATCACATAAAAAGTGACCTTCATGCGGAGATTGTCGATTTGAACTTTCAGGCAAATCTTTCCTAGTAGTTCACTTCTTCCGAAATTGAATCCCAGAATAGTTGTGATCGTTACAGAGAGATTATGGACTGGGATCTTTAGCGCATCAAGTAGAGTATTGGCATGATACTAAGCGCAGATCCAAGGTCAATCTGGATGCGATCGACTTTCATTGTATCGATATACCCCGTGAAATAGAGAGGTCGATTTTGTCGATTGTCTTCTAAAAGCTTGTCATCATGTGTGAAGGAGATATTTGGAATCAGCTCCATCACACTATGACAACAAAAATATGCCACATGTTCTTTATCTGGCTTCTTGAGGTGTGCCAGACAAGCGACAGCTTGCATTAGGGCTTTGCTCAGTGTTTCTCAAGTTTTCTTTGAGAGACGAAGGAGCTCAAAGATTGATAACCTCGTCGGAGTATTGGTTAGCTGAGCCAATATATTGAAGTTATATGGCTTCTCCAGTCTAAGAGGTAGAGTTTTCTTAAATATTTTGTCGAAATGAACTGACTGTTTTCCTTTGTCGGCCGCTGTTGGTTTGGAATGAGTCAGTTCGACTGGAGGTGATAAAGCTGACAGAATATTGACAGCATACGGAGAAGATGTTGAAGGGACATCAGGGATTGGAGGTATAATAGCTGCATTCTCGTATCCCTTTGGATAGTCTCTGGGGTAGAGTCTTCCAGATCTGGTATCGGTCATGGCTTTCTCTTCTGGTGCTGGTGAGAAGGAAATCATATTATAGTTTTTTATTCGATGCTTGACTTTCGAGGACTTTTTCTGAAGCAACAAAGGATTTGTCCAAAATCCTAAGCTACCACGAGACTGGTTGTGCTGAAGACATAGAGAGAGAGAGGTATAGGGAACCCCTTCCCATTATTCAAGCCGGGGGCATTTTGCATATCATATTCCATCTTTGTCATCAGTTTGCGGGACTGTTGACTGTATAGATGGAATGTTGGCTGGTAATTGGCTTCTGATTTTGGTAGTATTATTCCAGAAGAAGAAAGTGAATCAGCCGTCGGGATGAAGGTAGCATCCGAAGGTAGAAGATGATGACCGCCTGGTGAAGTCATGTGACATGACTTGTATTTGGTTGTCTTTCTGGATTTTATGGACGAAGCAGGCGTCTCAAAATTAGTAACCAAATCAGGATGGATCCACATAATTTTCCTTTTATCGGTTGACAGAGGGATAAGACCGTCACTTTGTGCTGGTGGAAGGTTGACGATCTCCAGTGTGGCCTTCAGGATAGGGACGAATCTATCCTGTACAAGTTGAGCTGGAAAGTCACCGAACTGCAGAGAGACGACATTGACAGTCACAGTATTCTCATCCTGCTGGAGGGTGATCGCGTCGGCATTAATCAACTCATGGATCTTTCCTTTGAGCACGTAACATGCCTAGTAGGGTGTCCTATGAACCTGTGATATACACAGTATTTAGGATTATCAATTTTACCTACTTTATCTGGCTATTTTGCTTCGGGCAGTTGAAGCTTGTTACTTTTGATCAGGCAATCAAATATTCTCATGATGTCGTCCTCATCAAAGGAATATTCCTTCTTAGGATGTTGTGCTCTTTATGGAGGTGCCATCGTAATAGGTGTTGATTGACCTACATTAACAGCCAAAGCTTCTTTGTCTTTCATATTGATGGCTAAAGCTTCCTTGTTCTTGCGGTTTTTCTGACGACCACCGTTGTTGGGATGTTCATCTTTGTCAAAAATAGGGAACTAGATGTCTAGTTGTTTGAACTTATCAGTACTGTCTTCGACTACCCTGGCACTTACTATGAATAAACCCTAGAAATTATGTGGGTCCAGTCCACATGCTGACTATAGGTAACAACTTTGATTTAAATGTATCTATAGTCAGTGCATTTGGAGTATCCAGAGGCATTTTGAGTGCCTATTGACGGAATCGCTCAATGAAATGTTCAGCTGTTTTATTAGGCCGTTGCTTCATCTGTTATGTGTTCTTGGGTTGGAATCGGATTCATAACTGGCATAACAATGTGTTGTGTCACGATTACAGCATACATACTTGCCATCATTTTAGCCATGTTCATCAAGTTGACCCCTAAAGCGGCAATCCTTTGCTCTTGACTGCTGGAGCTGGATATATCTTGTTCTTCATTAGTGACATAGGCAGTCACTACTCTGGCCACCGAAGAAGAGCTGGTAGAAAAGATGGTCCAATCAGAGCCTTCACTATCGGCATCGAAGTCATGCAAGGAACTACCCCCAGGATGAAGAGTGGAAAGATTCTCCTGATCGAGGAACTCTTCATCGAAATCAGAAAGATTCCCTTGACCGATTGAGTCTTGGTCGAAACAAAGATTTTTTGACGACTGTCTTTTGGTTGGAAGGAAGATTTTTTTTACTGATTTTCTCTTGGTCAGAAGGAAGATTCCTTTGACCGATCGTCTCTCGGTCGGAAGGAAGATTCATTTGTCCGATTGTCTCTTGACTTCTTGATCTGGTATGTCAGTAGACTCCTTCGCTGGTGTCACAAATCCGATCAAGTATTGTTGACTAGAGTTGCGGTTTGCATTACGCCTTAGATGTTTTCCACCTCTAGTGCTTCGATATGTCATATTGACTGAAGCATACAACAGTTCATCTTCGTCCACTATCACAAGTTCAGGAGTCTGAGAGTAGTTCAAACGATCGAAGACAGACCTTTTAGATGACTGGCAGCAATATTTGATTACTACTTCATGGTGGTGATTACAGTTATATCCTTGATGTGGATTTATAGATGGACGAGACGGTCCTGCGATCTTCCGCTTTTGTACAAGAAGTTCACGAAGATCTGTTACAGTAACAGGATAAGGAGAAGCAGGAGGCACATATTCCTTGATGATATTAGAAACATGATTTTGGTTCTTGAGGTGTCCTTCTCCCTGTGTGTACAGAGAAGTACTGACTTCAATGGCATAGGTGAGAGGATTCTTGATTCGAGAAATTCCCCTCGTGCGCAACTTAGTGGGTGGCACAGGTTGTTCGTGATGCATGCTTGATATTGTCCTCCATTGGATGTAAACCCCCATATTTTTATTAATTATTGTTCAAATTTTAAATATATATTTTTATATTTCTTCTAATCATTAAATAGTGTAGAAATTATTTTACGACTTTTTAAGTAGTAGATATTATTTCAAGTTTTTTTCTACAAGTTATTTTTACCAAGTGTATTGATAAGTGATTTTTAGTATTGAGAATTCCTTATATTTTATTTTAAATTTTTTGCATTATAAAAATATATAAATATTGACACAGATATATTTAAACATGTAAGACCCCCTTTAAATATTTTAAGAAAATTTATTATATTCTTAGTAATATTTCATTTTTTATACATTCTTTAAACATTACTAGCTTTTATTTAATTAGTGAGTTTTTGATATAAAAGAATGTAGTAATTGCTACAATATAGGTAATTTTGTACAAGAATTGTTACTAAAATAGTTTTAGAATTTATTATTATTTTAGAAATATTTTGGGGAATTTTATAAATTTATTTTGATTTTTACTTGAGTAGATGCATATATATTGTAGCATATATAAATACAAGAATATATATATATATATATATATATATATATATATATATATATATATATATATATATTTTTTTTTTTTTTTTCTACATAAGTGCTAAATTATAATAATAGGCCACCTGTTACTTTTTTCGCGGGAACACTAGAGGCTAACACCCGATCAAGAAGGGGGGTGTTTATATATGAAAAGAAAAGAAGGGGGTGACGATAATCCAAACCCTAAAAACTCAACCCGACTCTTCGACCCCAGGCTCCCCGACATTCTCGAGCGCACGACTCGTCGCCTGTACGGCCGCACGACCACCGGATTGGCCGTCGGATCCACCCCAAACAGAGCACTCTGTGTTTTGTTACAGCAGCGTAGGTACACGACTTCAACCCTATGTTTCTTCTCTATGATTAGGGAAATCATGATCCGTAAATTCCTATACGAAGAACCATTGACCCTCTTCAAACTCCTTCTGATAGAAATTATTCTATCGTCGTATACAACATAGGAAATCGACTCAAAAACCATAGAAAAACTGTTTTGATAACATTTTAGAATCAGTCCAACTATCCATCTTGGAAGGCCGTTCCTTGGCAATCTAAAGAGAAAACCAGAAAACCAATTGAACAGTTTTATAGGCAACATATAGGGCTACAAATTCCTTTTTGTACTTTCAAAATTGATCGCTTATGTGCCAAGAAACCCGACTTCAAAGACTGTCAAAAATCATTTTGTCAAATGGTAGGAATTTTAGAAATTCTCCTATACGGCGTGTACCCCGACAAACCGGATGACATGGTCGCAACCCATAAGCATCGAAAGGCGCGTATGGATGTTATCGACGTATGGAAACTGACGAAATTCGATTTCGTTGTGCGTTCGCAACAAAATCAATATGTATCCGTCAAGATACCACGTATCGACCTTTTTACAAAATTGGCCATAACTTTGTGTACAGTCATTGGTTCGAGACGAAACTTGCACCAACAGGACCCTATCGAAATTTTGGTCATGCGTACCAAGTTTGGTCTAATTTTGAGAAGGTCGACCGAAACACGTATTTGGCGGGCCTGCGTCCCGATCCAATGAGCAAAATTGTGCAAGGTCTACCAGAATTTAACTTTGGACATACGGTTGGGTTCGTCTCCACAAACCGGACCCGTAAACATATAATTTGACGACTTTAGAGACCATAGAAAATATCACGCATTTCGGTGCAAAACGGGTCCAATTGCGGACATTGTTTTGACCCAAATTTTGATTTTACCTCTGTTCTAGAATTGGACTTTTGGACAGGCGATACATGACATATCTTTTATATCAAAAATGTTCTTGATGTTTGTATCAGCATTCGAAGCCATTCGTGGGTTGTGACTTTCTTTTGCCGATGCTTGTAACTGTTGGACTTGCCATTCTCGTACCACAGGCAAGATACCTTGTCACCTTACTCTGTGATTTACTTATTTTTATTTTTAGTTATTTATGTTCAGCATTACTTATCTATTGTTAGTATTATATCTCTGTGCGTCCAAGTCATACTTGGGGGCAAGCGACTCCATCGATCGTTTTACTGCTTTTGGTTTTATTCTCTTGTATTGACTTAGCCTAGTGACCACCCAGTTATGAGGAGGTATTGGTATACCTCATACGGCCTTGACACATGATCATCACGAGTTGTGAGTCACATGTAGGATACGTACTCACGTAGTCGGCTGGCCACCGATACATATGCGGCGTACGACGGTTAGGAGTAACTGCCAATAGAATTACATGCTAGTGGACTTGGTAGTTACTAGAGGTTCCTTTAGGACATGGATGTGACCATGCTAGGCATTGGGTAGGGAGGACAGTTCCTTAACGTATGGGCCACTTATGCACTTTCCTAATCCTGATCTTGCTGGCCTCTGACATTCGATGAATGTTATGCTTTGAGGTCCCTGGTATTCCTTGAGGGACCATACCGATTCCCCTACAGCCAGAGTGCCCATGCGTTGAAGGTTTGTTCTTAACTGCATTATCACTGTAGAAATGGTAGGCACCCTAGTGCATGCATCCCTTTCGTTTCTATTACATATAACAGTTTATATGGCATGGTATTTTCTAGTATCTTGTTACGTCCCTCTGAGGACCTGGTTATCTCTCTAGGGTTAGGCGATTTTTCGTAGGAGTATGGAGCGGCACTGGATCCTTCATACATCAATGACGAGGCATCTCCTGCAGATTTCTAGTTTATTTATTCATTAAGACATTTAGTGGACATTTTTATATCTCTTTTCTTTCTATTTTGCGGAGGTTGGACTCCTATCATTTGGGACTATTTTTCATAGCTGTTTGGAGTGGGTATGTCAACCCGGCTATCTCTTTATACACTTATTTATTTTGGCTCTTATATCTTCTGTGTTGAGCTGTGATGAGATTAGATTATTATATTCTGGCATGTGATTATTTTATGTATACAGCTTATGTATGTATACGAGGATTCCATTTATTGGAGTATTCTTTATATATGTGCAGCTGGCCTATCTACGTAGTTGGTCCTAAGTATTTTGGGACTGGGGCGTTACATTGGTTGAGGTAGGTGCTCATTTCAGGGTTGTCCACCCCTTGACAATTTGTCTGAGACACCTTCAATTTATCCTATTTTATTCTTGAAATGTGTAGGGTGGGCAGATCTTGGCTCTGGCTTGACTGGCGTTGGGCATGAGGAGTGGGCAGGATGCCCTGTTGTTCTGTGCACCATTTTTCAGTATGTTTGGTGTGGCGCAGTTGAGTAGTAAAAAATAGACTTCAAGCAGAATCTAGTCTCTTGGCATTGAATTGACTGCCTTTGGCAAGAGGAGTAGGCTCTCTACTCAGAAGCATTCTTGCATTGACTGGCACAGGGGCACAATTAAATACATTTTCCACCAAGTCCAGGACTGGAGAATGAAAAGGAAAGGCCATAGGGTGCTTTTCTTTGTTTTGCACAGGGGCAGAAGTCAGTCATTTCTCCACCAAGTTTAGAACTGGAGAGGAAGATGGAGTGGCCTAGCGGTGCTGTCCCCAGATTGGTTCCTGACCATTGGCTGGCAAACCGTCCACCGAGTTCAGAACTGGGACGGAAGAAGGAGTGGCCCAGCGGTGTTGTCCCCTAATTGCCTCCTGAGCATTGGCATGAGGGTTCTCTACCAATTTCAGAATTGGTAAGGAGGGCGAAGTGGGTACAAAGCTTTTCTCCATAACTGGCACAGCAGCAGTGATTGGTGCACTGGAAGATTTTGAAGTCCAGATGACGTGTGCCTTGTTCTTGGCAGCAACAGTGGTGCGCTTGGCACTCCCTGTGCCAATCATTGCTTCATAGAAAGTTTGGTCGACTTTCACGACCAATAACTTCTGCGTCGTTCCGACCGACAAAACATCGCATTCAGTTGTCACTATCTCATCAGAGGAGAAATTCGACCCCATTAGAGTCGTCATTTTGTTTGCAAAAAACAAAATTATTCCATTACAAACTAGAAAAAGGAAAGTACAAAAGTAAAATTAATTTTTGGGACAGTACAACTATAGAAATCTGATCATAAGACGATCACTTTATCCCTTGGACAATATAATGTCGAAGAACAAAGCCTTTGGAGAGTGCTATAGCAAGTGCTCAGGAGATTATGATCATTAGTGATGCTTTGCAAAAGATTTGCAACTCTATTTATAGAGTTCTAGAGATAACTGTTAAGTAGTTATCCTGATTGGCGCACACTGCTGAGTGGCACCATTCATCCTTTGGCACAAACGGTTATTTTAACTGCTTAGACGTGGCATATTGTGATGGATATGTGCTTGGTCATAGGCAGTATCACGTATACGTTCTTCGAGATTAGTGGCATGTGTGCTACGTAATCTAACTGCTTTAGGATGATTTGATCAAATGGTGCCCACTGATGGGTGGCATCAGGCGCTACTTGCTGAGTGGTACCACTGACTGAAATAATACTAATGATCATCTTGCGCTAATTACAGATGGCATGAGACAGCCGTTGGTCATTAACGGCAGATCTGACATGTCTGACCAAATCTCCTCGAGTGCCACGTGCTCGGGATTCGAACAAATTTTTCTCGACTGTCGTATTGTCAGTAATAATGATAACTGTTTAGCTTCTACAAGAAGATAGCCACGTGGCAGGTAGCGCCACTTGATGTATGGTGCCATCTGATGTTTGGTACCATCTGATGGTTGGCACCACTTGAAGATCTGAATGCTGGCACTTCTTATGAGTAGTGCAAGGGGCTGAGTGTATTTTAGAGGCTTCTACAATGTTCTGCTTAGGCTCATGGCCATTCTCGTGCAAGACCACATTGGCGCATGTTGTTTAATTTGATGAAAGATAATGCCTTTATTCTTGTGTCAGATTAATGATAATATTTTTTGAAGGTTTGAAGCCGCCCCTTCATGAAACACAAAGCGTCGGCTGCTAACGTCATGTCTTATCGGGTTATGCGCGGCCCCAAGCCTATAAATAGGTACTTGGGTGAAAAACGAGACCCTTCAGTTCTCTTTCTTTAAGTTTTTCTTCCTTAAAGCAAAGGGAAGAACAAGAAGCCCGTTGAAGTCGACGCCGACGAGCCCCAAGTCATCGACACCATGCACCCCGACGTGCGACAAAAAATTATAGTTTGGTGGTCGCCGTTGAGAGTTTTTTTTGAACTCACATTCACTTGTGCACGATTGAGCGCATAGATCGGCAACCATCTTGGAATATGCTCCAACCACCATGCTGAAGCGTATGGGTGCGGCTCATCGAGCTATCCCTTGGAGATGTGCCTAAGCTTCACTTTGCTGATGTGTATAGACTCGAGTCTTGGATGCGCTGAAGCTTCATCTTGCTGACGCTCATGGACTTTAGTATTGGAGATGCGCTATAGCTTTCACATTACCAACGCGCATGGACTTCGGTTCTGGAAATGTGCTGAGGTATAACTCAGCTAACACGTATGGACTTCTGTCCTGATGATGTGTCGAGGCTTTGGCCTTTGCTGATGTGCATAACTTCAGATGCGCTGACGCCATGCCGCGTATGACTTTTAGCTTTACTTCAAAAGACCATATTTTTTTCAAACTTGTTGCAGTATCTATGACTTTGCCTCATTCGAACGAGATTATGTTCGACTATTCTCTCTACCCGATGGGTCTAAACTTTAATGAAGAAGTGGTCAATCCGACCAAAGCTGAGATTATGCTGGACTAGCTGCCGAAAAGGAAAGCACTGATCAGGGACCAGCGCTCGTATTTCCTCCAGGCGATGATAGAGAGGGGCCTATTTCGTACTGCTGGAAGTACCACCAAGTCTTATCTGTAGCCCCAATTCCTGTTTGGGGACAGACTGCATCTTATTAAGACAAGCTTCTGAAGATCAAGGAGGTTTGGTTCTTTGAACCGAAGGGTCTTCGTATGTACGTACGAAAGATCGATCGTCAACTGCCACTGACCACCTTCACTTTCTTAGCCTTGAAGGGGAGAATGGAATAGGATCTTACGGTAACATATTCCAGGCTGTCTGCATCGCAGAGGATGATATTTCTTGCACTGAGATAATGTTCGCCCGTGATGGATCACCTACTGATTGTGCTTCCCCCAACCTCACCAGAGTGCCATTGAAGTTCTGCCTCAAAGTCGAGAAGGAATTTTGGAAGCAAAAAGCCAGACTGACCTGGGATATTGAGGGCGACAAGAACATGAACTACTTTCAATCTTGCGTCAAGGGGCACAAATAACAACTCAACCTTCACAAGATCACTGATAAGAGCGGACACACTCTTAAAAAAGAACGAAATATTCAGTTGGCCGCTGTAAATTTTTATACCCAGTTGTTCACTAAAGATGTCATCCTCAAGGATGAGGCCCTTCTAGTGGCTATCCCTTGCTTGATTGAGGACAGAGATAACACCCAGCTGCAGTGCCAGCCCTATGAACTCGAAGTCAAAGATACCATTTGGTCGATGAATAAGCATAGCGCTCTCCGTCCGGATGGCTTCACAAGCGTATTCTTCAGATCCTGCTGTGACATCTTCAAGATGGACATCCACGAGATAGCGATTTCCTTCTTCAAAGGAGCTAGGCATCCTAAATCGATATCTAGTGCCAAATTGATTCTGATCCCAAAGAAGGACAACCCGGTGTCATTCAAAGATTTTTGCCCTCTTAGTATGTGCACCTTTACTAAGAAGATCATCTCTAAGATTATAGCTAATCGCATGACCGGGTTACTTCCCAAAATTATCTCTAAAGAGCAAAGTGGTTTTGTTCGCGGCTATAATATTTTAGACAACATTCTGTTGGCTTAAGAAATGATCAGCTGTATGAAATTCCCAACCAGGGAAGGTAACATTGCCATTAAGTTGGACATGGGGAAGACGTATGATAGGCTTGATTTGCAATTCATGATCTGGGTGTTCAGGGCCTTTGGGTTTTCGGAGACTTGGATTGACATAGTTTGAAGATCGATCAGCAACTCATGGTTCTCCAGCATCGTCAACGGTCAAGCTTATGGCTTTTTCAAATCGAGTCAAGGTGTCAGACAGGAAGATCCATTATCGTCCACTATCTTCATCATCGTTGCTTAAGCATTGAGCAAAAATCTAAACCAAATGGTCTGCACTCCCTGCTTCTAGCACTTCTACACCGCTAGCGGTTCCCCGATCATTACCCACTTGGCCTATGCCAACGACATTCTTATCTTCTCATTCGACGATGTTGGGTCTGTCGAGGTGGTTAACAATACGCTGCTGAGATACACCAGATGCCTCGGACATCGTATCAACCTAAATAAGAGTGTTATATATGCCCACCACACCATTGATAGAGCCCGCACTGCCATGCTCATAAATATTACATTCTTCTCCGTTGCGTACCCCTTCTACTATTTAGGATGTCCGCTGGTGTACGACAGATCTAATGCGGGTCTTTTTGATGACTTAGTGGAAAAATCAGAAAAACATTGAGGAATGGCATAATGCTATCTTATCGCCTAGTGGTAAGATGATTCTGATCCAGCACGTGCTCTCTTCCATCCCGATTTATACCCTAGCCGCCTGCACCCTCCTGAAAAAGTCCTCACTACCATAGAAAACCTCTTTGCCAACTTCTTTTGGGGTCATTTCGATAGAAAGGATAAGCATCATTCGACCAACTGGGACTCAATGACTAGACCCACATCTGAGGGTGGCCTAGGGTTCTGCAGGTTGGCACACGTTGTTGATGCATGCTCGATGAAGATGTGGTGGAAGCTCCTATGAATCGCTCCATTTGGGCTCATTTTGTGAAGGCCAGATGTTACAAGCATTCTCACCCTACAGTCACCTCCCACAATAGCAGATCCTTGGCTTCTTGGCGTCGCATCCTGAACAACCGATGACACGCCGAACCATTAATTCGTCTCCAGCTGGGCTCGGGTGAATCGTCCCTATTTTTTGGAAGATTGTTCGGGAACGACCTTCTTCCCCCCAGGGCGTCCCCACCACCAGCGTGATTAGAGACCTGTGGGCTAATGATTGGGATTGGAATGGTGGAGGGTATGGTCGTGGATCGATGAGGAGGCTGTCGTAGTCTTAGCTGCCTTCGGCATGGTGGTTGGGATAGACCCTGACTCACTTTGGTGGTGCCTGACAGCTAATGGCTCCTTTTCCATGGCATCGGCATGGCGAGTGGCCGGCAGAATCGGTACACCATCCCTATTATTGTGCCTTTTTGGTAGTCTTCTATCCCTAACAAGTGGTCCTTTCTGCTTTGGAGAGCGTTTAGCAAGAAACTTTCTACCGATGATGCCCTTGCCACCCTAGGCTTCAGCTTAGCCTCAGTGTATCATTGTTGCTCGGAGTGCCAGCCCAAAACAGTGGAGCACATCCTCTCGGCAGGTGACCTAGGTTCCGAGGTATGGATCGGGTTATATACTTCTTGGCTTCTGGACCCGGCAGTTCGGGGCTTCAACGATCTTCTAGCCATATAGGGAAAAGCCTCTTACGGCACTAGATCGTCGCAACTGCCATCACGTGAGTCATTTGGAAGAATCGCAATAAATACATATACGAAGGGAACCAGTACAACTCTGCTCAACTGATTATTGAGATGTACAGACAGATTCACAAGGATAGTAAACATTGCAAGCACGTCAAGGAGGGCTTCTGGAACTCCCTGAACAATCGAGTTTGATGTTTTGTTTGAGGTGTTTTGCCTTCGAGCGGGAGCTTACTCCCCCGCTCCTTTTCTTTTCTTTTCTGTTCTTAAGCATACTTGTAAAGGCTACGACATTTTGTGCCTATATGAATATATGACATGGTTGATATATATATATATATATATATATATATATATATATATATATATTTTTTATATATATATATATATATAAATATATATATATATATATATATATATATATATATATATATATAACACCCTATTTTATTTATATAAAACCCGCACACCGCCCGAAACCTTTTTAGAAAAACACGGAGAGTCAGAATCCCTCATTGACGTACTTACAGTATCTGCTAACTTTTTGGATCTATCTAAGAACCTCTCTGATCAGTTGACCGGCATTAAATTGCCGACCCTCATACCTGAATTTGTTGCGGTCCTTCTAAATAACCCACACGATGGCGGCAGCGACGATCTGGTGTCCGTACGAGGCAGCGCCTAATAAGACAAGAAGATCATTGATGCCCCGAGCGGCCTGGTCCAGACAACACCTATGGAATAGGGCAGTCAACACCTGCCTGGCTAGATCTTCAGAGTAAAGAATGTGGTCTGTAGTCTCTGACTGGTGCGTCGAGCAGCAATGGCATGCTGAAGCTAAGCTGAAACCAATGGTCTTGCGACTCGCTCTTGAATCAAAAAAGACCATTTTTTAGGAATACAAGACTACCAGAAAGGTCCAGTAGTGGAGGATGGGAAGCCGAAGTCATGAAAGACTCTCCTCGCTGAAGCTAGCAAGAATACTCCATCAGCCGAAGGTGGCCACCTTAGAGCGTCGGGATTCGTCGTAATCTTTAAGCCAGA
Organism: Iris pallida; assembly: GCA_029216955.1. NCBI lineage: Eukaryota > Viridiplantae > Streptophyta > Magnoliopsida > Asparagales > Iridaceae > Iris > Iris pallida. The sequence continues at coordinate 8,564,577 of JANAVB010009596.1, read as the reverse complement.
AACTTCCAGCGCCGTTGCAGCCTCATCTCCAATCCACTCTCGGGCCCTCTCCTAATTCCAGTCTCCATTATTATTCTAAAGATCATGGATTTTGCTGTTGGGAGGTGCTGCCATATCTGCGGAAGGATAGCATCGTCGGACCAACATTCATGGAAGAGGAAAGAGACGTCCGTGCCCAGTTTGAGACGGATCAAAGGCTCAACAATTTTCCTCCCATGTAGGATGCGACGCCAAGATGCTAAAGATCTATTGTTGAACTCTGCCTCTAATGGGTGAGTATACCGGAAGTATTTTGCCTTCATGAACAGCGCCCAGATAGTAGAACTGTTGAGAAGCTTTTACCACAACTTCATGGAGCAAGCATCGACAATGTACGACATTCTACAAAATCTAAGACCGCCCTCCTCAGTAGGACTGGCCATGGTGTCCCAGCTGGCCCAATGATGTTTGTCCTTGCCGTTACTATGTCCCCAGAAGAAGTTACCGAAAAGGTGCTCAATAGTAGTGAGCACCTTCTTATGGGGGACAACAAACAGCCAGTGTGTAGATGGGGATGGATGTTGAGATGTGTTGAATCAGGATCATCTTTCCGCTCGATAATAAAATCATATTGTGCTAGCCATCGACTCTTTTTCTAATTTTGCCCACCAGCCCTTCAAAGATACCCGCGTTAGATCTACCGTACACCAGCGGGCACCCTAAGTAAGTGAACGGTGGATACACAACCGAGAAGGAGGTGATGTTGGTAAGAATGGTAGAGTGGTCACTGTTAGCCGAGTGGTATGTATAAATGACACTCTTGTTGGGCTTGACTCATTGGCCAGAACACTTGTTATATCTCTCTAGCGTAGAGTGGACCACTTCCACGGACCCGACGTCGTCGGAGGAGAAAATAAGAATGTCATCCGCATAAGCCAGGTGGATAATGATCGGATATCCGCTAGTGGTGTGAAAATGTCGGAAACGGGTAGTGCCAACCATTTTGTTGAGATTTTTGCTGTACGCTTCTGCAGCAATGATGAAGATGATAGAAGATAATGGGTCCCCCTAACTGACTCCTCTGCTAGATTTGAAGAAACCCTCTACTTGACCATTGACAACAGTGGAGAACCAAGAATCTCTGATATATTTGTACACGATTTCGATCCAGGTCTCCGAGAACCCGAACGTCCTAAACACCCATATCATGAACTGCTAGTCAAGTCTGTCGTATGCTTTCTCCATGCCCAACTTGATGGCTATGTTCCTGCCCCTGGCCGAGAATTTCATGCAGATGATTATTTCCTGAGCTAACAGGATCTTGTCTAAGATGTTCCGGCCACGAACAAAGCTGTTTTGCTCCTCCGATATAATTTTAGGAAGGAGCCCGAACATGCGGTTGGCAACAATTTTTGAGATAATTTTTTTGGTAAAGGTGCACAAGCTCAGAGGGCAAAAATCTTTAAAGTTTTTCGGGTTGTCCTTCTTTGGGATGAGAATGAGGTTCGCGCTAGAAATCGATCTTGGCTACCTCGCTCATTGGAAAAATACCATGACTTTCTCGTTGATGTCCACCTTGATAATGTCCCAGCAAGATCTGAAGATTACACCAGTTAATCCGTCCGGTCCTGGCGCGCTATGTGCGTTCAGGGCCCAAACGGCATCTTTGACTTCAGTCTCAGAAGGAAGAAGCTGCAGTTGAAGATTATCTGTGTCTTCAATCAAACGAGTAATCGCTGCTAGGAGTTCGTCGTCCTTGGCGATAGCTTCTTCAGCAATCTAATTAAGGTTAAGATGTTGTTTGCACCCCTTGACACAGAAGTGGAAGTAGCAAGAGTTTTTTGTCACCTTCGATGTCCCAAGTCAGCCTCGCTTTCTGTTTCCAGAATTCTGCCTCTACTTTCAGATGGAACATCAGCAGAGCTCGTGCAAGGTTAAAGGAGGCATGGGCCGCAGGGGATCTTTCGTTAGCGAAAAGGATCTCTACACGAGCAATGTCGTCCTCGGCTGTCCGGACGTCCTGAAAGGTATCTCCGAAAGCCTTCTTACTCCAGACAGTCAGTGCTTTCATTGTGGCTTTCAGCTTAGTTGCTACACGAATTAAGGGGTCAGGCTCGACAAGCGTACTCCAAGCGACAGCTACGATGTCCTGAATTGGAGATGATGGCTCTAGAGGTCAAGGAAGCGAAAACTTTTCTTGATCTGGTTCAAGTTACTTATGATTCCGATGAGGAGGGAAGAATGATCTGATTCAGTAGAGTTAAGGTATAAAAGGCTGAAGATGAGGCCCATATCTGACCACACAGCATTGATGAAGGCACGATCTAGACATGAGTATTGCCGCCTGGCACCTTCCTGCATGTTAAACCAGGTGAAAGCATTCCCAGAGAATTGAACCAGGGACAGGTGAGCGTTGAATATGAAGTTGATAAAATCATTCATAGCCATCGAAGGGGGCGAACGACCTCCCGACTTCTCCTCTCTGCATGTGATAGCATTGAAGTCTCCGACATAGCGCCACGGGGGGTTGATGTAGTTAAGGTGAGTGTCCGTCAGGACCGCCCAAAGCTGATTGTGTTCGGTGAGGTCGTAGCTGCCATGGACTGCAGACAATAGGGTGTAGGAATGAATCGTAAAGCACAATACTCTATAGGGGGTGAATAGAGTAGGCAGCAGAATATTGCTAACTTAAAAAGTTAGCAGCAAGATCACAGAAAAACATCACAAGTAAATAAATGTAAAAGCAGAGATAAAAAAGCAAACAAAAAGACGGCGATGTATACTGGTTTTTCTGTTGTAAGGACTATTCCAGTCGGAAGAACTCTAGCTTCTAGTTGAGTTCACTTTTGGAAAATACCGCAAGTTTTTATACGAAGTCCTTGCAACTTCTACAAATGCGAGCTTTGATCCGAAGTACTCGACCAACTTCAATTTTGAAGTGTCTTTCTTCAATCAAGCCTCTGATTACAATCGCTTTGAAGCTTCTAGACCGTACCGTACTAGTAAATCGACTAGAGGATTGTAACTGGCCTGGGATTTGAAAATTAAAGCTTAGAACACTTTGGAAGAGAGCAGTAGGCTTTAAAGAGGAGATGAAAGTGAATGAGTGAGTTAAAATGATTGAAATCCTTCTCTATTTATAGCTTTTCGAAAGGCAGAACTCTGTCAGAATTCGGGCAGAACACTATGAAAAAATCTCGGCAAGATCCGTAACTGCAGGAGGACCAAGTTCAAAAATTAACTTTCACTAACCGAACTCTGACCGAACTCGGGCTGAGTACTGTCAGGGTTTTTGAAAAAAATGATTTTTGGGATTTTTGAAATAATTTTAAGCAGTTAGGAGCTTTTTGTAAATAGGGGACCGTTTTTCAAAACATGGGATGTATTGAAAATATTTTTAGGGTAGCCTATTTGCCAGAACGACTCAGTGTACAATGTATTCCGAGACTCAAGAAATTTGAAAAATATATTGCATAAAGGACATATAGACTCGAGTGACAAACATAGCTTCGGTCTTGAACAGAACGGGTAGCAGTTCTCTGACAGTATCCAAGAGTCCAAATAAACTTGAGTAGCCCTTATATCGAGACAGAGTTTGATCAATTATTAAAATTAGGATTGACCAAAATTAATGGGCCAATAATCTTCCCTACTTTGGTAATTGACAAACCTTAACCGATATAACATCTTGATCAATATGATTTGAAAGATAATCAAAATTGTACTGTATCCTGAAAAAAATGTTCCTGTATCCTACATAAGATGTTAGATCTTATTTCTCCCCCGTTGTCACTTAGCAAAATAATTGCAAAGATAGAAAACTCCTCCTCAATTTATGCATAAGGAACAATCAATGAAGAAATACAAATATAATATATAAAAAAATAAGCATTTTACAGGCAGTTTATATTGAAGCATAGAGAGATAGTGCTATAACAAGAATATGAAGCTAAACTGAAATAAAATGTGCTAAGCAAAGCATAAAAAGATGTTCACCATACATTAGCTCAGTCAATCACAATCTCAGTGCAAAATAAACTAAAAGATAGAGTACTAATGATATCTTGGAATGTTGGAGCATTTCCAAGTAAACATAAATATAACAAAATCTCCAAAAGCGACATCTAGACAAAATACAATGCGTCTAGATCACAAATCCTCTGAATCATCATCATCATCAGCAGTTCCAGCACGGCCACCATATCCGGATGGACCAGCTCCAGAAGTGTTAGGGTTATATACTAAAAGCATCACTTTTGTAGTAACCTTATTTCCTTAAATTTTGAATGAGAATCATATGGGCAAATGTTTGCATATTGTATTTGTTGCAAGTGTTAATGCAAATGTCTGATATTCTATATTGTAGATAATATGGTGTGTGGTGTCACACAGAAGATCATATTATCAGTTTTCTATGGAGTATATAAATAGTTCACAACCTAGATGGACTTGGACAATCTATTGGAAAGGTTGTAATGTAATCTGGTATTAGTCTATCTTGACTATAGGTTTACACTAGTACACTTTGTGTGTATTGAACAGGACCACTTGAGGTTGTTCACTTTGTACTGACTACATAAGAGAACAAACACCTATGTTATTATGGATGCTTGTACTCTTAATCCGGATATAATAACGGACATGTATATGCAATGTGCATTACTTTGACTCATAAAAGAGTGAGATTCATTATGGATCAACAACCTCTATGAATTGGGTAATAACATTGTATGTATGATGGGCTGTTGATTATAAATGGAATCCATGTCCCGATATATCGGGTTGATGATGTCCTCTTAAGGAGCTCATAAGGATTGTCATGTAAACCCTGCAGGTGGATTATATCCAACATGACAAATAAAGTTGAGCGGTACTACTTAAGGATAAAAGATGTCGAATCAATATAGTTGTCAGTAACTTAATTTGATCGACGGACATACGATATCTTAACATTGGGAGCCAAACGAGCATATAATAAAAGGAGCCCACAAACATAATTTGGGATTAGGGAGGTAGTACAATAATAGCTCATTAGTGGACCGAGCTATTGTTAATGGGCCTGGATTGTGTGTTCGGGCTGAACACGGAATATCCAGATCCGTTAGGAGGCCTAACCCTAATTTCTCCTCATGGTCCCTGCCGTAGCCTATATATATCCTCTATTCTCTGGCCGCCAGATTACCGATCAAAAATCTGAAATTTTCTCTAAGTTTGTGATTCACGTAAGGAGAGAAAAGAGAGTGCTGCCAAGGAGAAGAAAAGGTTGGGAGATCGTCGCCCACACGACGTCCAACTCGATGAAGGAATAAGTGCAGAAGATCTTGGGGTCGTCTGCTCGAGATTGCCAGGAATTACTTGTCTCCTTTCCGCCGTAGGTATAATTCGTGAACCCTAGTTTCCGCCTATGAAGGGTTAGAACACGTATTAGATCTGTTTAACTTTCTATCGATCAATACGCACACCAAAGAAAGGGTCCTGGGAATCCCCAGTTCCATCAAGAAGTGCCAGCTCCAGAATGGTGAGGAGTAGCACAAGAACCACGGTACCAGTTATATGCATTATCGGGCTGAAAGAGAGTGTGTACCGCCTCATCCTCATAGCGGTAGCCGGAGACAGCTGGATCTCTGGTAAGAGAACTGGAAGAATGTCCAGTCCGGACGAAATGGAGATTGGCAAAAGAGTTGGCGAGGGCCTGAAACCGACTCACATCACGGAACTCACGTTCCCTGGATATGTCAGAGATGAATGTCGCAGATTAGAGAGTTGCTGATGAATACCCTCAAAAGACATAGGGTAATCCTGAGGAGGTGGAGCAGGAGCAGGAGCAGTAGGGGTGCCGGAGGAGCGGCTGCGCGGCGACAAGACAGATGGAGATGCTTGGGCTCAGGGTCCAGAACACAAGTGGAAAGATCAATATCAAAACGTTGAAAGATGCGTTGGATGAACATCATCTTTTGAAGTCAATTTAGGAAGAATAGTGGAATAGATGATGTGATGCAACTCATAGTTGAATAAGTTCAAGTTTGCAGCCTTGAACTTTCCAGAACGAACACGAGCAGGTGCACAAAGGTCGTTCTTAAAACTGATAAGAGTCATGCCATCGGGGAAATCGAACTCAGTGGTATCATCAAGCAAGGCACCTTCGTTAGGAACACCAAGGATTTCCGGTAAGATGGTATCATCATACTCGATGTGATACGGCCGACACGAGTTCTAACAGAGAAAGTGTCTAAAACAACGTAGCAGTAGAACAGTCTAAGGGCATTAGTAGCTATAGGGTATTTGAGGGTAACAAGTCGGTGTAACCCTAATGCCTCAGATAATAGACGGTGGTTAGGAAACTAGTCCACTTAATCAGGGCTCTAGTGCATAAGTTACGCATGGTAAAGTCAGCGTACCATAACAATGAGTGATCATGAGTTTCAAAGAAAAAAAATCTTTGAATGCACCGTCTTTCGATTGGACCGGGGAAAAGAGAGAATCCTCTAGTGGATTCGAAGACGATACCTCTTCACTGACATTTGTTTTTTTCCTCTTGGATGGAGTGAATCCCTTAGGCATTTTCTTCCAAAATTGAATTGAAAGTAATGAATTGAAAGAGATAAAAGAAGAATGTTATACCATCCGAGAATTGAGTATGTGGTAGAGATCGATATTCTCTGCATGAATCCAAATTTTGGACTGAAATCTCCAAGTAGAATGGAATCAATGGGTTGGAGAGTTTTTAGGGTTTGGAGAGGGCTCGGGCGGCAGCTGCTATTTGAAAGAGGAGTTTTGAAGAGATGAAGAGAAGGGGGCCTCGGGTTCTGACTTAAAATCTCATACCACCAACAGAACTCTGGCCGAACTCCGGCTGAGTTCGTCTAGGGATCTTTCGATGAATTTTGAAAAAAAATTGCAGGCCACATTCATTTCATCATCCCCTTTCAATTATTTAATATCAAGTTCAGTATTTTAAATTTTAATTAATATAATTAATATTATTTTACAAATTAAATTTTGTTACACAACGACTGTTTCAGATTAGCTGTAGGGGTACCGTTCCAGCTAACGGGAGTTCACCGGGGAACAATTAAATACCACTTCGCTTCGACCGTAGTCGTGGTGACAGACAGACCCTTTGTAGTCTTGTCTCAAAAACAGTTTTTGAGTATTAAAAAATAATTGATAAAACAAAATTAATTAACATTATTGATATATAAAATTCCTAATTCTCGACGTTAATAATTGAAGCGATCTTCCGCTAAGGGTTTTGTAAAGATATCAGATAATTGATTCTATGTGTCTATGTATACAATGTTTATATCTCCATTTTGTTGATGATCTTTAAAAAAATAATGTCGAATCCCAATATGCTTAGTGCGAGAGTGACATACAGGATTCTTAGTCAAATTGATAGTACTAGTGTTGTCACAGAAAATGGGTATGTGTGTGTACATTAAGCCAAAGACTTCAAAGGTTTGCTACATCCACAACATTTGTGCATAACAACGTCCTGCGGCGATATACTCAGCCTCAGTCGTTGATAACGCGACAAAATTTTGTCTATTGCTAAACCAAGAGACTAGAGCTTTGCCGAGGAAATGACATGTGCCGCTAGTACTTTTTCTATCTACTTTGTATCCAGCAAAATCAGCATCCGAATAATGGCTTAGGTCAAAAGACGTGGTTTTGGGATACCATAAGCCAACAGAAGAAGTGCCTTTAAGGTATCAGAAGATACGCTTAACCATGCACAGATGTGATTCCTTAGGGTTAGCCTGAAAACGTGCACACAAACAAACACTAAATATTATATCAGGTCGACTAGCAGTTAAATAAAGTAAACTACCAATCTTACCTCGATACTTATGTATGTCGACAGGTTTGCCTTGTTTATCAATATCAAGCTTAGTTGAAGTTGCCATCGTATTGTCAAGTGGTTTGATTGCTTCCAGATTGAACTTCTTTAATAATTCTTTTGTGTACTTGGCTCGATTAATGAACGTCCTATTGTTGGTTTGTTTGATTTACAGTTCGAAAAAGAATTTCAGTTCTCCTATCATGCTCATCTCAAACTAATTTTGCATACACTTTGAAAATTCTTGACAGAAAGATTCATCAGCAGATCAAAAAATAATATCATCTACATAAATTTGAATTAAAAGAAGATTGTCATTAAAAGATTTTGTAAACAGTGTAGTATCAACCTTTTCCTTTGTAAAACCGTTATGTATAAAAGAGCTTAGACGATCATACCAAGCACGAGGGCTTGTTTCAAACCGTATAAGGTTTTCTTCAACTTGAAAACATAATCAAGATTTTTGAAATCAGTAAAACCTGGATGTTGAGCTTGAAGTATAGGTAGGCAACTCTAGAGGGGGGTGAATAGAGTTTATGAAAATAATAGCCAATTAAAAAATAAACTCTTTCACCAACAGTAAATAATCAGAGTAAATGCATAAATAATAAAGAGCAAAAGAGCATACACAAACATAGCCGATTTTAACCTGGTTTTCCTCATGGAGGACTAGTCCAGACCTGAGAACTCTAGCTCAGGATTGAAATCCACTATTTGTGAAATTGGGTTACAACCACGTGCCTTTTCACAGAAGAGCACGCCAAACTTCTTTCAATGATCGTTGTGGCAAAACTTGGACTTTTTCAAGCGACTTACAACTTCTTGCACTTCAAACTTCTAGCTGAATCGTACCGAGCAACTTGAATGGTTGGAAAGTTTGAATGCTAAGTGGATGGGAAGGTAATGCTCTTTAATATGTAGGCTATGTAAGAGAAGAAGAAGAGAAGATTGGATGGTTTGAAATGAGAAAAACCAAGGCTTATTTATAGGGTTCGGGGTAGGCAGAATTCGGCCAGAATTCTGTGTGTAGAATTCAAATTTTTGGCCGTTGGACAACTAGCAGTGATCAAGACCTAAAAATCAGCATCCTATAATTTATGGGGCAGAGTTCGGCCCGAACTCTGTGTGGAGGCAGAGTTCGGCCCGAACTCTGTCTCCTATGGACAAAATGTTCTAAATGGGCTTCTGGATGAATGGGCTGATTTGGATATTGGCTAAGTAAACCTATAAGGCTATGTCTAGCCCAAAGTTGCTCAGTATGACTCAACGTACATTAACCTATACTAAAAAATAGTAAAAGATACAGACTCCAGTATACATAAAATAGTAAAACTTCAAGCAGCTGTAGTCTTAAACCAATGAGCAGAGTTGATTGATTTCGAGCTTGATATGTCAAATTGGACTATGACAAATATTATTTTGTTAATTTTCAAGATTAGGTTGACTGTGATCCGGTTTGGGTCAACAATCTCCCCCATTTTGATAATTGACAAAACATGATATTTGCATGCCTCAATATTCATACCTGGACACATTATGGCTCCCTCGTACTAGAACAAATTTGCTCCCCCGTAAACTGATATTTCCTGTGAAAAGTTCTCATCCAAGTATACATATCCAAGTATACATAATTTATAGTGCTAAGGCAAATATCAAGTGCTCTCCCCCTTTTGACAAACAGCAAAATAGAGACAAAATAAAGAAGCAATATAGATACCATCCACATAATGAAAGGTAACATGCAAGTATTAGTTCTAAAGAAGAGCAAACTGAGCCATAGAGTTAAAAAACATAAAAACATAATCAAAAGAAACATAGTGCCAAATGAAAAATAGTCCTAAGCATCAGTGGCAATACAATAGCCATATCCATCAAGAAGCATGTGAAGATCCCGCACCATCGGAACTGGTACGACGAGGATCGACAAATGCAATGGTCGAATCAAGGTAGCGACGAACCCAAGAATCGTCAATGCGATAACTGTCACGAGATGGATCACGCATCATCGGAATCGGCATCGTCGAATGGAAGGCCATAGAGTACTGAATGTCGTGGATAGATTTGCTGATCGCACTCAACTACAGTGTGGTGTGGTAGTCCATCTGTGTCTAGCGGTCATCCATCTCAGCCCAACGTTCGTCCTCCAAATGGAAGCGATCGTGAAGCATAGTCTGAATAGTGTCCATTGTAGGAGTGGGCTCGGGAGCAGGGGAATCAGGAGCAGCAAAGGGTGCAGGAGGGTCAGGCTCCTCAGCAGCATCGGACTCAGAGGAGGCCACAGCAGCAACAGTTCTCCTTGCCTTGGTCAGATAGGCAGGAGGGGTCAAGGACTGACACTGATCTAACGGGACATGAAAGGCGCGAAAGATCAAAGGAAGATACATGGTATAATCCAAGGATTTTGGTTTAGGCCTAGCACGAATCATCCATTGCATCATCATACGAGAAAAGTTGAAAGGGAAGCAAAATTGTAGAAAAAAAGAGCAGTAATCTCAAAGTAAGTGACTTCATGAGTCGATCCAGCTTTCGGTAAGACGGAAGAAAAGATAATGCGATGAAGTTCGTAAAAGTGATTGTTGAGATGTTTAGCCTTGAGTTTTTGAGGAGGGGCATTCGGAGAGCAAATATCCTCCTTGAAACTTTCCAAAGTAGTTTCACTGGGGAAGACAAAATCCCGGGCATCATCTAGCCGTTCCCAAGTATTGGGGTCGGGCAGACCAAGAAGGTCGACTAACTCAAAATCATCAAAAGATATGTCTATACCGGTGACACGTGAGTAGATGCGGTCATGGTCATAAGTCATGTTGCAATAAAACATTTGAATGGCATTCACATAGATAGTTTCACGAGTTACAACAAGTTCATCGAGACACAAGTCACGAAAGTTAGGAAGATAGTCAAAAAATATCGTAATCTTAATAGGGTGTCCGACAAATATACTACGATGACGAAAGTCGGCGAACCATACGTTAGAAGCATCTAAGGACACAAAAATACGGTCATCGTATGTGTCGAAATTGAGGGGTGGAGGTTGGTTAAAAAGAGGGTGTATCATGTTAGGAGGTGGAGGAATAGGTTGTGGGATTGGTTGAGGTTGTGGTTGAGGATTAGGTTGCAGGTTTGGTTGAGGATGAGTAGAGGATTCACCAATACTTCTCCTTTGTCTATTTCCTCTACCAACAAACCTAGGTGCCATAAGAAAAATTGATAGAAAAGAAGGAAAAAGGAAGATATACCTCAACAAGAAAGATCTAAGAAGGAGGAAAAAGAGCCCAAGAGTGATATCCTTGAGTTTGGAGAGAGATTTTCCAATGATTGGAGTCTCCTAGGATTAGGGTTTTGAAAGAATTATGTGTGGAGAGGTTTGGAGAGGACAAGGGGAGAAAGAGAGACAATCCCGAGTTTAAGACCCCTTGGTCGGCTGGCCGGGTTAACCAGGAGCCATCGAATCAAAAACAGATCAACGGCTAAGAGTGTCCCGAGGTTCTGGAACAAGGAGGCCGAACTCGGCCCGAACTCTGTGTGGGGGCAGAGTTCGGTCCGAGTTATGTTCCCTTGGGCCAGAACTTCAAGCAGGAAATAAAAACGAAATAGGAAGAATATTACGAATAAATGATCAAAAGTGAATTTAGGAAATGAAGTTAGAAATTTAAAATGGGACAGGCTACAAATAAAAATTAACCATATAATAACTAAGGAGTTATGACATAAATCAATATGGTGAAGCTGCTATGGGGTAGCTGCAGGGGCTGGATCCCAGCTAGCGGTAGTCCGAAGACTAGTGCACCGTGTCGCTTAGACTTTTACGCCTTGTTGTTAGAAGGACCCTTTCGGCTTGTACCCATAGCAAAGTCAGCATAGTGAATCGTGACATAATCGATAATTATGCAGGCCAATTTAATGTATAACTGTTTCATCTAAAATTCCTAATTCAAGACAAAAAAAATTGAATCGCTCCTCGAATAGTGGTTTTGTAAAGAAATCGGCCAACTGATGATCGGTGTCAATAAATTCTAAATTGATAGTGCCATTCTGTTGATAATCACGCATAAAGTGGTGAGAAATTTTAATGTGCTTCGTGCGTGAGTGACATATGGTATTCTTAGTAAGGTTGATAGCACCAGTATTATCACAGAATATTGGAATGTGCATAAAAGATAGGTTGTAGTCTGCAAGGGTTTGCTTCATCCATATAATTTGTGCACAACAACGACCAGTTGCGATATATTCAGCTTCTGTTATAGATAGTGCGACAGAATTCTGCTTCTTGCTAAACCAAGAGACTAGAGCCTTGCCTAATAAATGATATGTGCCGCTAGTACTTTTATGGTAGACTTTACATCCGGCGAAATCAGCATCGGAGTAACCAATAAGGTCAAATGATGTTGACTTGGGATACCATAAGCCCACTGTAACCATACCCTTAAGTTATCGAAAGATACGCTTAACAGCGGACATATGTGATTTCTTAGGATTAGCTTGATAATGAGCACACAGGCAAACGCTAAACATAATATCAGGACGACTAGTAGTTAAATAAAGTAGACTGTCTATCATACCTTTATACTTACGTCGATCAACAGGTTTGCCACTTTCATCTGGTTCTAGTTTGGTTGTAGTAGCCATTAGAATGCCGATTGGTTTGACGTTGTCAAGGTTAAATTTCTTCAGCATGTCCTTTGTATACTTTGACCGACAAATGAAAGTTACACGCGATTTTTGTTTGACTTGCAGTCCAAGGAAGTAATTGAGCTCCCCAATCATGCTCATCTCAAACTCGTTCTGCATACACTTAGCAAAATCTTGATAAAGAGTTTCATCAGTAGAACTGAATATGATATCATCAACGTAAATTTGTACTAAAAGAATAGTGTCTTTGAAAGATTTTATAAAGAGTGTAGTATCAATTTTCCCTTTGGAGAAACCATTATCTAATAAGAAATTACTTAGGCATTCATACCAAGCTCTGGGGGTTTGTTTGAGGCCGTAAAGTGCTTTCTTCAGTTTGAAAACATGGTCAGGAAATTTGTGATTTTCAAAGCCAGGGGGTTGTTTTACAAAAACTTTCTTCTTAATAAAACCATTCAAAAAGGCACTTTTGACATCCATTTGAAACAATTTAAAATTTTAAAAGTTGGCAATTGCACAAAGCATCCGAATGGATTCCAGTCTTGCAACAGGAGTATACGTCTCATCGTAGTCGATACCTTCCTCTTGGTTGTATCCTTGAGCTACTAGACGAGCTTTGTTGCGTGTAATTGATCCATCGTTATTTACTTTATTGCGAAAAACCCGTTTCGTACCAATAATCGAATGATTAGCTGGCCTAGGAACAAGTTCCCAGACATGGCTCCTATCGAATTGGTTGAGTTCTTCTTGCATGGCAGAAATCCAAAACTCATCATTAAAAGCTTCTGAAATAGTTTTAGGCTCAATTTGTGAAATAAAGACAGTGCTAGTAATAGAGTCTCTTAACGATGATCGAGTACTTACTCCGCGTGAAATCTCACCTATTACCATGTTTTCTGGATGTAATGGCTTGAAAGAGAATTTCTTTGGCAAGCCGTCCAAAGAATTGATTTCAGTGGCAGTATTCATCGACGTAGAAGTTGATGGCTCAACATCATCGTCAGGAGTAGCTGCTGCACTATTATCCTCATCAAAAGTTACATTTGTAGACTCTTTCATAATTAATAAGCGTTTGTTGAACACTCTATATCCCTTGCTCTTGGCAGCATAGCCAAGAAAGATACAATCGTCAGCTTTGGCATCAAATTTTTCTAAGTTGTCTTTGGTATTAAGGATAAAACATCGACAGCCGAAAACTCTAAAATATGAAACATTTGGAGTTCTTCCAAACCAAAGCTCATAGGGTATTTTCTTCGTAATAGGTCGAATGAGCACCCTATTTAAAATATGGCACGCTGTACTGACAGCTTCAGCCCAAAAATATCTCGAAAGGAAAAATTTATTCAATATAACTCTAGCCATATCGCAAAGAGTCCTATTCTTTCGCACCATAATACCATTTTGTTGAGGAGTTCTAGGACAAGAAAACTCATGATCAAAACCATTTAAATCATAAAACTTTTCAAAATCAAAATTTTTGAATTTGCCTCCGTGATCACTTCGGATTCGAGTAATCATGTTGCCCTTTTCGTTTTGAACCTTTTTAGCAAAAATTTTGAAAGCAATATTAGCATCGCTTTTATTTGTAAGAAAGAAAACCCAAGTGAATCTAGAAAAGTCATCTATTATAACAAAATTATAGAGTTTTCTACCAAGACTGGCTAATCTACTAGGGCCAAATAGGTCCATATGAAGTTATTGCAAGGGTCTAGTAGTGCTTACAGTGTTTATTGAATGAAAGAAAGACTTGGTTGCCTTATTCAGCTCACATTTGGCATATACCTTATCCTTGTTGAATGTGATATCGGGCAAGTCTCTTACTAGCTTCTTTGTCGATAGCCTGGATATAGTATCCATATTGGCATGACCAAGACGCTGGTGCCATAACAATCTTTCATCCTTGTGGGCGTAGAGGCATCTCCCTGTAGAAGCATGGAAAATATCAGAATGATGGTCTATGCGGCTCGGAACAGGAGAACCCCATGCGGCTCATACAGGAGTAGTCCCATGCGGTTCAGAGAGACTCTCAGTCTCATGCGACTCGGGGCAGGAGAGTCCATGCGGCTTACATAGGGACAGTCCCATGCAGTTCAAAGAGTCCCCCAGTCGCATGCGTCTCAGAAGTACATACGGCTCATATACGACCAACAGAGATATACGGCTCGATCAACGCCACGTGTCCCCATGGGATCCCTTCACACAGCTGGCCATCGAGTAATGGCCTCATTCAATGCTCTGCCATGATTTGACAGCTGACGGCTCTGACATGAAGTGTCATGATGGTCCTGTCATAATAACAGACTCTTCGGGAATGGAAGAAAATCTCTGATACGATCCAAGACTGCCACGTGGCTACTCCCATGCGGCTCAATTGAAGAACAGTTTCATGCGGCTGGCAAGAATCATCTTCCTGCGGCTCACCAAAAAGCCATCCCATGCGGCTCGCAAGTACTATACCCATGCGGCTCACTGAGACGCTGTCTCATGCGGTTCATGGATATCATGCGGCTCTGGCAGAGTCCACCATTAAGACACGTGGCAGAGATTCAATTGCCCCCATGACTTGACAGCTGGTAGCAAGGATGATTATGAGATGCAAATCAATCAGAGATTTACCAGATCCCAATGACCATATTTAACGTTATCCTCATAATTAATGAGATCAGGTCATATCATTCATGATCAAGCCAATGGGACACATGGTGAGAGATCCAAGCTTGACACAACCAATTATGAAGATTTAAAGCAATCAGCATTAATCATTCACAGGATTCAATACTATCTCCATTTATGGCCCAGATCCTTCACGCTTAAAACTAATGGTCTAGATTGATTAAACATCAGGCGGCCGCCACTTTGAGAATGGGTAATCATCCAAACCCTAATGATGCCCCCACTATTAAAAATAACAAGGTGCCATTCCCTTGTGATATATATACGGTCAGAGAGAGATAGATATACAGAAAGACTCCCCCAATAATCAGAGAGAAAATACACAGAGAGAGAGAGAAGCCAGAAGAGTAATAGAGGAAGAGCAAGAAGAGCATTTCTTCATCAACGCCAACCATCTTTTCACAGGAGCCAAGGCTGCATACCGATCGTCCAAGGAGTAAGGTAGGGCTACCGTCGCCTTTCCGAGCCTCTATCGTCACCCCCAGAATCTAAAATAAACAATTGTACTTAGACTGCTGTACCTAGGTTTTCGTCCCTAGGCTTTCTTTGTACAAGCGAGTTTGTAACGTGAAGTAAAAGTCCGGTCCTCCGATAATTGTTCTGTTCTTTTATATTTCATGGCAAATACGATGGCGACTCTGCTGGGGACAAACTTCTCCACGGCTGAGGAGTTGGTGACGCAATCGGATACAGCCAAGCTTGGCTCCACGCAACAAAAGATGGTCGCCCGGTTCGACCAACAGGCGTTCGAAGAAATGCTCTCCGACAAGAGCGCTGGCCCGGTCCAGATGCGAGCCCGCACAAAGAAGGCCCGCAAGGAGTGGAGACCCCGATCCTTCGTTCCTACTGAAGCTCTTGCAGAGATACCCTCTGTTGTTCAAGACGGCGAGCAAGACTCTCCTGCAGCCCTACTTCAGACCATAGACAACTCTGCTGTCCCCAAGTCCGGCAAAAAAAATACTATGATGCTGGACTTGCAGGGCAAAGAGGAACTCTATGCGATCAGAGCCGCATAAGGGTATTAGCCGCAAGGAGAAAGCTCATGCGGCTACATCCGCCAGTCGTATGAAGAAAACTCATACGGCCATATCTGTCAGCCGTATAGTTTATGCGGCTACAGTTGCCAACCACATGGATGAAACTCATGCGACTATGGAAGTCAATCGCTTGCAGAAAATCTATGCGGCCAATTGCCAACCGCATGCGGCCAGCCTGCACGGTCGTAACTCCTAGCCGCACAAAAACAAGTCATCCGACAGCAGAAGACAACCGCATGCAGACAGCCTGCACGGTACTCAATTCTAGCCGCATAGCATCCGTTCCATGCTCCTCTCGATCAGTCTTCGACCGTCTCTCATACGGTCCTGACCCTGATTGTTCTCTGGATGATAAGCCAGACTCTGTGGTATTCAACTCAGACTCTTCTTATTACGCACCCGTGAGTGCTAAAAAGAAGAAGTCTAGGACAGCGCGGGCTCATCAAGCCCAGTCAGCTGTCCCAACCTCTGACTATCGGGGCGTCCCGTTGACTATCACACGGGCCTCTGATGGAAAGTTGTATAGAATCGCTCAAGTCTAGCCCCCGACGGCAAAAGGACAAAGTGGTTCCTCTGACCTGCGTGAGGCGATCCTCTACAAGCGCAAGGAAAGAAAAGGAGCTTCGGTGTGCAAAGAGTCCTCGCTTGGACGTCACTGTACCCAAATCATCGTCAACTGTTGTTGCAATAACGCGACAGCGACGGAAGATCGGCCATCAGTCTTCCAAAGACTACAACATCCGAGCTCAGAGGACGAGGCACCTCCTGTTGTCTCCTGCAATTCCACTCAGAAAGTCCCCGCCAAGGGGAGAGGGAAGAAGGCAAGCATCTCCATCCCGAAGACCTCAACCACTGCAACTAAAAGACTGTCGTTTAAACGGGTGCCCACCATCGAAGTTTTCTAAGGTACTCGCTCTAAGACGAAATCTTCTACGGTGGGAGGCCCGTCGTCCGTAATGCAGGGGGTTGCTGGGGCCGGGAGTAGCACCCCTCCGAGCCTCCACAGCAATCCAATATTCTAAGGAGACGAGCTAGGGAAGATAACTCTCCCATCAGATATAGCCGAGGCTGGCATCCCCGAGGACGTCCACGACTCTCAAGATGAAGCAAGCTCTGAAGCCGGGGGTACTATTCCCTTCGAGTCCGAACCAGAAAAGAATATTCCCACATATCCCGATGACTTTCCGGTACATGGGTATGACTCGGAGGATATATCCTCCACCGTCCCTTCCGTTTCTCATTATACAAGGACGGTGTTCATGAAAGACAACAATCAAAGTGGTTCCAGTGATCGCCAGTGCATCGACAATCTCGAAGCCATATTACTTGCTTTGGTCAAGTCTGTAGACGAGATTAAAGCGGCCCTCCCAACTCTGCAAGGAGGAACGCCTGGCCAAACAAGCACGGGTCCCGCGGTTAATGCGGACTCAAACTCAGCGGCACCAAACCCGAAAAATAATCCTCCCGAAGTAACAGCCCCTACCGCGACAGATGAGGCCCAAGAAGTAAGAAGAGAGGTCTAGGAGCTCCGAGCCATGTTCCATGCCCGAGAAAATGCTCAAGACCTCAGAATACGGCAACCATACCCTGCTGAATGGAGGGAAGTTCCGTTCCCACCAAGATATAAGCCGTTCAATATTAACCCGTATGATGGCAAGACCTCAGCAAGTCGGTACATCACTTACTTCAAGGTCACCACCGACCATCTGCCCCATGATGATGCTAGCCTCACACGATTATTCATTGGGGCATTGGAAGGAGTCGCTTTCGACTGGTATCACAATCTGCCGGACAACTGCATCCACTCCTTCACCGGCTTCAAGCGCATGTTCTTGGAGAGATTCTATGAGGTAGGGCAGGACGTCACCATGTCCACCCTCATGGACGTCATCCAAGGGGAGAAGGAGCTGACAAGAAACTACATTGAGCGGTTCCGCCAGACCGCCATAAAGCTGTCCTCCGAAAATCCAGATTCCTCTTTAATTGAAATTTGCCAAAAGAGACTGCTTCCAACGATCAGTCTCTGGATGGGCAAAAGTCAATTCAAAGATTGGAAGACGTTCATCATCAACGCCACAAGCGTCGAAGAACGACAGAAGAAGGCTCGCCAACTGGGATTGCACATCTCAGAAGGAGAAAACAAGGGCAAGCGTCCCAACAACGATAATGGGGGTAGCCCCTCCAACAATCGGGACAGCAAGGGAAAGCAGGCTATGGTGGTCGATACAGCACAAAAACCTGAGCCGAAGCCAGCAGACAAACAATGGCCGCAAATCACTTACTCCTTCGAAGACGGTCACGTCAAGCCCATCTTGGACATGCTCATACAAGGGGACAGAATTCATCTTCCTCCGCCAAGACGGGAACCGCGGCCGGCAGAGATGGAGAATCCAAAGTACTGCCATTATCATCGCTATGTTCATCATGCTACACACGATTGCTACCAACTGAAAAGATACATCCAAAACCTCATCGACTCGAATGCTCTGGCCATCGATTTCGAAGAGGTAACCGTGGCAGCCAATATGGTGTCCGTATAATTCGGCATCTTCCCTCCGACGGAAACTCAAGACGGGGTGGTCCCCATCCCTCTGGCGACAATGGAGATTACCAATCTTCCACCTCTCCGAGATCAGGCTGCTGGTCTAGTACCCCTCACCACATCACAAGGGAAGGTAATGTGGATCCATCCAGACTTAGTATCAGAAGTGACACGGCCCACACCATCTTCCACCTACAAGAAGAAAAGTGAAAAAGTCAGGACCTGCCACACAATCTCGGCAGACAACAAGGAAGCTACAGCCATCGTCACGCGGTCCGGAGTGCAATCCAAACCTGTGGTTGACAATCCAGCTGAAAATCATCAACCCACTACAACTGATGCTCCGGGACCGGCTCAGCCCTCGACGATCGACAAGTCTAGGCCGAGGGAGACTCGCTTCGATAAATCTCTCCAAAAAGAAGCAGCCCAAGGGCTAGAAAGGCCCTAAAACTTTGACATCTTAGCGCAATTGGCTAACACACCGGCCAAGTTGTCATTGTACGAACTCCTAAGGCTCTCCAAGGACGTTCGTATTGTATTGAGCGAAGCACTCCAAAATGACGATGCCTATCTGGCTCAATCCAACCTCACCAGGGAGGACTCACCCGTGGATCTCCAATACAGTGCCTGCACGGGAGCAATGCCCAACATCGTCTTCACTCCGCAGGACATGCTTATTAAAACCAACCTACATGATCTCCCGCTATACTACACGGGATACATCAACGACGTGAAGGTGGATCGGATGCACATTGATCCTGGCTCTTCCATAAGCATCATCCCGAAGGGTCTGCTACATCATCCCCGCGTCCCAATGCATCGCCTGACACCTACAAGCACCGCCATCAGCGGTTTCAATTCGGGCAGGAGCTACCCTATTGGGAAGATTCGTTTGAAGTATCAGATTGGCGATCTCCAATCCGAAGTCACCTGCTACGTCATAGATGCAGACACTTCTTATAACATACTTTTGGGGCACCCATGGATACACGATTATATGATTGTGTCTTCCACGCTACACCAATGCTTCAAATATGTCAAAAAACATGGCTTTGTGAAGACGGAATTTGCTGACATCGATCCTGCCTATACGAAAAGTCGAAGAGGCACCTTGATGAAGGAAATAAACAAGCTAGTACCGAAACGACCACGGGATCAGAAGGACCTCTGACGATCCACCTCCAAGCTCGCAAACCGGGCAAGTCTGCACCCCATACTGCCACTCTGCGGAAGGATACGATCAGCCTCTTGGGGCAGGAAGAGTAGATGATAATCCGGCTGCCAAGGTCCGGCCAAGTGCCGAGACACACAACGGGGCCATTGACAATCAGACTGCCGAGAGTCGGTCAACCCCAAATGGAGAAGCTCAATCCCTCTGAGAGGCCACTGACGATACGCCTTCCCAAGAAGGGTTATCATCCCGATGCGAGGTCTGACACTTCTAGCGAACCGGCCACTCCTCGCTCCACATCAAATGTCAAATTGGGGGTCGCTAGTCTGCCAACGACTCCACGCTCTGCTCCATCAACTGAACCACTGACAATCAAGCTTCCCAGGTCATCCTCTCAGTCTTTATTTACACAGGGGGTAGCCGAAGAGGAACCGGAGCTAGCCAAGTATGTGGCTGCCCACACTGATGTCCCCTTCGCTGATGATGTAATCTCCCTAGAAAAGATACCTTACTTCATTAATAAAGGGTTATCTTTGAACTACACCGAGCTGAATAAGCTATGTACAATGTATGCTATGGAATACGGTATAGGCACTCACCTACACACACAGGTGACAAATTTGTACACCGTGATCCAGCTTACTCCAGTAGAAGATGCTTACCGAATAATCGAGGGAGGGGACCATCCAATCATCTTCGGCCGGACGAACAACCCGCATCCTTTCACCATAGAGGAAGACAACCTCGGGTCAGATACCGGGAGACTGCCTCTGTATCTCTATAGCCCTTAATCCAAATATCTCATGTAGAAACAGGGGTAGGATCTGGAGACGACACCAGGTTTGAACTACGGTACTGGGCGATGATTACCTTTGAAGCCGCCAGTCCCGGCGGGCAAACCACGAGACTACTATAGCAAAACTCGATGCGGATTGGGGTATGTAACGCCTACTACAACCCCTGAGAGTTCAGATGAAGAATGCGACTGGCAGTCACAGTCAACCGGGTCACCAACTTCGAACTCGGATACCAGCATGGGAGATGTGTTCAGACAAGCCATGACAGTCAACATGGCATTCGCCGACGCTTACGAAAAAGACGAAGACATCCCCAAAATCCTCGAGCTAGAGCCGTAGGCCCAGCAATTGGACGCACAATGGGAAAAGCGGTTCGAACAGAGAGAACCTCCTACTGAAGATGAGGTCATACAAGTGGATCTCGGCAGCGAATCTTCTCTAAAACTAATTTTCGTCAGTAAAAGCCTAGCAGACGAAGAATGGGAGTCGCTGCTAGAACTTGTCAGAGAATACATTGATGTGTTCGCTTGGAGCTATGAAGACATGCCAGGGTTAAATCCCGACATTGCTCTTCACAAACTCAACATTCGGCCAGATGTAAAGCCAGTCAAGCAACAACAGCGACACTTTCGTCCAGGCATCATGGACGCGATCGAAGTCGAAGTCAACAAACTGATAGCCAGTGGCTTCATTCGTGAGGAGCAACATCCCGATTGGGTCGCCAATATAGTACCCGTCCTCAAGACGAATGGGAAGATTCGAATCTGCCTCGACTTCCGCAATCTGAACGAGGCGTTCCCCAAAGATGAATTCCCCCTTCCTATCACAGACATCATGATCGATAGTACCTACGGCTTCGAACGTATGTCATTCATGGATGACTTCTCGGGGTACAACCAAATCAAAATGTCTCCTGATGACGAAAAGCATACATCATTCCGAATGCCAATTGGCACGTACTGCTATACAGTCATGCCTTTCGGTTTGAAGAATGCTGGCGCTACCTATCAAAGAGCCATGAGCATCATCTTCAGAGACCACTTACGCAAGACAGTGGAATGCTACGTTGACGACATAGCTGTTAAGAGTCGCTGCAAAGGAGACCATCTGCAGGATCTAAGGACGGCATTTGACCTAATGTGAGCGCACAATTTGAAAATGAATCCTACGAAGTCCTTTCTGGACGTATCCAGCGGGAAGTTCTTGGGCTTCATCATTACTGCACAGGGTATCCATGTAGACCCTGAGAAGACGAAAGCAATCATAGAGATGGGTCCTCCGAGAAATATCCGCGAAATCAGAGGCCTTCAAGGGAGGCTAGCTTACATCAGGAGGTTCATTTCCAACCTCTCCGGGCGATGTCGACCATTCATCCATCTCATGAAGAAAGGCATCTCATTCGTATGGGATGAGGAATGCCAGCGCGCCTTCGACAGCATCAAAGAATATTTGTCGAACCCTCCAGTCCTGGTGGCCCCGATTTCTGGAAAACCATTCTTGCTCTATGTACGAGCAATGGAACATTCCTTCGGGGCTCTGCTCGCACAAAACAACGACGCATGCCATGAGCAAGCCATATATTACCTCAGCCGAATGATGATTGGGCCAGAGCACCTATATACCGCTGTGGAGAAGGAATGCCTTGCCCTAGTATTCGCCATTCATAAAACCCGACACTATGTAACCGGACAAACGATACATGTGATCTCACGAGTCAACCCTCTCAGGCTCCTCATGACAAAACCAGGGGCACGCAGCTCTCGCCTCGCTACATGGGCAATATTGCTGTCCCCTTATCATATGATCTTCGTCCCACAAAAGACAGTCAAAGGTCAAGCCCTGGCGGACTTCTTAGCAGCCCACCCAGGCTCAGAGTCCTCCAGAATATATGAAGAGATCCCAGATGAGGTCGCCGACTCGCATGCAACCTCTCACGATAATATATGGCGAATATTCTTCGACGGTGCTTCGAGGACCGGACCTAAAGGCAATATAGTCGTCGGAGTCGGGGTAGTGCTGATCTCTCCTTCTGAATTGGTGATTAACCGTGCTTATTCCCTCACCGAGCCCTGCTCTAACAATGTGGCCGAGTACAACGCTCTGGTCATTGGCCTTCAACTCGCAAGAGAGCTGGGGATTGAATACCTTGAAGCATACGGCAATTTCCAACTAATCGTCAATCAGATACGGGGCTCATATGAGGTCCGCCACGAAGACATGATCCCTTATCACCAAATAGCGATTGACATTATCTTGTCGTTCGAGGGGTTCTTCATCGAACATGTCCCCAGACTCCGAAATATCGAAGCTGATGCCTTAGCTGGTCTTGCCGCTTTCCTAGCAGTTCCGAATCATGATCGCCAATCAGTAGATGTGATAGGCCACGAACTGGTCTGTCCCAAGAACAATGTGCAATTCGTGGCGAGTTATCCCGCACAGACGATCGAGGATGCCCCAGATTGGAGACAACCATTCATCGACTTCGTCATCTACGACATCCTGCCCGAGAACCCAAAGGAAGCCACTTCCATCAGACGACGTTCTCTCAGATTCTTCTACGATACAGAGACGAAAATGCTGTATCGCCGCTCCTTCGACGGATTACTGCTTCGGTGTCTGTCAAATGCAGAAGCCAAAGAAGCCGTACGAGAAGCCCATGACGGTGTCTGCGGGGCCCACCAGTTCGGCCCAAAACTGTAAGACCGCCTTCGTCGAATGGGCTACTATTGGCCCATAATGGTGGCAGATGCGATAGATTATGCTAAAAAATATAAAGCCTGCCAAGTCTACGTAGACTTCATTCACCAACCATCCGAGTTTCTACATCCGACAGTGGCACCTTGGCTATTCGAGGCATGGGGAATGGATATTATTGGTCCAATCACCCCACCTTCCTCCCGAGGACATCGCTTCATACTTGCGATCACTGATTACTTCTCCAAATGGGCGGAAGCTGTCCCACTCGCAGAAATTAAGACTTCAAATATGATCAACTTCCTTAAGCATCACGTCATCTACCACTTTGGACTGTCCCGAAGGATCATCCATGATAATGGTCCGCAGTTTGCAAGCCACGCATTCTATCGGTTTTGCGATAAGCACCGTATTCAGAATGTCGCTTCGACACCGTACAACCCGGCAGCGAACGGGTTGGCAGAGGCATTCAACAAAACAATCATCAAACTCCTCAAGAATTTTGTCTCCTCTAACAAACACGATTGGAACGAGAAGCTCGACGAATGCTTATGGGCTTATCGCACCACAGTTCGAACAGTCACCGAAAATACACCATTCTTCCTGGTGTACGGGAGTGAGGCGGTCCTCCCATTGGAGACTCAGATCCCCTCACTACGCGTTGCCCTCACACATCAATTGACGACAGACGAAAACCACCATCGCCGGCTACAGGAATTGGAGATACTAGATGAAAAGTGCCTCTTGGCTCAGCAACGAATTGAGCTATACCAAGCACGCATCTCTGGAGCCTTCAACAAGAAGGTCAAAATCAGAACATTCCAAGTGGGCGATCTCGTTCTGGCAGTCCGGAGGCCGATGGTCAAGACTCACAAGACCACTGGCAAATTCCAGCCAAAGTGGGAAGGCCCATTTATCATTGAGGCAGTATTCTC
Source organism: Iris pallida (assembly GCA_029216955.1). NCBI lineage: Eukaryota > Viridiplantae > Streptophyta > Magnoliopsida > Asparagales > Iridaceae > Iris > Iris pallida. Next base: position 8,540,280 of record JANAVB010009596.1, on the reverse strand, counting down.
CAACGGTGCTTATCGCCTCGCAAAACAAAACGGAGACTTGCTCATGTTACCCGTCAACGACAAGTTCCTGAAGAAATATTATGTCTAAACGACATTCTCTCCAGATCATCGAGTCATGTACCCGCTGGTACCGCTGAACTCACATCCACAACATTTCAGATTATCGAGTCATGTACCGGATGGTACCGCTGAACTCACCTCCACATTCCTTTCAGATTATTGAGTCATGTACCCACTGGTGCCGCTGAACTCATACTTTCTAAATATTCTAAATTATCGAGTTATGTATCCGCTGGTGCCTCTGAACTCACATTCCGGTCACTCTCTCAGATAGTAAGTCACGTATGATTATACCTCTGAACTTTCTTCCTGGAAGAGATCCTCCCTCATGATTCACTACCCGCACTCCCAGTGCACAAAAAGGGTAATCGATCCACAAATTTTCGAAACGGCTATGTCCTCATTACCTCTGAGTCATTTTCACTTCCACCAAAAACAAACCGCCCCCCTCGCATAGAACTTCCACGTTCTCCTACCTCTGAGTCGTTCTATGTACCCCCTCTTCATTGAGCCCACTCCTGCCATGTCCTCATTACCTCTGAGTGGGAAGGCTCCGTCGAAGAAACCTTCATGCTTGCCATGTCCCCATTACCTCTGAGTAAGTATGTCGGTTCCCTTTCAACCTATTATCTGTACCCACAATCGGAGTACGATAAGGATAATAGGTCCACAAATGTCCTCTGTTGACCACAAATGTCCTCTGTTGACCACAAATGTCCTCTGTTGACCACAAATATCCTCTGTTGACCACAAACGTCCTCTGTTGACCACAAATATCCTCTATTGACAACAAATGTCCGCTGTTGACCATAAATATCTTCCGTGAAGTCTCCCCTGCCGTGTCCTCATTACCTCTGAGCAGGAAGATTCTACGGTAAAACCCTCATGCTTGCCATGTCCTCATAACCTCTGAGCAAATATGTTGGTTTCCTTTTATCCCTTTATCCGTATCCTGAACCAGGGTACGCCAAGGATAATAGGTCCACAAATATCCCTTGCTAAGCTTCTTAGCATAAATCTACCATCTCACCATGCCCCGGGAGCCCAGCTGCTCTACGGCATTCTTTTTTCCAATACCGAGAGCACCCATGACCACTTTGCCATGGCTGTTCCGGATATCTTGACCAAACTTGTTATCCGTACCTAAAACCAAGGTATGCCTAGGGTAACAGGTCCACAAATAATCCCCTAGCAAGTCCAGTTCCAAGAACACCGCAAGTACAAGAAAGAGAAGATGAGTTGAAACATGCTCATTCATTCAAAATTCAAAGTGCTACAGGATCGCATCCTTTACAAAATCAAAACAAAAAGACGAAAAAAACAACAGCAAAAGAAAAACAGAAAGCTGATCACTGCTCCGGGGCACATAACACCCTGAGACGGTCCGTCAGCAAGGCAACTGACCGCTCAAACCTCTGGGTAGCTCGACGCTCCGCCTCTTGGGACAACACCGTCTCGTCCTCCAGTTGAGCATGGGTTTGCCAGTTATCCTCGAATCTCTTAAAGGCCCGCTCCAGATTGACAGAAGATCGGGAAACCCTCTCGGCCTTCCGGGCAATCGACTCCTGTTCCGCACGAGTAGCCTCCAGCTCTGACTCTAAAAGGTCAACTCCCTCTGGAGTGCGAGAATCCGCTCCTTCGTGTAAGCGATTCTACGAGAAGCAGACTCTTCCCGAGCCCGACAAGCCTGACTTCGACGACCCAGCCTGTCATACGAAGCGGAGAACTTGTCAAGGTCTCCCTGCACAACTGGCCCGACAGTATCTCGAGCGAGCTTGATCCTATCCCGAGCAGCAATGAGGAAGCCCCGCTCCCGATCAATCGCAGCAGGCAAGCCCGCCTGCCGTATCGCCAGCAATTGGGTCACAAGCTGATCAGCCTCTGCCAACTTAGGCTCCAGGAGTACAGCCAATCCCACCCCGCTAGGAAGAGACTTCAAAGTTGCAACCTGGCCCCGAGCGCACCGAAGAGACAGAGTAAAAGGGGTCCCCGTTCTACAGCAGCATCTACACCCCTCTTTAAGTGGCGATAGAAGCTGTCAACCACATCCTGCGTCACCTCGTCCAGAGCCTCCGAAGAAGCCGGTGTCAACGGGAGTGTAGCCGACAATGCTGAAGAAGACGCAACAAAATCTGTCGCTCCTGCCACAAGAGAAACAAACTCCGCAGGAAAGGACGCATAAACAGCGGCCAACTCCTCTTCAGCGGCCCGCAGAACTTGAATGCTCGGCAGGTTCGAGAGGTCAATCTCCGGAGCCGTATAATCAGCAGAGGATGAGGTGGAGACCATCGCCAGCTCCATTTCCATCTGCCCAGGGCTGGCGGGAGGCCCCTCGACATGAGACGGGGAAGGAGAGGAAACGCTCCTTTCTCCCAGACCGCGGTGGGCCGAACCTTCCCCAAGAACATCCGCGGTGGAAAGTAAAGGGTCAGGACCTGTAGGGCCAAGGCAACCATGAATCGATTTGACCCAGAGGATATGTTGGTAGAGCAAATAAGCCCCCTCACTAGTCAATATTTGGCTTATCTTACCAGTGGAGGAGTGTGGAGGCTGAGGTTCGCCTACAGCCCCCGCAGCCTTTTCATCAGCAGTCTCCGAGTCAGGGATAATAGGCTCCTCCGCCCCTCCCCTCTCGGGAGGTGATGCACCGAGATCGGCGTCACCTTGTAGAAATTCAGCAACCTCGGAGGCAGGCCCGAGGGAACCTTCGTCATCCCGGACTGGGGCCTCAGCAACTTGGAAATCCTCAGCCGCTGCTGGAAAAGCCCCCGCTGAAAAGATCGCAGAATGACATACCACTAATCAAAGCAGTAAGGGCCGGGTCAACCTCAGGGGCGGTAGACGATTCATAGGAGGCCGGTTTATCAGACACCTACAAAGAAAAATGATTAAGTCGTATCATAAGAAAAAGAAAACCACAACAAGGAGATGGCTCCGACTTGGTCTTACCTCCGGAACATCGTCTGTATCTTCACCCCTCTCGGTAATAAGTAATACACGAGACCTAACGGCAGCTCTCTTCACGGAAAAGGTCGCTTTGCTGTCAGAAGACTCACGTCTGACTCGTTTACGTGAGGGACCAGACACAGCGGGAGGCTGTTCTTCCCTCACTACTTCCTCTTGTGTAGCAAGTAAGGGATCCTCCGCCAGTTCATCGGGTGTAGGAAGCGGTTAAGCCGCTACTTCTTCACCCCCAGCAGAAAGGGAGTCTTCGCTATCATGATCATCATCCTCCTCAGCCGACTTGGAAGATTCTGATTCAGGGAGGGGAGTCTGAAGCGCTAGTTGCTTTGTAGCCTTAGCCCCCTTGGGCTTCTCCTCTAAACCGGTACCCACGATGAAACTGGTACTCGGATCGAAATTAACAGGAGGCTTGTTCGCCATAACATGATACAAAGCAGCCACGTACAAAATTTCCCTCGGCGCCTTAGCATCGGGGACAGAGAAGCTGGCCCAAGTATGATAAGCATCATAATAATTCCACGCCCTGACACCATCAAGGACGCTACCTTCAAAGCCCAAACAAGGGTTGGGACAATCAAGGAATAAATGGCTATAGCCAAATTGGCGGGAAAACCTACTAGGTAGGTAGGGCTCCAGGTACACATTATCGCGGTTACGGTAAACCAGATGCGCGGGGCGGATGTTGCGCAACCAGGTGAGCATATTCGGAGACAGAAAGTGAGAAGGTCCGGTACCATCAAGGTATACATTCTTCACTTCCTCATCAGAAAAATGAGGAGCAGACACAAAAAAGTCACACCCATCCACCCTCGCCAGCGCCCTCCGACAAGCTGGCATAGTATTATATTCCCAAGACCGGCGATGGCATTTGAAAAGGAAAGTGTCTTCATCTGTAGCATATTCCGCTATTCCAGGTCCCATCAAAGACTTGTAGTGCATCGCCAACCACCCCATCAAATAGTGGAAAGGTAATTCTATGCGCTTAAAGTCCAGCGTCTTCTTGCGCGCAATGACCTTGGACGAGAATGTTCGAAGACCATGGTATATGCTACACACCATGGCAGGAAGAAGGGCCAGTCTAACTCCAAATACCAGCTTAACGGCAGGGAGAATAAAGTGGTGACTGATCCTCTCGATAGAACCTGCCCCTCCCGAGACTACGCAGTTCCGTAGCCATATCATTAAAAATCCAGCCAGGAGCGCCTTCTCTGACATCTGCGTGGTTCCGTAGTAAAAATAGCTAAGAGAGTCAGTTTGACTCCCGAATATGTCGCTCCTGGACCGCGACTTCTTGACGCTCGACATTAGGTCCTTTATCTCTCCATGCGTTCGAGGGGTTCGAGGAGTAACTTCGCCAGAAGGGTCAACTTTAAAAAGATAATTGACCCAGGATGTGGTGTGGGGAGCGGTCCCTTCTGAACTATCCGCCGTTTTTATAGCCAATTGGTGACAAGAACTATGATGGCACAGCAACTCCTGATACACCGCAACAAAACCTGGGAGTCGTCGGTTCAAGTCCTCGAACTCCTCATTCGACGGGGTATACACCTCGAAAGGCTCGTTCCCCCACAGAAGTTTGGAGACAGTATACATCTCATGGAGAGCAAGCCCCAACTCCCCTCCGGGTGCAAAGAACGTCCCCGTTCGTCGGTTATACATCTCCAAGAGTGCCACGAACAATGGTTTATTGATAGGAAGCCCGTGACAAGTGCCCCAAATGGCATGATAAAGTCCCACCTCCTGCAGGAATGTTCCGTAGGTCTGCAGAACCCAAGTGGTCAACTGGGCCCACGTAGAAGTGGGGTTTATCCAGTTCAGCAATGCCAGTCTGCCAACGGAATAAGATTTTTTACGAGCGAGTCGATTCAGGAATGTATCAGCTTGAGTGAGTGTGAAGTTGGGACCGTATACATTCATGATAGAGCCTGGGGCCAGACCCATCATGTACCGGAGGACGGAATCCTTACCCGCGTACGCTGACCGCATGTTCGGGTTATAATGGATGTTGCCCATCAACATCCCTGATTGGATAGGAGTTAAGTTACACACCATCTTCCTGTCCAACAACACCATATTGAACCATGACAGAAGATAATGACGTTTCATGAGAGGAATATGGATCGCCATCCCATCCAAAGAAAAATCCCAGTTCTCCGAAATTTCTAATACTCGCGGATTCTTTATGATTAAAGCGTCTCCAAAGAGGAATGAAGGCTTCAGGTATAATCCATCCAGATTCCCAGTATTCATCATGGCACGGAGATAATGGAGGGTCTGATTCTCGATGGCGTTCAACCTCTCCGAAGGCTCATTAGCAGAAAATTGATTCAGTACATGCTTAATTAAGTCATCAAGACGCACGCCCAAAGCGAACTGATTTGAGCCCACTATAAGTTCTCCCGCAGGATTTACTGGCAGATTTACTGAAGAAAGACAAAAGAAACAAGTCAAAAAGATAGCCGAAACACAAACTACGTGATGCTTATGTGGCTTAGCTCAGCATAGCCTCATGCGGCTCATACGGGTTCAGTTCGAATGAGCTTATGCGGTTCGGTTCGAAAGGAGCATATGCGGTTCAGTTCGGATGAGCCCATACGGTCCAGTTCGAATAAGCTTATGTGGTTCGGCTCAAAATAGGCTTATGCGGATCAGTACGGATGAGCTTATGCTGTCTAGTTCAAATGATCTTATGCGGTTCAGTTCAAAATAGGCTTATACGGCTCAGTTTGAATGAGCTCATACAGCCCAGTCCAGATGAGCTTATGCGGCCCTGATGATAAAGTAGTTATGCGGCTGCAAACAACAACTTTTATGCGGCTCAGGCCAGGGTCATATCCCATGCGGCTCGAACATGAGTCAGACACGCAGCATTCTTGGAAATACAGGCTTGCGCATAAGATATACGGCGTAGCCATGACAGTTCATGATGGTCCAACCAGCAATAGGCGGGTGAACGTCGGGATGAAAAATAGACACGTCAGTCGGTGGAGGAGCCGCCACGTTCACCGCCGCAGTCGATGAAGATGCGGCCTTCTTGCCCTTCGCTGCCACAGATGACGACGCGGCCTTCTTGCCCGTAGCAGCGGTAGTCTTCTTGGGAGCCATTGCCGATTGTTGATGGAAGAAGGCGAAGAGGAAGTCAGCAACAAGGAGTTCGAGCAAAGAGAGAAGGTAAAGAAACCCTCAAAGAATAAATTACTCCAATTTATAGGCGAAGGTGGCTCGTAAATCAACAAACGACTCGATCCATGTGCCACCTAAAAGAATAAAGGCAAAACGCTTCGGTCAAAACAAAACTGACCCTTGGGATCCTCCCCCAAAAGGCGGCGTTAATTCAAAAAAATGAATCAAGGGCATTTAATGCAGAAGATTTGCATACGTGGTTGGGATACGTGGCAAAAAGTCTATGCGGCCTAACAGCTCATGCGGCCAGATAAATCCATGCGGCTGAACCATCTATGCGGTCAACAAAGGCCATGCTTCTTATTCAAAGTATTTCAATTTTACAAATTGAAAACTTTGAAGGGGGTCTTGTAGAAGCATGGAAAATATCAGAATGATGGTCTATGCGGCTCAGAACAGGAGAACCCCATGCGGCTCATATAGGAGCAGTTCCATGCGGTTCAGAGAGACTCTCAGTCTCATGCGACTCGGGGCAGGAGAGTCCATGCGGCTTACATAGGGACAGTCCCATGCGGTTCAAAGATTCCTCCAGCCACATGCGGCTCAGAAGTACATGCGGCTCACATACGACCAACAGAGATATGCGGCTCGATCAACGCCACGTGTCCCCATGGGATCCCTTCACATAGCTGGCCATCGAGTAATGGCCTCATTCAATGCTCTGCCATGATTTGACAACTGACGGCTCTGACATGAAGTGTCATGATGGTCCTGTCATAATGACAGACTCTTCAGGAACGAAAGAAAATCTCTGATATGATCCAAGATTACTACGTGGCTACTCCCATACGGCTCAATTGAAGAACAGTTTCATGCGGCTGGCAAGAATCATCTTCCTGCGGCTCACCAAGAAGCCATCCCATACGGCTTGTAAGTACTATACCTATGCGGCTTACTGAGACGCTGTCTGATGCGGTTCATGGATATCATGCGGCTCTGGCAGAGTCCACCATTAAGACACATGGCAGAGATTCAATTGCCCCTACGACTTGACAACTGGTAGCAAGGATGATTATGAGATGCAAATCAATCAGAGATTTACCAGATCCCAATGACCATATTTAACGTTATCCTCATAATTAATGAGATCAGGTCATATCATTCATGATCAAGCCAATGGGACACGTGGTGCGAGATCCAACCTTGACACAACCAATCATGAAGATTTAAAGTAATCAGCATTAATCATTCACAGGATTTAATACTATCCCCATTTATGGCCCAGATCCTTCACGCTTAAAACTAATGGTCCAGATTGATTAAACATCAGACGGCCGCCACTTTAAAAATGGGTAATCATCCAAACCCTAATGATGCCTCCACTATTATAAATAGCAAGGTGCCATTCCCTTGTGATATATATACGGTCAGAGAGAGATAGATATACAGAGAGACTCCCCCAATAATCAGAGAGAAAATACACAGAGAGAGAGAGAATCCAGAAGAGTAATAGAGGGAGAGCAAGAAGAGCATTTCTTCATCAACGCCAACCATCTTTTCATAGGAGCCAAGGCTGCATACCGATCGTCCAAGGAGTAAGGCAGGGCTGTCGTCGCCTTCCCGAGCCTCTATCGTCACCCCCCAGAATCTAAAATAAATAATTGTACTTAGACTGCTGTACCTAGGTTTTTGTCCCTAGGCTTTCTTTGTACAAGCGAGTTTGTAACGTGAAGTAAAAGTCCGATCCTCCGATAATTGTTCTGTTCTTTTATATTTCATGGCAAACATCCCTGCACTGTTAGTATCTCTAGATAGATAAAAAATGTAAATGTTATCCTCGCTTATACCTTCAAAGGCGATGTCTTCCGTTGACCTATCATAAATATAGCATTTATTTTGTCCAAAGTTAATATCATATCCATGATCAGCAAGGTGACTTATGCTGAGCAGGTTATGCTTTAACTCGATCACTAGGCAGACATCCTTTATTACAGGAGAAGGAGGATGACCAATAGTACCATTACCTATGATTTACCCTTTTAGGTTGTTGTCGAAGGATACATACCCTTCCTTCTTCATCGATAGTGATACGAGAAGATTTGCATCTCCCGTCATATGTTGCGAGTATCCACTATCGAAAATCCACTTGCTTTTAGTTGAGGAGGGAAGGTCCACCTACATCAAGAGTAGATGTGACCTTTGGTACCCAAGTTCTTATGGGTCCTGAAATGTTAGTCTTTGGCACCCATGTTTGTCATGAAATATAAAAGAACAGAACAATTATCGGAGGACCGGACTTTTACTTCACGTTACAAACTCGCTTGTACAAAGAAAGCCTAGGGACGAAAACCTAGGTACAGCAGTCTAAGTACAATTATTTATTTTAGATTCTGAGGGATGACGATAGAGGCTCAGGAAGGCGACGGCAGCCCTGCCTTACTCCTTGGACGATCGTATGCAACCTTGGCTCCTGTGAAAAGATGGTTGGCATTGATGAAGGAATGCTCTTCTCACTCTTCCTCTATTACCCTTCTGGCTTCTCTCTCTCTGTGTATTTTTCTCTCTGTTTATTGGGAGTTTTCTCTGTATATCTTTCTCTAATCGTGTATATCTTACAAGGGAATGGCACCTTGCTATTTATAATAGTGGGGGCATCATTAGGGTTTAGATGATTACCCATTCTCAAAGTGGCGGTAGCCTGACGTATAATCAATCGGGACCATTAATTTTGGGCGTGAAGGATCTGGGCCATAAATAGGGATAGTATTGAATCCTGTGAATAATTAATGCTGATTACTTTAAATCTTCATGATTGGTTGTGTCAAGCTTGGATTTCTCACCACGTGTCCCATTGGCTTGATCATGAATGATATGACCTGATCTTATTAATTATGAGGATAACGTTAAATATGGTCATTGGGATCTGGTAAATCTCTGATTGATCTGCATCCCATAATTATCCTTGCGACCAGCTGTCAAGTCGTGGGGGCCATTGAATCTCTGCCACGTGTCTTAATGGTGGACCCTGTCAGAACCGCATGATATTCATGAACTGCATGAGACAGCATCTCAGTGAGCCGCATAGGTATAGTACTTGCGAGCCGTATGGGATAGTTTTTTGGTGAGCCGCATAGGTATAATACTTACGAGTCGCATGGGATGGCTTCTTGGTGAGCCGCAGGAAGGTGATTCTCACCAGCCGCATGAAGCTGTTCTTCACTGGAGCCGCATGGGAGTAGCCACGTGTCAATCTCGGATCATATCAGAGATTTTCTCCTATTCTCAAAGAGTCTATCATTATGACAGGACCATTATGACACTTCATGTCAGAGCCGTCAGCTGTCAAATCATGGCAGAGCATTGAATAGGGCCATTACTCGATGGCCAGCTGTGTGAAGGGGTCCCATGGGGACACATGGTGTTGATCGAGCCGCATATCTCTGTTGGTCATATGTGAGCCATATGTACTTCTGAACCGCATGCGGCTAGGGAGCTCTTTGAACCGCATAGGACTGTCCCTATGTAAGCCGCATGGACTCTCCTGTCCCGTGCCGCATGAGACTAAGAGTCTCTCTGAACCGTATGGGACTGCTCCTGTATGAACCGCATGGGGTTCTCCTGTTCCGAGCCGCATAGATCATCATTCTGATATTTTCCATGCTTCTACAAGACCCCCTTCAAAGTTTTCAATTTGCAAAATTGAAATACTTTGAATAAGAAGCATGGCCTTTGCTGACCGCATAGATGATTCAGCCGCATGGATTTATCTGGCCGCATGAGCTGTTAGGCCGTATAGACTTTTTGCTACGTGTCACAACCACATGTGCAAATCTTCTGCATTAAATGCCCTTGATTTGCCGCCTCTTGGGGGAGGATCCCAAGGGTCAGTTTTGTTTTAACCGAAGCGTTTTTCCTTTATTGTTTTAGGCGGCACGTGGATCGAGGCGTTTGTTTGATTTTTCAAGCCTCCTTCGCCTATAAATAGGAGTAATTTTATTCTTTGAGGGTTTCTTTACCTTCTCTCTTTTGCTCGAACTCCTTGTTGTCGACTTTCTCTTCATTTTCTCCTATCAACGATCGGCAATGGCTCCTAAGAAGACTGTCGCTGCTACGGGCAAGAAGGCCGTGTCATCTTCTGCGGCAGCGAAGGGAAAGAAGGGCGCGTCTTCATCGACTGCGGCGGCGAACGTGGCGGCTCCTCCGACGGCTGACGTGCCTATTTTTTATCCCGATGTTCACCCGTCTATTGCTGGTAGGACCATCAACATGAACTGTCATGGCTATGCCGTATATCTTATGCGCGAGCCTATATTTCTAAGTATGCTGCGTGTCCGACTCATGTTCGGGCCGCATGGGATACGACCCAAGCCTGAGCCTCATGAAAGTTGTTGTTTGCAGCCGCATAACTACTTCATCATCAGGGCCGCATAAGCTTATCTGGACTTGGACCGCATGAGCTCTTTCAAACTGAGCCGCATAAGCTTATTTCGAACTGAACCGCATAAGATCATTTGAACTAGACCGCATAAGCTCATCCGCACTGGACCGCATAAGCCTATTTCGAGCCGAACCATATAAGTTTTTCGAATTAGACCGTATCCGCATATGCTCCTTTCGAACCGAACCGCAGAAGCTCATCCGCACTGAGCCGCATAAGCCCATTTCGAGCCGAACCGCATAAGCTTATTCTAACTGAACCGCATGTGCTCTTTTAAACTGAGCCGCATGAGGCTATGCTTAAGCCGTATAAGCATCAAGTAATTTGCGTTTTGGTTATCTTTTTGACTTGTCTCTTTTGTCTTTCTTCAGTGAATCTGCCAGTAAATCCTGCGGAGGAACTTATAGTGGGCTCAAATCAGTTCGCCTTGGGCGTGCATCTTGACGACTTAATTAAGCATGTGTTGAATCAATTCCCTGCTGATGAGCCTTCGGAGAGGTTGAACACCATCGAGAATCAGACCCTCCATTACCTCCGTTCCATGATGAATACTGGAAAGCTGGATGGATTATACCTGAAGCCTTTATTCCTCTTTGGAGATGCTTTAATCATAAAGAATCCCCGAGTATTAGAGATTTCCGAGAACTGGGATTTTTCTTTGGATGGGGTGGCGATCCATATTCCTCTCATGGAACGTCATTATCCTCTGTCGTGGTTCAATATGGTATTGCTGGACAGGAAGATGGTGTGTAACTTAACTCCTACCCAATCAGGGATATTGATGGGCAACATCCATTATAACCCGAACATGCGATCAGCGTACGCGGGTAAGGATTCCGTCCTCCGGTACATGATGGGTCTAGCCCCGGGCTCTTTTATGAATATATACGGTCCCAACTTCACACTCACTCAAGCTGATACCTTCCTGAATCGGCTCGCTCGCAAGAAGTCTTATCCCGTTGGCAGACTGGCATTGCTGAACTAGATAAACCCCACCTCTTCGTTGGCCCAGTTGACCACTTAGGTTCTGCAGACCTATGGAACATTCCTGCGGGAGGTGGGACTTTATCATGCCATTCGGGGCACTTGTCACGGGCTTCCTATCAATAAACCATTGTTTACGGTGCTCTTGGAGATGTATAATCGACGAACGGGTACGTTCTTTGCGCCCGGAGGAGAGTTGGGGCTTGCTCTCCATGAGATGTATACTGTCTCCAAACTTTCGTAGGGGAACGAGCCTTTTGAGGTATATACCCTGTCGAATGAGGAGTTCGAGGACTTGAACCGGCGATTCCCAGGTTTTGTTACGGTGTATCAGGAGTTGCTGTGCCATCATAGTGCTTGTCACCAGATGGCTATAAAAAAGGAGGATAGCTAAGAAGGGACCGCTCCCCACACTACATCCTGGGTCAATTATCTTTTTAAAGTTGATCCTTCTGGCGGGGTTACTCCTCGAACCCTTCGAACCCAGGAAGAGATAAAGGACCTGATGTCGGGCGTCAAGAAGTCACGATCCAAGAGCGACATATTCGGGAGTCAATCTGACTCTCTCAGCTATTTTTACTATGGCACCAGGCCGATGTCAGAGAAGGTGCTTCTGGCTAGATTTTTAATGATATGGCTACGGAACTGCGTAGTCTCGGGAGAGCAGGTGCTATCGAGAGGATCGGTCGCCACTTCATTCTCCCTGCCATTAAACTGGTATTTGGAGTTAGATTGGCCCTTCTTCCTGCTATGGTGTGTAGCATACACCATGGTCTTCGAACATTCTTGTCCAAGGTTATAGCGCGCAAGAAGACACTGGATTTTGAGCGCGTAGAACTGCCTTTCCACTATTTGATGGGGTGGTTGACGATGTACTACAAGTCTTTGATGGAACCTGGAATAGCGAAAGATGCTACAGATGAAGACGCTTTCCTTTTCAAATGCCATCGCCGGTCTTGGGAATACAGCACTATGCCAGCTTGTCGGAGGGTGCTGGCGAGGGTGGATGGGTGCGACTTTTTGTGTCTGTTCCTCATTTTTCTGATGAGGAAGTGAGGAAGATATACCTTGATGGTACCGGACCTTCTCACTTTCTGTCTCCGAATATGCTCACCTGGTTGCGCAACATCCGCTCCGCATATCTGGTTTATCGCAACCGCGATAATGTGTACTTGGAGCCTTACCTACCTAGTAGGTTTTCCCGTCAATTTGGTTATAGCCAGTTATTCCTTGATTGTCCCAACCCTTGTTTGGGCTTTGAAGGTAGCGTTCTTGATGGTATAAAGGCGTGGAATTATTATGACGCTTATCATACTCGGGCCAGCTTCTCGGTCCCCGATGCTAAGGCGCCGAGGGAAATTTTGTACGTGGCTGTTTTGTATCATGTTATGGCGAACAAGCCTCCTGTTAATTTTGATTCGAGTACCAGTTTCATCGTGGGTACCAGTTTAGAAGAGAAGCCCAAGGGGGCTAAGGCTAGAAAGCAACTAGCGCTCCAGACTCCCCTCCCTGAATCAGAACCTTCCGAGTCGGCTGAGGAGGAGGATGATCACGATAGCGAAGACTCCCTTTCTGGTAGGGGTGAAGAAGTAACGGATCAACCGCTTCCCACACCCGATGAACTGGCGGAAGATCCGTTGCTTACTACACAAGAGGAAGTAGTGAGGGAAGAACAGCCTCCAGCCGTGTCTGGTCCCTCATGTAAACTAGTCAGACGCGAGTCTTCTGACAGCAGAGCGACCTTTTTCGTGAAAAGAGCTGCCGTTAGGTCTCGTGGATTACTTATTACCGAGAGGGGTGAAGGTACAGACGCTGTTCCGGAGGTAAGACCAAGTCGGAGCCATCTCTTTGTTGTGGTTTTCTTTTCCTTTGGAGATATGACTTAATCACCTTTCTTTATAGGCGTTTGATGAACCGGCCGCTCCTGAACCGTCTACTGCCCCTGGAGTTGATCCGGCCCTTGCTGCTTTGATTAGCGGCATGTGTGCCGTGGTCCTTTCTGCGGGGGCTCTCTCAGCGGCAGCTGGAAGCTCCCAGGTTGCTGAGGCCTCGGCCCGGTGTGATAAAGGTTTCCTCGGGCCCGTCTCCGAGATCGCTGAACTTCAGCAAGGCGACGCCGATCTCGTTGCATCCCTTCTCGAGGGTACAGGGGCGGAGGAGCCTCTTATACCTGACTCGAAGACTGTTGGTGAAGAGGCTGCGGTGGCTGTAGGCGAACCTCAGCCTCCACACTCCTCCACTGGTAAGATAAGCCAAATATTGACTAGTGAGGGGGCTTATTTGCTCTATCAACATATCCTTCGAGTCAAATCGATTCATGGTTGCCTTGGCCCTACAGGTCCTGACCCTTTACTTCCCACCGCGGATGTTCTTGGGGAAGGCTCGGCCTGCCGTGATCTGGGAGAAAGGAGCGTTCCCTCTCCTTCGCCGTCTCATGTCGAGGGGCCTCCCGCCAATCCTGGGCAGATGGGAATGGAGCTGGCGATGGTTTCCACCTCGTCCTCTGCTGATCATATAGCTCCGGAGAATGACCTCTCGACCCTACCGAGCATTCAAGTTCTGCGGGCCGCTGAAGAGGAGTTGGCCGCTGTTCATGCGTCCTTCCGTACGGAGTTTGTTTCTCTTATGGCAGAAGCGGCAGATTCTGTTGCGTCTTCTTCAGCGTTGCCGGCCACACTTCCGTTGACACCGGCTTCCTCGGAGGCTCTGGACGAGGTGACGCAGGATGTGGTCGACAGCTTTTATCGCCATTTAAAGAGGGGCGTAGATGCTGCTGTAGAACGGAGGACCCCTTTTACTCTGTCTCTGCGGTGCGCTCGTGGTCATGTTGCAACTTTGAAGTCTCTTTCTGGCGGGGTGGGGTTGGCTGCACTCCTGGAGCCTAAATTGGCAGAGGCTGATTAGCTTGTGACCCAATTGCTGGCGATACGGCAGGCGGGCTTGCCTGCTACGATTGAGCGGGAGCGGGGCTTCCTGTCACCCTGATTTCTCGTATTTCCCGTATTTCGTATTTATATTCGTATCTGGATTTTGGCATGTATTTTTATTTTTCTCGACTTGTGGAATTTCAGTATTTCTCGTATTTTGGGTTTTGTCTTGGCTCGATTTTAATTGGTTTGGGTTGGTTTGGTTTGGTTCTTTATGGTTGGATCACCTTAGCCTATGCTCCACCTTCATTCCACCACAACCCACCCTCTTTATAATCCCCACCTACCACTCTCTCTCTTCATTACCACCACCATTTATTTTCTTCTTCTTCTCCTTCCTCCACAACTCTCCCAACCCTAGGCAAGTGCACCTTGCCACTTCATGAGAGCCCTATTTTCTTGGTTCATTTGCTAGATTAGGACATGGTGATCAACATTAGAACTTGGATTTTTGTGATTTGGAGCCTCCATTGTTATAGATCTAAGTTATTTCTATTTTTGGATTTTACATGGTTTGAGCTACTTAAGTTGGATTTTATGGGTTTTTGATGTTTCCATGTGGGAGAGCATTCAGTTTCACTCCAGTTGAAACTTTGGAAATCTGGATTTGGAGTTCGGATGGCCAAGTTATGAGGTTTTAAAGTTTTAGAGCCATTGGAGCTTCTTCTCAGCCATGGAGAAGAAGACCCAGACCCTGCGTACGTGTTTTTACGCGTACGCAGCTCCCTTGAGCGTACGTGACTTTTCACGTACGCAGCTCTTTCAGCGTGCGTGACTTTTCACCTACGCTGCTCTCTGTAGCGTGCGTGACTTTTCACGTACACTGCTCCCTGTAGCGTGCGTAACTTTTCACGTACATTGCTCTCTCAGCGTGCATGACTTTTTACCTACGCTGCTCTCTGTAGCGTGCATGACTTTTCACGTACACTGCTCCCTGTAGCGTGCGTGACTTTTCACGTACATTGCTCTCTCAGCGTGCGTGACTTTTCACCTACACTGCTCCCTGTAGCGTGTGTGACTTTTCACATACGCAGCTCTTTCAGCGTGCGTGACTTTTCGTACGCTGCTCCCCTGACCCTTGCTTAATCCATTGGCTCTTGGAGTTTTGGTTTTATTTCTTTAAGCTTGGCTCTTCTATAGCCCTGTTTATTGATATTTTATTAGATATTTTACGCCCATTTTATATCCTTACGCCTTTTGTCATGAACTTGATTTTACTTAATATGTTTGGAATGACTATTGTACATGGCATGGTAAGACAAGGAAATAGCATAACACGACAGTGACCCATAGTGGTGCACTCCTGACATGACCAACCTGACATAATAGTGGCCCGTCGTGGCGCACTCCTGACAAGTACCCTGACATGATTTATCTTGATAACTTAACTTGACCTGACCTGACACCGTGGTGGTTCTTTCTTGCTTGCTTGTTAAATCCACTTGTCCTGTCTTGCATCATGTCTAGGATGGGACTCCTGAGTACCACGGTCAGGAGTACCTACTAAAATGGATTAAGGTTAATAACTAGAATAACTCAGTAGTCATGAAGAGATGACACAGCTACAGGCAATCCCGTTACCTGGGCGCTCTTGGGATCTGTAGCCTGCCGTCGAGTAGGGCACATTTCCAGCATACCGTCGCGTGTTGCACCCTCTAAGTCACCTAAGGGTACATGTGTCTCCTGGACGATGTACCCACCTGAATTCAACCCTAATCTTTCGTCCTGGGTAGCCTGGATGGTCTGCAGGGCTTGTGGCTGTGGAACAATCTCATTGCATCTTGCTAGTAACTAGGATTGTGATAACCCTAGTTAGTTAATGTAGAAAGTCGTAGGCAATGATTGGCCGTGATTGCTTGGATGGAGTCTAGTACAGTATAGTATTGACTAGAATTGATTGATTGTAAGATTGTACTATAATGATTGTCACTCCAGATTGTCACTATAATGATTGTCACTCCAAATTGTCACTATAATGATTGTCACTCCAAATTGTCACTATAATGATTGTCACTCCAGATTGTTACTTGACCTGATTTCTTATATTTATCTTGTCGATAAATGGTGAGAGAAGCCAAGTTCCGTTCAGACGAAGGGTTACAACCCCGGTCCTTGTTTGGTTTACGGGTTGTAACCTAGCTATCTGAATAGTTCCATGGTTATCTTATCGTATATCATCCTGACATGCTTTTCCATATGTCCTGTCTTTTAGTGATTCTATGCAAGATTGTCTTTTATAATTACCCATCATGCTTTTTCTTAAATTACTGTCTCTTATTATGTAATTATATTATTGTGCTAATTTGCTGGCTTTGGTTCTTATTTTGTGGCCTCCTTTGTGGCACTTGCTCTTCCTGAGGTCTGACCCAGCTGGTTTTGTATGGCCAGATACCGGAGCAGCAGCAAAGGATCTACCTGTCTTCCAACCCGATGGTGGTCACCAGGCGTAACCAGGGCATCGAGTGGGTTTCTTTTGTTCTTCCACTGTAATATTGTAAATTATTCTTTTGAGGCGTTTAGCCGACAAGCAAGTGTTAGCTCGATTGTACTTACTTACTGTCTGCCTACGGGCTGTAACATGATTGACAAGCCCCGGGGGTTGATCATGTATGACTGAACTCTTGCTAGTCCTCACATTTTGTAACGACTAGCTTCATGATCATCTGGATATGTAATGTTTGGGACGTCTTACAATTGTATATTTAGAGATCTGATATCTTGTGATTATTATTAGTTGGTTGAGATTGAGACAATAGGCTATTTTATGACCTTAAGAGACTGATGGATTGTAGTGAAACTTCCTCATTGCTGCTCGGGATAGTATAGCGGTGTGGATTCCATTCTGTTGTACGTAGCTGGCTATGTCTGCCCCCGCTCTCCAGTATTCTGGTTCTGGGGCGTGACACTTCCTCATTGCTGCTCGGGATAGGATCAAGCTCGCTTGAGATACTGCCGGGCCCGTTGTACAGGGAGACTTTGACAAGTTCTCCGCTTCGTGTGACAGGCTGGGTCGTCGGAGTCAGGCTTGTCGTGCTCGGGAAGAGTCTGCTTCTCGTGGAATTGCTGACACGAAGGAGCGGATTCTCGCACTCCAGAAGGAGTTGGCCTTCTTAGAGTCAGAGCTGAAGGCTGCACAGACGGAACAGGAGTCAATCGTTCGGGAGGCCGAGAAGGTTTCCCGATCTTCTGTTAACCTGGAGCGGGCCTTTAAGAGATTCGAGGATAACTGGCAAGCCCATGCTCAACTGGAGGACGAGGCGGTGTTGATCCAAGAGGCGGAGCGTCGAGCTACCCAGAGGTTTGAGCGGTCGGTGCCTTGCTGACGGACCGTCTCAGGGCGTTATGTGCCCCGGAGCAGTGATCATCTTTCTGTTTTCTTTTGCTTCTTTTTTTTCTTTTCTTTTTGTAAGGGATGTGATCCAAAATGATGTAGCACTTTGAATTTTGAATAAATGAGCATGTTTCAACTCATCTTCTCTTTCCTGTACTTATGGTATTCGTGGAACTGGACTTGCTGGGGGATTATTTGTGGACCTGTTACCCTAGGCGTACCTTGGTTTTAGGTACGGATAACATGTTTGGTCAGGATATCCGGAACAGCTATGGCAAAGTGGTCATGGGTGCTCTCGGTATTGGGAAAAAAAATGTCGTAGAGCAGCTGGGCTCCCAGGGCATGGTGAGATGGTGGATTTATGCTAAGAAGCTTAGCAAGGGATATTTGTGGACCTATTATCCTTGGCGTACCCTGGTTCAGGATATGGATAATGGGATGAAAGGAAACCAATATATTTGCTCAGAGGTTATGAGAACATGGCAAACATGAGGGTTTTACCGTGGAATCTTCCTGCTCAGAGGTAATGAGAACATGGCAGAGGAGACTTCACGGAAGAAATTCGTGGTCAATAGCGGACATTTATGGTCAACGGAGGACATTTGTGGTCAACAGAGGACATTTGTGGTCAACAGAGGACATTTGTGGACCTATTATCCTTGTCGTACTCTGGTTGTGGGTACAGATAATAGGTTGAAAGGGGACCGACATACTTGCTCAGAGGTAATATGGACATGGCAAGCATGAAGGTTTCTTCGACGGAGCCTTCCCACTCAGAGGTAATGAGGACATGGCAGGAGTGGGCTCAATAAAGAGGGGGTACATAGAACGACTCAGAGGTAGGAGAACGTGGAAGTTCTATGCGAGGGGGCGGTTTATTTTTGGTGGAAGTGAAAACGACTCAGAGGTAATGAGGACATGGCCGTTTCGGAAATTTGTGGATCGATCACCCTTTTTGTGTACCGGGAGCGCGGGTAGTGGATCATGAGGGAGGATCTCTTCCAGGAAGAAAGTTCAGAGGTATAATCATACGTGACTTACTATCTGAAAGAGTGACCGAAATGTGAGTTCAAAGGCACCAGCGGGTACATGACTCGGTAATTTAGAATATTGAGAAAGTGTGAGTTCAGCGACACCAGCGGGTACATGACTCGATAATCTGAAATATTATGGATGTGAGTTCAGCTGTACCAGCGGGTACATGACTCGATAATCTGAAATATTATGGATGTGAGTTCAGCGGTACCAGCGGGTACATGACTCGAAGATCTTGGAGAGAATGTCGTTTAGACATAATATTTCTTCAGGAACTTGCCGTTGACGGGCAACATGAGCAAGTCTCCGTTTTGTTTTGTGAGGCGGTAAGCACCGTTGGAGAATAATGTCTCAATGATGAATGGGCCTTCCCACTTTGGCTGGAATTTGCCGGCGGTCTTGTGAGTCATGACCATCGGCCTCCGGACTGCCAGGACGAGATCGCCCACCTGGAATGTTCTGATTTTGACCTTCTTGTTGAAGGCTCCAGAGATGCGTGCTTGGTATAGTTCAATTCGTTGCTGAGCCAAGAGGTGCTTTTCATCTAGTGCCTCCAATTCCTGTAGCCGACGATGGTGGTTTTCGTCTGTCGTCAATTGATGCGTGAGGGCGACGCGTAGTGAGGGGATCTGAGTCTCCAATGGGAGGACTGCTTCACTCCCGTACACCAGGGAAAATGGTGTATTCCCGGTGGCTGTTCGAACTGTGGTGCGATAAGCCCATAAGCATTCACCGAGCTTCTCGTTCCAGTCGCGTTTGTTGGAGGAGATAAACTTCTTGAGGAGTTTGATGATTGTTTTGTTGAATGCCTCTGCCAACCCGTTTGCTGCCGGGTTGTATGGTGTCAAAGCGATATTCTGAATACGGTGCTTATCGCAGAACCGATAGAAAGCGTGGCTTGCAAACTGCGGACCATTATCATGGATGATCCTTCAGGGCAGTCCAAAGCGGTAAATGACGTGATGCTTAAGGAAACTGATCACGTTTGAAGTCTTGACTTCTGCGAGTGGGACAGCTTTCGCCCACTTGGAGAAGTAATCAGTGATCGCAAGTATGAAGCGACGTCCTCGGGAGGAAGGTGGGGTGATTGGACCAATATTATCCATTCCCCATGCTTCGAATGGCCAGGACGCCACTGTCGGATGTAGAAACTCGGATGGTTGGTGAATGAAGTCCGCGTGGACTTGGCAGGCTTTGCATTTTCTATCATAATCTATCGCATCTGCCGCCATCGTGGACCAATAGTAGCCCATTCGTCGAAGGCGGTCTTGCAGTTTTGGGCCGGGCTGGTGGGCCCCGCAGACACCGTCATGAGCTTCTCGTACGACTTCTTTGGCTTCTGCATTTGACAGACACCGAAGCAGTAATCCGTCGTAGGAGCGGCGATACAGCATTTTCGTCTCTGTATCGTAGAAGAATCTGAGAGAATGCCGTCTGATGGAAGTGGCTTCCTTTGGGTTCTCGGGCAGGATGTCGTAGATGATAAAGTCGATGAATGGTTGTCTCCAATCTGGGGCATCATCGATCGTGTGGGTGGAATAACTCACCACGGATTGCACATTGTTCTTGGGACAGACCAGTTCATGGCCTATCACATCCACTGATTGGCGATCATAGTTCGGAACTGCTAGGGAAGCGGCAAGACCAGCTAGGGCATCGGCTTCAATATTTCGGAGTCTGGGGACATGTTCGATGAAGAACCCCTCGAATGACGAGATGATATCGATCGCTATTTGGTGATAGGGGATCATGTCTTCGTGGCGGACTTCGTATGGGCCCCGGATCTGATTGACGATTAACTGAGAATCGCCGTATGCTTCAAGATATTCTATCTCCAGCTCTCTTGCAAGTTGGAGGCCAATGACCAAAGCGTTGTACTCGGCCACATTGTTAGAGCAGGGCTCTGTGAGAGAGTAAGCGCGGTTAATCACCAATCCGGAAGGGAAGATCAACACTACCCCGACTCCGACGACTATATTGCCTTTAGGTCCGGTCCTCGAAGCACCGTCGAAGAACATTCGCCATATATTATCGTTAGAGGTTGCATGCGAGTCGACGACCTCATCTGGGATCTCTTCATATATCCTGGAGGACTCCGAGCCTGGGTGGGCTGCTAAGAAGTCTGCCAGGTCTTGACCTTTGACTGCCTTTTGGGGGACGAAGTGATGGAACTGGGGATTCCCAGGACCCTTCCTTTGGTGTGCGTATTGATCGACAGAAAGTTAAACAGATCTAATACGTGTTCTAACCCTTCATAGGCGGAAACTAGGGTTCACGAATTATAACTGCGGCGGAAAGGAGACAAGTAATTCCTGGCAATCTCGAGCGGACGACCCCAAGATCTTCTGTACGTATTCCTTCCTCGAGTTGGACGTCGTGTGGGCGACGATCTCCCAACCTTTTCTTCTCCTTGGCAGCACTCTCTTTCTCTCCTTACGTAAATCACGAATTTAGAGAAAATTTTAGATTTCTTATCAGTAATCTGGCGGCCAGAGAATAGAGGATATATATAGGCTACGACAGGGACCATGAGGAGAAATTAGGGTTAGGCCTCCTAACGGATCTGGATATCCAGTGTTCAGCCCTAACACACAATCCAGGCCCATTAACAATAGCTCGGTCCACTAATGAGCTATTGTTGCACTACCTCCCTAATCCCAAATTATGTTTGTGGGCTCCTTTTATTATATGCTCGTTTGGCTCCCCATGTTAAGATATCGTATGTCCGTCGATCAAATTAAGTTTTTGACAACTATATTGATTCGACATCTTTTATCCTTAAGTAGTACCGCTCAACTTTATTTGTCATGTCGGATATAATCCACCTGCAGGGTTTATATGACAATCCTTATGAGCTCCTTAAGAGGACATCATCAACCCGGTGTATCGGGACATGGATTCCATTTATAATCAACAGCCCATCATACATACAATGTTATTACCCAATTCATAGAGGTTGTTGATCCATAATGAATCTCACTCTTTTATGAGTCAAAGTAATGCACATTACATATATATGTCCGTTATTATATCCGGATTAAGAGTACAAGCATCCATAATAACAGAGGTATTTGTTCTCTTATGTAGTCAGTACAAAGAGAACAACCTCAAGTGGTCCTGTTCAATACACACAAAGTGTACTAGTGTAAACCTATAGTCAAGATAGACTAATACCAGATTACACTACACCTTTTCAATAGATTGTCCAAGTCCATCTAGGTTGTGAACTATTTATATACTCCATAGGAAACTGATAATATGATCTTCTGTGTGACACCACACACCATATTATCTACAATATAGAATATCAGACATTTGCATTAACACTTGCAACAAATACAATATGCAAACATTTGTCCATATGATTCTCATTCAAAAATTAAGAAAATAAGATTACTACAAAAGTGATGCTTTTAGTATATAACCCTAACAATCTCCTACTTATACTCAAAGTATTGCTTTTCAGTATACTGTTACAAATCTTCCACTTATACTTAAAGCCATGCTGCTACACATCTGACTCCCATTCCCTCAACATGACTGTCAAAAGCCTTAGCTGGTAAGCTTTTTGTAAAGGGATCAGCTAGGTTTTTGGCTGATGCTATCTTGATCACAGCAACTTTTTCTTTCTTTACGAAATCTCGTATCAGGTGGTACTTACGCTCAATGTGTTTGCCTGTCTTATGGGCTCATGGTTCCTTCGAGTTTGCCACTGCACCACTATTATCACAATAAAGTGTAATAGACTTAGGCAAACTAGGTACCACATCTAAGTCCAACAGAAAGTTTCTGAGCCAAACCGCTTCTTTGGCTGCCTCAGAGGCTGCCACATACTCGGCTTCCATGGTGGAATCAGCAATACATTTTTGCTTGATACTCCTCCACACAATGGCTCCACCTCCCAAAGTAAACACATAACCTGAGGTAGATTTCCTGAAATCCCTATCTGACTAAAAATCTGAGTCTGTATACCCCAAGGGAACTAAACTATCTGCCTGGTAAACTAGCATATACTCTTTAGTCCTTTTCAGGTACTTCAAAATATGCTTTACGGCAGTCCAGTGCTCTTGTCCTGGGTTAGACTGATATCTGCTGACTATGCCTACGGCAAAGCAGATGTCTGGTCTCATACATAGCATTGCATACATTAAGCTTCCTACTGCTGAAGCATAAGGAACTGCCTTCTTGTTCTCTATCTCTTTAGGTGACCTCGGACACTGCTCCTTTGATAGAGCAATTCCATATCTAAAAGGTAAGAAACCTTTCTTAGAATTTTGCATACTAAAACGAGTTAGTACAGTATCGATATAGGAAGCTTGGGATAAGCCCAACATCCTTTTCTTGCGATCTCGTAGAACTTTGATCCCAAGGATGTGACCTACTTCTCCCAAGTCCTTCATATCAAACTGTTTGGATAACCATACCCTTACATCAGATAATACCTTTACATTGTTTCCAATGAGAAAGATGTCATCCACATAAAGTACTAGGAACACCACCACGTTTCCGTCACACTTTCTGTATACACATGATTCATCCTGACATTGATCAAATCTATAGGATTTTATCACCTGATCAAAATAGATGTTCCAAGATCTGGAAGCTTGCTTAAGTCCATAAATGGACTTTTTGAGCTTACAAACAAGATGCTCCTGGCCCTTTTCAATGAACCCGTCTGGTTGCTTCATATAGATGTCTTCCTCAAGACTTCCATTAAGGAAAGCTGTCTTGACATCCATTTGCCAAATCTCATAATCGAGATGAGCTGCAATAGATAAAAGAATCCGAATAGACTTAAGCATGGCTACAGGAGAAAAGGTTTCCTCATAATCGATACCCTCTCTTTGAGTAAAATATTTTGCTACAAGCCGAGCTTTAAAGGTTTCAACCTTACCGTCTGATCCTCTTTTTCTCTTATAGACCCACTTGCATCCAACGGCTTATACACCAACGGGTGGTTCTACAAGCTCCCAGACCTGATTAGAATCCATAGATTCTATTTTAGATGTCATTGCTTTTTGCCAAGACTCTGCATCTTTATCTTGGAGTGCTTCATTGTAGGTACAGGGATCATAATCTTGTTCCTCAGGGACGAAGTCTGATGACTCTCCCAAGAACATTTATCTATCAGGTTGTATCACAATCCACCCACTACGACGAGGCACTATCGGTTGTGGTGTAACATTTGTGACACGTTGTGCAGTTATTTGTGGTTCATCCTCTTGTACTGTTGGTACTGAAGTACTTGGTGTCTCACGTCTCAGTTCTTCTAGAACAACTCTACTTGTGGGTTTATGGTTCATCACATAGTCTTCCTCTAAGAATCGGGCATTGGTGCTAACAATGACCATCTGATCCTTAGGACTATAAAATAAACCTCCTTTCGTTCCTCTTGGATAGCCTACAAACAAGCGTACTTCTGTACGAGATTCCAACTTATCTGCTTTCCCATTCAGCACATGTGCTGGACTACCCCAAATGCGAACATGTTTCAGACTAGGCTTACGCCCAATCCACAGCTCTGTCGGAGTAAGAGGTACTGACTTAGAAGGAACCAAGTTCAAAATATAAGCTGTAGTCTCTAAGGCATATCCCCAAAACGAATCTGGCAAATCCGAATAACTCATCATTGATCTAACCATCTCCATAAGAGTTCTATTCCTTCTTTCGGCTACACCATTCTGTTGGGGCATTCCAGGTGCAGTCAATTGGGATACAATCCCAGCCTCTGATAAATAATCCCTAAACTCTCTAAAGAGGTACTCGTCACCACGATCTGATCGTAATGACTTGATACATTTTCCATGACGTTTCTCCGTTTCAGCCTTGTACTCTTTGAATTTCTCAAAGCACTCAGACTTACGGCGCATCAAATAAATGTATCCATACCTTCAATAATCGTCAATAAATGTGACAAAATATTCAAAGCCACCTCTATCTTGGATAGTCATGGGTCCACACAAATCAGAATGAACCAATTCCAACACATCTTTGGCCCTATACCCCTTTGCCGTAAAAGGCCTTTTGGTCATTTTACCTTCCAAGCAGGATTCACAGACTGATAGTGCCTCCACTTCCAATGAACTCAAAGGTCCATCTTCAACCAGTCTTTGAATCCTTCTTAGGTTAATATGCCCCAATCGTAAGTGCCAAAGATATGTTTGGTTCATACAAGAAGGTTCTTTTCTCTTATTTAAGTTAGATGACATATTATTCATTTCCATAAGTTGCATTGTGGGCGAAATAGGATTAATGACATACAAATTATCAACCAATGCACCAGAATAGATAAAATATTTATTCTTTCTAATAACAATATTGTCATTAAAATAAACTGAATATCCATCCTTAACTAACATAGAAACAGAAACTAAATTCCTTCTAAGTGAAGGTGCATAAAGATAATCTCTCAATGTCAAAGACTTATTTCTACCAAAAGATAAAGTAACATCTCCTAATTCAACGACCGATACTTTTGTAGCATCACCCATGAACAAGCATATCTCTCCATCACTGAGCCGTCTGGTTTCCTGGAACCCCTGCAATGTATTGCAGACATGATTAGTGGCTCCTGTATCTATACACCAGATGCCGGTAGATAACACCGCTAAACATATTTCAACTACTAGTAAATGAGATATACCTTCTTTGTTACCTTGTTTGAGAAGTGGACAATCAGTCTTCCAATGTCCTGACCCTTTGCACTTGAAACATTTGCCTTTCGACTTTTTCACTGCGCTTTGAGGTCCCATGCCCTTCTTTACTAAGTTTGCCTGTTTCTGAATGTTATTCTTCTTCTTACCGCCTTTTGGCTTAGAAGTAGAAGCCTTTTCAGAAATAAAAATATGACCACTTTGCCTAAAGAGAGATTCAGCATCCTGTAGCTCTTTTGCAAGTTCTGCCAAACTATACAACCTTTTGTTCATGTTGTAATTAAGGCAAAAATTGTCAAAACTTTTAGGCAGAGTCCCGAGAATGATATCGACCTGGGTTTCCCCATCGATTTCAGCACCAAGGATCTCCATCTCATTCAGATGACCCATCATCTTGAGAACATGATCCCTTACTGGTGTGCCCTCAGCCATTTTTGTATTCATCAAACATTTCATAGCAAATTGCCTAGCTGCTCTACTCTGATGTCCGAAGAGTTCCTTGAGGTTATACATCAGGTCATAAGCTGTGGTCATGGCCTGATGCTGATGCTGCAGTACATTTGACATAGATGCCAGAATGTAACACCGTGCCATCATCTGCCTTTTTTAACTTCTTATAAGCCTCTTTGACCTCTTCATCAGAGTTAGCATCAGGCTTAGGTGGGCATTCCTCAACAAGTACATATTTGTACTCCTCAGCAGTCAGAACAATATCTAAATTACGTTTCCAATCAATATAATTAGGTCCAGTAAGTTTGTTTTCTTTAAGAATCACCATAAGTGGACTGAAAGAACCTATTTTTTTGAAATCCTGAGAATCACATAAATAAAATTATGTAGGGCAAAAAAAACTTTTTGAATTAACTAAATATTGATTCTCTCAAAACAATAATAAGAAATTCACCAACACCTTGAACACCATGAATTTAGCATGCCACGATAGTGTGGACTTATACAAATTCAACTTTGTTCAAGTAAATTTTTCTTATTAATTTTACTATCATGTCAATATAACTTTATGACAAATAAAATTAATATGCAGGTCTTGCTCTGGTCATACAAATAATAGCAGTGACTCCGATGGGAAGGATACCATTATTTGTATCTAAGTATATACCATTACTTAATACTAAGTCCATTACCTTGTAATGAGTTTCTTCAGATGGAGAAGTGAACACATACTAGGTAACTTTCTACAATTATCCCTAAGGAAGTTTGTACTGGTGATCCATAATTATACTCATCCGATATGGAGGAAAGCACTAAAGCCAACACGCAAGTATAATTATATCACCTACAAACCAGTAATGGAGACCATAGGATTTATACTAAATAAAAATCCTCTCCCACTTAGTTATTTAACAATGAGGGTTTTTCTACTAGTTGATATTATGTCCATGCTGTCCATTATTAATGTAGGCTTGGTTTTTCAAAAAAACAACCACAAAATAATAAACATGCATAATTAGAAAAAGTAAAATGACAAAAATAAGAGAAAATATCCAACTATTATGGTCATCTTTGCTGCTCCGTCCTCAACTATCCGAATCCAAAATCTGGCGCTGCGCAGATCTATACGGAGTTCGACCTGTCGGCCTCTGGATTGCTCAAAACCAGCATCTCGTCCAGCGTCAGAAACAGCCACTACCGCCATCACGATTGATCAAAAATAATTAAAATTACATCAATCCTATGCCTCCCGAAGGAGTTCACACATAATCTAGATTGAAAAATTAAATTAACAAGCACGATCAACCCTCGTGATTTTAATTACATCCACAGCAATAACAACATCCACGATATGTCCGTGGTTTAAATAACACAATCAACAACATGCATTGGACCACAATAGTTGGATCTAAGATGCCTGCAAAACCGAGTTAGAACAGATCTACATCTACCGACTATTACATAGCGCATGTTTTATTGGACAACATGGACGTATCAATCAATACGTAGATCCAAAGTGGCTCTGATACCAATTGATGGAACTCGGGATTCCCAGGACCCTTTCTTTGGTGTGCGTATTGATCGACAGAAAGTTAAACAGATCTAATACGTGTTCTAACCCTTCATAGGCGGAAACTAGGGTTCACGAATTATACCTGCGGCGAAAAAGAGACAAGTAATTCCTGGCAATCTCGAGCGGACGACCCCAAGATCTTCTGTACGTATTCCTTCCTCGAGTTGGACGTCGTGTGGGCGACGATCTCCCAACCTTTTCTTCTCCTTGGCAGCACTCTCTTTCTCTCCTTACGTGAATCACAAATTTAGAGAAAATTTCAGATTTCTTATCAGTAATCTGGCGGCCAGAGAATAGAGGATATATATTGGCTACGGTAGGGACCATATGGAGAAATTAAGGTTAGGCCTCCTAACGGATCTGGATATCCTGTGTTCAGCCCGAACACACAATCCAGGCCCATTAACAATAGCTCGGTCCACTAATGAGCTATTGTTGCACTACCTCCCTAATCCCAAATTATGTTTGTGGGCTCCTTTTATTATATGCTCGTTTGGCTCCCCATGTTAAGATATCGTATGTCCGTCGATCAAATTAAGTTACTGACAACTATATTGATTCGACATCTTTTATCCTTAAGTAGTACCGCTCAACTTTATTTGTCATGTCAGATATAATCCACTTGCAGGGTTTACATGACAATCCTATGAGCTCCTTAAGAGGACATCATCAACCCGATGTATCGGGACATGGATTCCATTTATAATCAACAGCCCATCATACATACAATGTTATTACCCAATTCATAGAGGTTGTTGATCCATAATGAATCTCACTCTTTTATGAGTCAAAGTAATGCACATTACATATATATATGTCCGTTATTATATCCGGATTAAGAGTACAAGCATCCATAATAACAGAGGTATTTGTTCTCTTATGTAGTCAGTACAAAGAGAACAACCTCAAGTGGTCCTGTTCAATACACACAAAGTGTACTAGTGTAAACCTATAGTCAAGATAGACTAATACCAGATTACACTACAACCTTTCCAATAGATTGTCCAAGTCCATCTAGGTTGTGAACTATTTATATACTCCATAGGAAACTGATAATATGATCTTCTGTGTGACACCACACACCATATTATCTACAATATAAAATATCAGACATTTGCATTAACACTTGCAACAAATATAATATGCAAACATTTGCCCATATGATTCTCATTCAAAAATTAAGGAAATAAGATTACTACAAAAGTGATGCTTTTAGTATATAACCCCAACACGAAGATCATATGATAAGGGGACAGCAGTATTGCCCATGTAGCGAGGCGAGAGCTGAGTACCCCTAGTTTAGTCATGAGGACCCTGAGGGGGTTGATTCGTGAGATCACGTGTATCGTTTGTCCGGTGACATAGTATCGCATTTTCTGAATGACGAACACCAGGGCAAGGCACTCCTTCTCCACAGCGGTGTATCGGTGCTCTGGTCCAATCATCATTCGGCTGAGGTAATATATGGCCTGTTCATGGCCTGTATCGTTGTTCTGTGCCAGCAGAGCCCCGAGGGAGTGTTCCATTGCTCGTACATAGAGCAGGAATGGTTTTCCAGGAACCGGAGCCACCAAAACTGGAGGATTTGACAAATATTCTTTGATGCTGTCAAAAGCACGCTGACATTCCTCGTCCCATACGAATGAGACTCCTTTCTTCATGAGGTGCGTGAACGGTCGGCATCGCCCGGAGAGGTTGGAAATGAACCTCCTGATGTAGGCTAGCCTCCCTTGGAGGCCTCTGAGTTCGCGGAGATTTCTCGGGGGACCCATCTCCATGATTGCTTTTGTCTTCTCAGGGTCTACATGGATACCCTTTGTAGTGATGATGAAGCCTAAGAACTTCCCGCTGGATACGCCCAGAAAGGACTTCGTAGGGTTTATTTTCAAATTGTGCGCTCGCATTAGGTCGAATACCATCCTTAGATCCTGTAGATGGTCTCCTTTGCAGCGGCTCTTAACGGCTATATCGTCAACGTAGCACTCCACTGTCTTGCGTAAGTGGTCTCTGAAGATAATGCTCATGGCTCTTTGATAGGTGGCGTCGGTATTCTTCAAACCGAAAGACATGACTGTGTAGCAGTACGTGCCAATTAGCATTCGAAATGATGTATGCTTTTCGTCATCAGAAGACATTTTGATTTGGTTGTACCCCGAGAAGCCATCCATGAATGACATACGTTCGAAGCCACAGGTATTGTCGATCATGATGTCTGTGATAGGAAGGGGGAATTCATCTTTGGGGTACGTCTCGTTCAGATTACGGAAGTCGATGCAGATTCGAATCTTCTCATTCTTCTTGAGGACGGATACTATATTGGCGACCCAATCGGGATGTTGCTCCTCACGAATGAAGCCGCTGGCTATCAGTTTGTTGACTTTGACTTCGATCGCGTCCATGATGCCTGGGCGGAAGCGTCGCTGTTGTTGCTTGACTGGCTTTGCATCTGGTCGAATGTTGAGTTTGTGAAGGGCAATGTCAGGATTTAACCCTGGCATGTCTTCATAGCTCCAAGCGAACACATCAATGTATTCACTGACAAGTTCTAGCAGCGACTCCCGTTCTTCGTCTGCTAGGCTTTTACTGACGAAGATTGGTTTTGGAGAAGATTCGCTGCCGAGGTCAACTTGTATAACCTCATCTTCAGTAGTAGGTTCTCTCAGTTCGAACCGTTTTTCCCATTGTGCGTCCAATTGCTGGGCCCACGGCTCTAGCTCGAGGATTTCGGAGATGTCTTCGTCTTCTTCGTAAGCGTCGGCGAATGCCATATTGACTGTCATGACTTGTCTGAACACATCTCCGATGCTGGTATCCGAGTCCGAAGTTGGTGACCCGGTTGAATGTGACTGCCAGTCGCATTCTTCATCTGAACTCTCAGGGGTTGTAGTAGACGTTACATACCCCAACCCGCATCGAGTTTTGCTATAGTAGTCTCGTGGTTTGTCCGCCGGGACTGGTGGCTGCAAAGGTAATCGTCGCCCAGTGCCGTAGTTCAAACCTGGCATCGTCTCCAGATCATACCCCTGTTTCTGTATGAGATATTTGGATTGGAGGCTATAGAGATACGTACAGAGGCAGTCTCCCGGCATCTGACCCGAGGTCGGCTTCCTCTATGGTGAGAGGATGCGGGTTGTTCGTCCGGCCGAAGATGATCGGATGATCCCCTCCCTCGATTATTCGGTAAGCGTCTTCTACTGGAGTAAGCTGGATCGCGGTTTACACATTTGTCACTTGTGTGTGTAGGTGAGTGCCTATACCGTGTTCCATAGCATACATTGTACATAGCTTATTGAGCTCGGTGTAGTTCAAAGATAACCCTTTATTGATAAAGTAAGGTATCTTTTTTAGAGGGATTACATCATCTGCGAAGGAAATATCAGTATGGGTGGCCACGTACTTGGCTAACTCTGGTTCCTCTTTGGCTACCCCCTGTGTGAATGAAGACTGAGAGGATGTCCTAGGAAGCTTGATTGTCAGTGGTTCAGTTGATGGAGTAGAGCGTGGAGTTGTTGGCAGACTAGCGACCCCCAGTTTGGCACTTGATGTGGAGCGAGGAGTGGCTGGTTTGCTAGAAGTGTCAGACCTTGCATTGGGGTGACGACCCTTCTTAGGAAGGCGTATCGTCAGTGGCCTATCGGAGGGATTGAACTTCTCCGTTTGGGGTTGACCGACTCTCGGCAGTCTGACTGTTAGTGGCCCCGTTGTGGGTCTCGGCACTTGGCCGGACCTTGGCAGCCGGATTATTGTCTGCTCTTCCTGCGCCGAGAGGCTGATCGCTTCCTTCCGCAGAGTGGCAGTAAGGGGTGCGGACTTACCCGGTTTGCGAGCTTGGAGGTGAATCGTCAGAGGTCCTTCTAATCCCGTGGTCGTTTCGGTACCAGCTTGTTCATTTCCTTCATCAAGGTGCCTCTTCGGATTTTCGTATAGGCAGGAATCCGAGTAGTAAGATTCAACCCCTTTGAAAGGATCGATGTCAGCGAATTTCGTCTTCACAAAGTCGTATTTGTCGATATATTTGAAGCACTGGTATAGCGTGGAAGGTACGATCATGTAATCGTGTATCCATGGGCGCCCCAAGAGGATGTTGTAAGAAGTGTCTGCATCTATGACGTAGCAGGTGACTTTGGATTGGAGGTCGCCAATTTGACACTTCAGACGAATCTTCCCAATAGGGTAGCTCCTGTCCGAATTGAAACTACTGATGGCGATGCTTGTAGGCGTCAGGCGATGCATTAGGATGCGGAGATGATGTAGCAGACCCTTCGGGATGATGCTTATGGAAGAGCCAGGATCTATGTGCATCCGATCCACCTTCACGTCGCCGATGTATCCCGTGTAGTATAGCGGGCGATCGTGTAGGTTGGTTTTGATGAGCATGTCCTGCAGAGTGAAGACGATGTTGGGCATTGCTCCCGTGCGGGTACTATCTTGGAGATCCACGGGTGAGTCCTCCCCGGTGAGGTTGGATTGAGCCAGATAGACATCGGTATTTTGGAGTACTTCACTTAATGCAATACGAACGTCCTTGGAGAGCCTTAGGAGTTCGTACAGTGACAACTTGGCTGGTGTGTTAGCCAATTGTGCTAAGATGTCAAAGTTGTAGGGCCTTTCTAGCCCTTGGGCTGCCTCTTTTCGGAGGGATTTGTCGAAGCGAGTCTCCCTCGGCCTAGGCTTGTCGATCGTCGAAGGCTGAGCCGGTCCCGGAGCATCAGTTGTAGTGGGTTGATGATTT
Source organism: Iris pallida (assembly GCA_029216955.1). Taxonomy (NCBI): domain Eukaryota; kingdom Viridiplantae; phylum Streptophyta; class Magnoliopsida; order Asparagales; family Iridaceae; genus Iris; species Iris pallida. The sequence continues at coordinate 8,508,010 of JANAVB010009596.1, read as the reverse complement.
TCAGCTGGATTGTCAACCACAGGTTGGGATTGCGCTCCGGACCGCGTGACGACGGCTGTAGCTTCCTCGTTGTCTGCCGAGATTGTGTGGCAGGTCCTGACTTTTCCACTTTTCTTCTTGTTGGTGGAAGATGGTGTGGGCCGAGTCACTTCTGATACCAAGTCTGGATGGATCCACATGACCTCCCCTCGTGATGTGGTGAGGGGTACTAGACCGGCAGCCTGATCTCGGGGAGGTAGAAGATTGGTAATCTCCATTGTCGCTAGAGGGACGGGGACCACCCCGTCTTGAGTCTCTGTCGGAGGAAAGCTGTCGAATTGTACGGAAACCATATTGGCCACCACAGTTACCTCTTCGAAATCGATGGCCAGAGCGTTCGAATCGATGAGGTTCTGGATGTACCGTTTCAGCTGGTAGCAATTGTGTGTAGCATGATGAACATAGCGATGATAATGGCAGTACTTTGGATTCTCCATCTCTGTCGGCCGTGGTTCCCGTCTTGGTGGAGGAAGCTAAATTCTGTCCCCTTGTATGAGCATGTCCAAGATGGGCTTGACGTGACTGCCTTCGAAGGAGTAAGTGATTTGCGGCCATTGTTTGTCTGCGGGCTTCGGCTCGGGTTTTTGTGCTGTATCGGCCACCATAGCCTGCTTTCCCTTGCTGTCCCGATTGTTGGAGGGGCTACCCCCATTATCGTTGTTGGGACGCTTGTCCTTGTTTTCTCCTTCCGAGATATGCAATCCCAGTTGGCGAGCCTTCTTCAGTCGTTCTTCGGCGCTTGTGGCGCTGATGATGAACGTCTTCCAATCTTTGAATTGACTTTCTCCCATCCAGAGACTGATCGTTGGAAGCAGTCTCTTTTGACAAATTTTAATCAAAGAGGAATCTGGATTTCCGGAGGGCAGCTTCATGGCGGTTTGGCGGAACCGCTCATTATAGTTCCTTGTCAACTAATTCTCCCCTTGGACGACGTCCATGAGGGTGGACATGGTGACGTCCTGTCCTACTTCGTAGAATCTCTCCAAGAACAGGCGCTTGAAGCCGACGAATGAGTGGATGCAGTTGTCCGGCAGATTGTGATACCAGTCGAAGGCGACTCCTTCCAATGCCCCAATAAATAATCGCGTAAGGATAGCATCATCATGGGGCAGATGGTCGGTGGTGACCTCGAAGTAAGTGATGTAACGACTTGCTGAGGTCTTGCCATCGTATGGGTTGATACTGAACGGCTTATATTTTGGTGGGAATGGAACATCCCTCCATTCGGCAGGGTATGGTTGTCGCATTCTGAGGTCTTGAGCATTTTCTCGGGCATGGAACATGGCTCGGAGCTCCTGGACCTCTCTTCTTACTTCTCGGGCCTCATCTGTTGTGGTAGGGGCTGTTATTTCGGGAGGATTATTGCCCGAGTTTGGTGCCGCTGAGTTCGAGTCTGCATTGACCGCAGGACCCGTGCTTATTTGGCCAAGCGTTCCTCCTTGGAGAGTTGGAAGAGCGGCTTTGATTTCATCTACAGACTTGACCAAGGCCTGCAGTATAGCCTCTAAAGTGTCGATGCGTTGGCGATCGCTGGAACCACCTTGGTTGCTGTCCGTCATGAACACCGTCTTTACATGAGGAGTGATGGAAGGAACGGTGGAGGATGTGCCCTCCGAGTCATACCCATACACCAAAAAGTCATCGAGGTAGGTGGGAATGTTCTCTTCGGGCTCGAACTCGGAGGGAACGGTATCCCCAGCCTCAGAGCTTGCTTCGTCTTGAGAGTCGTGGATGTCCTTGGGGACATCAGCGTCTGTTGTACCTGATGGGAGAGTTGTTTGTCGGGGCTCGGCTTCTTGAAACATCGAATTGTTGTGGATGCTCGGAGGAGTGCTACCCCCAGTTCCTACGACCCCCAGTGATGTAGATGATGAATTTCCCCTTGCGGCAGATTTTGTCTTTGAACGGGTGTGTTGGAATATTCCGGTGGAGGACAACCGTTTAGACGACAGTTTTTTAGCTGTAGTGGTTGATATCTTAGGGCTGGAGATGCTTGTCTTCTTCCCTCTCCCCTCGGTAGGGACTTTCTGAGTGGAATTACAAGAGACAACAGGAGGTGCCTCGTCTTCTGAGCTCGGATGCTGTAGTCTTTGGAAGACGGACGGCCGGTCTTCCATTGCTGCCGCGTTGTTGCAACAGCAATTGACGATGATTTGGGTGCAGTGATGTCCAGGCGAGGACTCTTTGTACGCCGAGGCTCCTTCTCTTTTCTTGCGCTTGTGGAGGATTGCCTCACGCAGGTCAGAGGAACCACATTGTCCTTTTGCCGCCGGGGGTTGGACTCGAGCGGTTCTATACAACTTCCCATCAGAGGCCCGTGTGATAGTCAACGGGACACCCCGATAGTCAGAGGTTAGGACAGCTGACTGGGCTTGATGAGCCCGCGCTGCCCTAGACTACCTCCTTTTAGCACTTGCGGGTGCGTAATAGGAGGAGTCCAAGTTGAATACCACAGAGTCTGGCTTATCATCCAGAGAACTATCAGGGTCAGGACCGCATGAGAGACGGTCGAAGACTGATCGAAAGAAGCGTAGAACGGACGCTATGCGGCTAGAATTGGGTACCGTGCAGGCTGTCTTCATGCGGTTGTCTTCTGCCGTTGGATGAGTTGTTTTTATGCGGCTAGGAGTCACGACCGTGTAGGCTGGCCGCATACGGTTGGCAATTGTGGCCGCATGGTTATCTGCAAGCGATTGACTTTCTTAGCCGCATGAGTTTCATCCATGTGGTTGGCAACTGTAGCCGCATAAGCTATGCGACTGACAGATGTGGCCGCATGAGTTTTCTCCATGCGGCTGACGGATGTAGCCGTATGAGCTTTCTCCCTGCGGCTAATACCCTTATACGTCTCGGATCTCATAGAGTTCCTCTTTGCCCCTGCAAGTCCAGTATCTTAGTGTTTTCTTCTACCGGACTTGGGGACAGCAGAGTTGTCTATGGTCTGAAGTGGGGTCGCAGGAGAGTCTTTCTCGCCGTCTTGAGCAACAGAGGATATCCCATAGAGGGCTTGAGGAGGAGCAAATGATTTTGGCCTCCACTCTTTGCGAGCCTTCGTGCCGCGGGTGCGCTTCTGGACCGGGCCAGCGCTTCCTTCGGAGAGCATCTCTTCAAACGCCTGTTGGTCGAAGCGGACGACCATTTTTTATTGAGTGGAGCCAAGTTTGGCTGCATCCGATTGTGTCACTAACTCCTCAGCCGTAGAGAAGTTTGTTCCCAGCAGAGTCGCCATCGTGTTTACCATGAAATATAAAAGAACAGAACAATTATCGGAGGACCGGACTTTTACTTCACGTTACAAACTCGCTTGTACAAAGAAAGCCTAGGGACGAAAACCTAGGTACAACAGTCTAAGTACAATTGTTTATTTTAGATTCTGGGGGGTGACGATAGAGGCTCGGGAAGGCGACGGCAGCCCTGCCTTACTCCTTGGACGATCGGTATGCAACCTTGGCTCCTGTGAAAAGATGGTTGGCGTTGATGAAGGAATGCTCTTCTCACTCTCCCTCTATTACTCTTCTGGCTTCTCTCTCTCTCTGTGTATTTTTCTCTCTGTTTATTGGGGTGTCTCTCTGTATATCTTTCTCTGATCGTGTATATCTTACAAGGGAATGGCACCTTGCTATTTATAATAGTGGGGGCATCATTAGGGTTTGGATGATTACCCATTCTCAAAGTGGCGGCGGCCTGACGTATAATCAATCGGGACCATTAATTTTGGGTATGAAGGATCTGGGCCATAAATGGGGATAGTATTGAATCCTGTGAATGCTTAATGCTGATTGCTCTAAATCTTCATGATTGGTTGTGTCAAGCTTGGATTTCTCACCACGTGTCCCATTGGCTTGATCATGAATGATATGACCTGATCTCATTAATTATGAGGATAACGTTAAATATGGTCATTGGGATCTGGTAAATCTCTGATTGATCTGCATCCCATAATCATCCTTGCTACCAGCTGTCAAGTCGTGGGGGCCATTGAATCTCTGCCACGTGTCTTAATGGTGGACCCTGTCAGAACCGCATGATATCCATGAACCGTATGAAACAGCGTCTCAGTGAGCCGCATAGGTATAGTACTTGCGAGCCGCATGGGATAGTTTCTCGGTGAGCCTCATAGGTATAATACTTGCGAGCCGCATTGGATGGCTTCTTGGTGAGCCGCAGGAAGGTGATTCTCACCAGCCGTATGAAGCTGTTCTTTACTGGAGCCGCATGGGAGTAGCCACGTGTCAATCTCGGATCGTGTCAGAGATTTTCTCCTATTCCCAAAGAGTCTGTCATTATGACAGGACCATTATGACACTTCATGTCAGAGCCGTCAGCTGTCAAATCATGGCAGAGCATTGAATAGGGCCATTACTCGATGGCCAGCTGTGTGAAGGGGTCCCATGGGGACACGTGGTGTTGATCGAGCCGCATATCTCTGTTGGTCGTATGTGAGCCGCATGTACTTCTGAACCGCATGCGGCTAGGGAGCTCTTTGAACCGCATAGGACTGTCCCTATGTAAGCCGCATAGACTCTCCTGCCCCGAGCCGCATGAGACTAAGAGTCTCTCTGAACCGCATGGGACTGCTTCTGTATGAGCCGCATGGGGTTCTCCTGTTCCGAGCTGCATAGATCATCATTCTGATATTTTCTATGCTTCTACAACCCATGCATATAGATTTATATCTACTAATCTCTTAATTGTATATTGTGGTGAGATGTGTCCATGTAATCCACAATAGGTGCAAGTAGCATACCTATTTAATTGGGAGCATGTTGATGGTGTCTATATGCAGCATGGTGAGAGTTGTGTGGAACAGCAGGATAATGATTATATGTGGCAGCAGGATGATGGTTATGTCTATATGCAGCATAGTGATGATTGTGTCTATGTGCAGTATGGTGATGGTTATGTGCAGCATGGTGATTGTGTGTGGCAGTGGAATGATAGTCATGAGAGTGATTTCTATGTGCATGTGGTTTATATACTGTAGGGAAGTATGTGTACATATAAGCATATTTACGTATTGCATGTGGGTAACTATTTTGAGTAGTCTTGTGTTTTGTGTGTGTCTTATGTGATTGGGTTTGAGGTTTAGCAACCTGTTTTCCTAATCTAATCTCTAATTTCTTAGAGGCAGCATGCAGTTTATTGCACTTAGCATTTAAACCATCAATTTTAGCAATAGAGATCTTGTGTCTATTCTTTTCTTCAGCAAGCTCAGTATTGAGTGCTGTGATCTCACATGTTTGATTTTCAATAAGTGGTTCGACATCATGTAGGCTTAACTTAAGCTTAGACACCTCATTAGTGACTTTCGTCGGTGGAGTGTCTCTAACATTATCAAGCAGAGAAGAGAGTTTTTGAATCTCGACTTCATAGCTTTTGATCTTCTCCTTGGCATGCTTATATTTACTAATGACTTTCTTGTGGTCATTTAGTAAATCATTGAATGCATCTCCAAGTTCATCAAAAGTGAAGTCATCGAGAGTATCGCTGGTTACCTTATCAGATGTTGCTATTATGCACACATTAGCGGTGTCTTGAGGAGAGTCCTTTTCTTCCTCGGAGTCACTAGCTTCGCTTTCATGCCAAATGCTAGTATTGGCATATTTTCTTAAGGAAGACTTCTTATAGGGCTTCTCATATCGGTTACTTTTCTTTGCGAATGGACAGTCCTTTCGGACGTGTCTAGTCTTCTTGCAGCCATAGCACGTTGGTTCTTCCTTGTCATCTTCTTGTTGTTTCTTCTTTCTTCGATTGAAATGAAGGAACTTCTTGAAGTTGCGGACTAGAAGAGCTTGATCGTCACCTTCCGAATTGTCATCATTAGTCTCTTCAGGATCAGCCCTTCGACGATGAGCTTTAAGGGAAATCTCTTTTGCCTTTGGAGCAGGTTCTTCGAAGTCTTTGAGGTCAAGCTCATGAGTCATCAGCTTTCCCATCAAAGTCTCCATACACATTGTGGTGAGATCATTGACTTCTATGATAGCTGTTAGCTTAGGGTTCCAAATCTTCGGTAGCCCCCTAAGTAACTTACGGATCTTCTCATGATTTGTATATTGTTTGCCGAGAGATAACAAGGGATTGATGACGTCGAGGAATGTTGTAAACATTAGTGTGATCGTCTCATTAGGCTTCATCTTGAACGTCTCATATTCTTGAGTGAGACGATTGATTTTCGACTCCTTGACTTGGGTGGTTCCTTCATGCGTCACTTCTAGAAGTCTTCATACTTCGTGAGAGGTGGTGCATGTTGAGACCCTGTTAAACTTATTCCTATCTATTGTATAAAATAAAGCATTAATAGCTCTCGCATCTAGACTTGTCTGTTTCTTTTCCTCGTCAGAATATTTGTCGTTGGGTTTCTCGACAAGATCACCATTGACAACTATCCTGCCGGGCTTTTTGTAACCATCGGTAACAATGGTCCACAGGTCGAAGTCTAGAGACTTGAGATAAAAACTCATCTTTGTTTTCTAATAGGTGTAGTTTGTTCCATCAAATAGGGGTGGACTATGAGTGGACTGCCCTTCACCATGATTGGAAAACATAGGTTGTGTGGTTGCCATGGATCAGCTCTAGGATGTTAGTCCTTATTGAGAGAACAGAGCTCTGATACCAATTGAAGTATAGGTAGACAACTCTAGAGGAGGGTGAATAGAGTTTATAAAAATAATAGCCAATTAAAAAATAAACTCTTTCACCAACAGTAAATAATCAGAGTAAATGGGGAAATAATAAAGAGCATACGCAAACACAGCCGATTTTAACCTGGTTTCCCTCGTGGAGGACTAATCCAGGCCTGAGAACTCTACCGCAGGATTGAAATCCACTATTTATAAAATAGGGTTACAACCACGTGCCTTTTCGCATAAGAGCACACCAAACTTCTTTCAATGATCGCTGTGGCAAAACTTGGACTTTTCCAAGCGACTTACAACTTCTTGCACTTCAAACTTCTAGCTGAATCGTACCGAGCAACTTGGACGGTTGGGAAGTTTGAATGCTAAGTGGATGGAAAGGTAAGGCTTGTTAATATGTAGGCTATATAAGAGAAGAAGAAGAGAAGATTGAATTGTTTAAAATGAGAAAAACCGAGGCCTATTTATAGGGTTCGGGGTAGGCAGAATTCTGCCAGAATTCTGTGTATAGAATTCAAATCTTTGACCGTTGGACAACTAGCAGTGATCAAGACCTAAAAATTAGCCTTCTGTAATTTAGAGGGCAGAGTTCGGCCCGAACTCTGTGTGGAGGCAGAGTTCGGCCCGAACTTTGTCTCCTATGGACAAAATATTCTAAGTGGTCTTCTGGATGAATGGGCTGATTTGGATATTGGCTAAGTAAACCTGTAAGGCTATGTCTAGCCCAAAGTTGCTCAGTATGACCCAACGTACATCACGCTATACTCAAAAATAGTAAAAAATACAAACTCCAGTATACATAAAATAGTAAAACTTCAGGCAGCTGTAGTCTTGAACCAATAAGCAGAGTTGATTGATTTCGAGCTTGATGTGTCAAATTGGACTATGACAAATATTATTTTGTTAATTTTCAAGATTAGGTTGACTGTGATCCGGTTTGGGTCAACAGAGCTATATAAACTTCTTATGTTATAAAACCTTAAAAATGCACTTTTGACATCAATTTGAAATAATTTAAAGTTATGAAAATATACAAATACACATAACATACGAATGGATTCTAATCTCGCAACTGGGGCATAAGTTTCATCGTAGTCGATACCTTCTTCTTGATGGTATCCTTGAGCTACGAGTAGAGCCTTATTACGAGTCACTAAACCATTCTCATTCAGTTTATTTTGGAACAAGTTTCCAAACTTGATTCCGTTCAAATTGGTTCAATTCCTCTTGCATAGCATCTAACCAAAAATTATCACTACCTGCTTCTTCAATATTTTTGGGTTCAATCTATGAAATAAAAGCAAAACGGGAAGCTATATATTTACTAGAAGAATGAGTACTTACACCCCTGGTAATCTCACCAATTACCAAGTCCTTTGGATGGTCTGCCAAAAATCTTATTTCGTTTGGCATATCCTCTAGATTGGTGGTTCCAACTTCTGGTTTTGTACGTGATTTTCTTGAAGAATCAGCTGGTGCTTTGTGTGAATGTTCTGCAGGAGCTGTACTTGGTGTACTTATGTCTTCATCATCATCATCAATTGAGTGTTGATTGAGTTCATCAAATTTAACATTCATCGATGATCATGATTCTCTTATTGAAGACTCTGTAACCTTTGTTCTTTGCTGCATAACCTAAAAAGACACCTTCTTCGACCTTTTCGTCAAATATTCCCAGATTATCTTTAGTATTAAGAATAAAGCATTTACAACCAAATACTTTGAAATAAAAAACAGAGGGAGTTCTATCAAACCATAGCTCATAGGGAGTCTTCTTCGATATAGGTCGAATTCGAACCCTATTGAGAACATAGCACGCTGTATTGACAACTTCAGCCCATAGGTATTTAGGTAGACTAAACCGGTTTAACTTAACTTTAACCATTTCGGATAGAGTCATGTTCTCACGTTCCATACCTCCATTTTGTTGTGGAGTCCTAGGACATGAGAACTCATGCAAATAACCGTGTGTGTCACAAAATTGCTTGAACTCTGCATTTTTAAATTCACCGCCATGATCACATCGAATACGAGTAATCATGAAACCTTTTTCATTTGGAACTTTCTTACAAAAGGTGAAGAATTCTAATAATGCGTCGTTCTTGCGTGCAATAAAATATATCCACGTGTATCTAGAGAAATTATCTACTATTACAAAAGCATATAACTTACCACCTAGGTTAGCAATTCTACTAGGTCCAAATAAATCCATATGCAGTAATTTTAGAGGTCTAATGGTACTTACAATGTTCTTGGACTTAAAGGCGAATCGGGTAGCTTGGTTCTTTTCACATTTACTATATACCGTATCATTCTTAAAAGAAATATCTGTTAGGCTATATACCAGCTTCTTTTGGATAATCTTGAAATTGTGTCCATATTTGCATGACCGCGTCTCATGTGCCATAGTTGACTCTCATCACTTTTGGCCATCAAGCATCTACCTGCTTTGTTAGCAACTTTTAACAAATAAAAAACATATATATTATCTTTCATGATGCCTTCAAAGATAGTACTACCAGTTGAGCTATCAACTAAAGTACATTTGTCTTTGACGGAGTCAATACCATAACCATGGTCAGCTAAATGGCTTATGTTGAGCAGATTATGTTTTAACTCGGTAACTAGGCAGACATCTTTAATCATAGGGTAGGGGCCTTGTCAATATTTTCGATACCAATTATGTACCCTTTTAAATTATTACCGTAGGAAATGTATCCTTCTTTCTTCTTCGACAGTGTTACGAATAACGAAGCATCACCGGTCATATGCCGTGAGCAACCACAGTAGAGGATCCATTTGCTTCTAGCATGTGAAGCGTGTTTCATCTACAATAGAATTTGCAGATAAAAACTTTGGTACCTATTTCTTGTAGGATCCTGGAATGTTAGTTTTTGGTAACCATGCACAAATCTTCAAATCAACAAGCTTTCTAACTCTACATACAGAAGAAATATGACCAATGGTGCCACAATAGTGACATCTAGCATGTTAAGTGTTGAATGCAGTATGTTGTGCATTGTTGGTAGGTCTAGGTTTTCTAGTGTAAAAGAATGCATGCCTATTTGTCTTTTTGGGAAAAGGTTTGGTTTGGTTAGGTCTGATAGTGTTGGGTTTGACCGTGTTTCGATGATTCAGTAAGTGACACGTGTTAGGGTAGGAAGCAGCAACTTTAGGCTATTTTCCTAACCTAATTTCCAACTTTTTGAAGGTGTCATGTAAGAAGCTATATTTAGCAGTGAGTGCATCATTTCTAACAATATCTTGTTGGAGACTTTTCTTCTCTTTAAGTAAGTCTTCCTCTAATTGGGTAATTGTCTTATCCTTCTCTTCGGATAGTCTTTGGGTCTCGTGTAATAACAACTTAACATAAGAAAGCTCACCTACCTCACTAGAACTATTACTACTTCTAACCTCATCTAGTACGTCGGTAAGTCTTCCTATTTTACCTTTGTACTCTTTGAGTACCTTCTTAGATGTCTGGTAATTACTATGCAGTCTTTTGTAATTCTCGAAGAGGTCAGTAAAGGCTTATCCTAGTTGCTTAAAGGTAAAATCATTATAAGTATCAAACAGGGGGTTAGTGGTTACCTGATTGTAAGCTATCAAACATACATTTACAGTGTCATCTGATTGCTCGTCTTCTGAGTCGCTGGCTTCACTTTCAACTCATATGCTTGTATTGGCATATCTTCAGGATGTAGTTTTCTTCAGGTAGCCTTTGTCATATTTGCTGCTCTTCCTGGGTGATGATGATGATGTTGGACAGTCCTTCTTCATGTATCCTTTCTTTTTACAGCCATAACAGATAGGATCTTCTTTGTTGTTATTATTGTCACTATTGCTGTTGTAGTCCTTTGTTCTTCTATTGAATCTCATGAACTTCTTAAAATTTCTCACCATAAGAGCTTGATCCTCAGTGTCTGAGTCACTGTCGTTGGAATTATCTTCGACAGTTCTTTTATGTTGAGCTTTAAAAGCGATCGACTTCTCTGACTTCTCATTTGGTGTAGCATCTTCAAAGTCTTGAAGTTCTAGCTCGTAAGTGAGTAGCTTACCCATGAGTATTTTAATAGACATGGTTGTAAGGTCGTTCCCTTCAATGATTATTGTAGCCTTTGGAATCTAGTTCTTTGTGAGAGCTCGCAGCAGTTTGCCAATCTTCTCATGGTTACGGTACACTTTGTCTAATGATGACATAGGATTTACAATATCCAGGAATCTCATAAACATCTGGGTGACAGATTCGTTTGGCTTCATCTTAAATACCTCATACTCCTGAGTAAGTCTGCTGATCTTTGACTCATTGACTTGTATTGTTCCTTCGTGGGTTACTTCGAAAAGTTTTCTCACTTCATTTGATGTTGTGCATGTAGACACCCTGTTAAATTCAGTCCTGTCTAAAGCACAAAATAAAGCGTTAATAGCATGTGCGTTAAGACTGGTCGTTTTCTTTTCATCCTCAATATATTTAACATAGGGTTTTTCAACCAAAACATCTTCAACAAGAATACGAGGAGGCTTTTTGTAGCCATCAATAACTATAGACCATAAGTCAATATCTAGAGATTTCAAGAAGAAACTCATCCGTATTTTCCAATAGGTGTAATTTGTACCATCAAACAGTGGAGGTCTGTTTGTGGCTTGGCCTTCACTTGTGAACTTTACAGTTGCCATGTGTTGTATTGTGATCTATGTAACAGTTAAGAATAATAAAAAAATATAACTGTAATGTTACCTTACTTTACCTGTATAACCCGCTCTTATACCAATTATACGAATAAATCGTAAAGCGCAATACTCTAGAGGGAGGTTGAATAGAGTAGGCGACGAAATATTGCAAATTTAAAAAGTTAGCAACAAAATCACCGAGAAATATCACAAGTAAATAAATGTAAAAGAAGAGATCAAAAAGCAAACGAAAAGACGGCGATGTATACTTGTTTCCCTTTTGTGAGGACTATTCCAGTCGGAAGAACTCTAGTTTTCAGTTGAATCCACTATTGGAAAATACCGCAAGTTTTTATACGAAGTCTTTACAACTTCTACAAACGCAAGCTTTGATCCGAAGTACTCGACCAACTTCAGTTGTGAAGTATCTTTCTTCAATCAAGCCTCTAATTACAATCGCTTTGAAGCTTCTAGACCGTATCACACTGGCAAATCGTCTAGAGGATTGTAACTAGCTTGGGATTTGAAAATTAAAGCTTAGAACACTTTGGAAGAGAGCAGTAGGCTTTAGAGAGAATAGATGAAAGTGAATGAGTGAGCTAAAATGATCAAAATCCTTCTCTATTTATAGCTTTTCCAAAGGCAAAACACTATCAAAATTCGTGCAGAATTTGGGTAGAACTCGATGAGAACACCTCGGCAAGATCCGTAACTGCAGGAGGACCAAGTTCAAAAAGCAACGTTTACTAACCGAACGCGGGCCGAGTTCTGTCAGGGTTTTTAAAAAAAATGATTTTTGGGATTTTTGTAATTACTTTAAGCAGTTAGGAGCTTTTTGTAAATATGGGCTATTTTTTAAAAGATGGTGTATTTTGAAAACATTTTTAGGGTAGCCTATTCGCCAGTACGACTCGGTGTACAATGTATTCCTAGACTCAAGAAATGTAAAAAATATATTGCATAAAGGAAATACAGGCTCGAGTGGCTAACACAGCTTCGATCTTGAACAGAACGGGTAGCAGTTCTTTGGCAGTGTCCAAGAGTCCAAATAAACTTGAGTAGCCCTTATATTGAGATAGAGTTTGATCAGTTATTAAAATCAGGTTTGACCATGACCAATGGGCCAACATAGGGATCGGGCCTGGAGCATGGGATGATCCCCCCAACAGGAGAGTGCCTGCGTCGAGTCATGGATGATACCAAACTTAACCTCCGCTGCAAAAAGGATCCAGATATCGTGACATATAGCGATAGAGTAGGGGAAGCCTAGCTGAAGCTGGATAGATTTAAGTTTCTTGTGAGGTATTTGGGTTCAATGATCACTAAAATGTCAATCCTGTGGATTTTCTTGAGACCGATTAATCTTCTCAAGGTGGGTTTGTTCGCCAGGCCCCTAACATTCCAAGGGAAGATGTCAAGGATTAAGGTTGCTGTGGTGGGGGGTTTGGTGAGTTTCGTGGCCGACCTAGTTGTCATGACCGAGGACTCGAGATCTTTCTTCTTCTTGTTTTTCTTGATGTTTTGGTGGTGTATGCCTTCTTTCTTTCCTTCGTGGTGGACGCGTCTGTAGAGTGGTTAGCTGAGTCCTCAGTCAGGTGCATGTAAACCTCTCTTTCTATTTCTGTAAGAGCACCAAAGTGACTATTCGAACTGGGTGCTTGACCAATGTTGGCCAGATCGTCTGCACGGATGGCCGCTGTATTGTGGAATGAGGGGGAGCGTCTAGGACGAGACTCATAGGGGAGTCCACGCTTCTTGAAGGTGCTGATAGATTCTCCAGAGTATGAAGATCCTCTTCATCCTCCTTGTAGGGGTCCACGATGTTCTTGTCAACCTCATCCTCGTAGAGAGCCTCAGTGAGGGTTTTAGAGTTGGGGGTCTCCTGGGGGCGTCAGGTAGAGCGGCTTCCAGGATGTCAAATTTGTTGGTAAGCTTGAGTGCTGGAGGTATGTAGGGAATAATAGCTCTGCTCAGGGAGGCGGGAAGTAGAGGGTGGGTGACTCCCTCGTTAGCTACGAATCTAATATGGGTGTTAGGAAGAGGTAGGATCGGAGATTTGTGTGTTTGGTAATGTTGCTTAATAGTGGCTGTCTTTTATGTAGCTTTCTTCTTCAGCTCCGGATGTGCCTGAAACAGTACACCGTGGAGTGACCTCTTATGTGGCAGTGTTTGCATAAGATGACAGTGTTATCATATATAATTTGCTGGATCTACGTCATATTTCCAAGCTCTATATGAATATGGTTGGGCAGGTCCTTCGACAAATCCAGTTCTATACAAATTTTGGCATAGTTATATATATATATATATATATATATATATATATATATATATATATATATAATCATCTTATATATACTAGTTAATAAAATTTTGAGTTGGGGGGGGGGGGGTGTTAACATCTAAGTATATGGTTTCCTTCCAGATTATTACTGAGCTTTTCATGGGATTGTTAGGGACTAGTTCTTCGGATTCCAGGTATAATTATCCGTTACCTTCTTCATTTGTTCTTTTGTAGTATTTTTGTTATATAGTTCATATTTCACATAGATAGTCTTATGGATGTACTTGTAGTTTCATTTGGTTAGTTATTATGACCTGGACAACATATAGGTATTTTAGTTGGGTCTGCTTGATTCGTACCTGGCCTTCTTACGTATCCTAGTTTACTTATTTTGGAACTAGGGCGTGAAAAACTCTGAAGGTGGCTTGTAGAATTTTTTTTATAGAATTTCCTATAGTTTTTTCTAATGGCAGAATTCATTGTTTAGGCTATTCCAGAATAGGGTAAACTTATATGAATTGTATCTTGACTTTTACTACTTCTTTTGGAGTAAATTTTTTCAGCATTTTATTTGATATGTTAAATTTTTAGCCCCAAAGGACCAGTAGTTTGGAAGATATAACCCTTCCTTTCTTTGTCATCCAGAATTAACTATATAAATAGGAAAAAATTCCTAAAGGCTATAAATCCTATATACTAGGTTCTGAGAAAAATTATGTATGAAGTAGTGATTAGAAAAGCCTAAATTTATTTTTCTAGAATTCTAGAGTAATTTTTTATAGTTATTAGGATTTTTCGAAGACCAAAAAGTAAACTAGAAGTTATGTTACTGGGACTAAACGATAGAGATAAATAGGTGTACCTATCCTAAGTAAATTATTAATGTTTATGGTATTGTATTATGTTATGTTGGTTAACTTTAGGTTATATTCAACAATATATTACTCTACTTGTTTCAATATTAAGTCTATGATCATTTATATCCAGTATGGGCATTAAAGTTAATCTCTTGAAACTATCCATAGTCGCTTATCTTGACATGAATTTTCATATTTGATATGACGAGGCATTTGTGTTCCATGATCAAAGGTTAAATGACAGAAGAAGAAAAAAATTCACAATGAGCTTGCAATTAAATAATTACATGTAAAGTGCAATTCTAGCAATATGTGTTGCAAATTTTCCAACACTAAATTGAGACAAACAAGGTTCAATAGAAGAAATAGAAAAAAATAGTACTTTAACTCTTGCTTGGATAAGTAATCATAAGGGTTTATAGTAAAAAAGAAGTGAATAAATCAATTCAAAGGAATATATATTATAGAGAAGTAATCTGACAGACCTGTACCAAAAATTGTGTCTTCATAAATTAGAATACTGCCACCAAGTAGTCCAAAGCAAGAATATTATCATTGTCAAGTAGTCCAAATTAGCAACATTATAGGTAGGATTCAACTGGCAGGTTTTCAAGCTTGGTGAAGACCTAAAGGAAGGAGAGACAAGAGGTTCAAGATGACGTTCATGTCAAGTGTGATGGTGAGTCGACCATGTCAAGTGTGATGGTGTTGTTTGAAGTCATCACCATGATGTTAAATCAAATAAATTTGGAAAACATGAATCGAAGTTGACATCACCAGGAACTAATGTGTGAACAAAAACCAATCTTTTTTATATTACATAAACTACAATAGCATGATATCAAACTTGACAGCGATAGCACCTAAGACTTTCACCTACATAGAGTAGACCGTAATATCATCCAAACGAACACTCATGACTCATAAGAAGGGATAAAAATTCAATATAAAAGACATTCCATAATTTGTAACAATCAAATCAGAATAGGGTAGTCTTCCATTCTTGAAAACCAATACTCATTAACTAAGGCTTATTAGTAACGGATGTATCATGTATCCCTATGCATTGATGTGCTAGCCTATGGTAATACCATATTCCCAAAGAGAAGCAAACATAAGCATGATTAGATATAATGGTTGAACAAGTAGACTTAGAAATTACTTCTATGCAAAATATTACCAGTAATACAGTTTTTGAGCTTCGATGATGGTCTCCATTGATTGAATATCCATCAATGTCACTAAGATCTGAATATGATAAAAATAAACCATATTTTGAAGGCTTTCTATCTGAAGAGAACTAAATATCTGGTATGTTCCTATTAATAGTTTCCCTTTTTAGGATGGGGAATATAAATGCTAAAAACAATTCTCTTTGACTCCATTTTAGGTTTTTAATTTGGAGATCTAGCACCCTTCGTTTAAGTCAACCTTTTAAGGTAATGTAGGACATCTAGTAGAGAGTCCATATGTCAAAAAACTCTAAGACAACTCATAAACCTCAAGAACTCTGCTAGGTGCAGGTTGATAAAGTAAGAGGCTTTGTTGCACTTGGGAGTATTGGCGCATGGAATAGGTAGTAGATGAGGGACTCAAAGAGGGACCTCGAGGTGCTGCATAGGCGATGGGGCGATAAAGGTGGTGAAGGGTATGGAGGAGGGTTTTGGTATTGTGTATGTAGTGGGTGTCATAGATGAGGAGTGCGGGGGAAAGAAAGGAGGGATCAGGGCCAAGGATGAGAGAAATATGATAGGGGCGGAGGGAGGTTAGGGAGGAGAGGAGGTGGTAGAGGGAGGAAGAGGATTCATGTTTGGCTTTGGGTTGGGATTGGAGCTTTGAAGGGGATGGGATAGGAACATAGGTAGTGGTCGTAGAGGAGGTATGGTGTTTCTTTTGGGTGTTTGGGGATTTCTTTCTGGCACATTCTTCTTAGGGATGGGGAATGTGTCACGCCCCAGAACCAGAATACTGGAGAGCGGGGGCAGACATAGCCAGCTACGCATAACGGAATGGAATCCACACCGCTATACGGTCACGTCTGTCTAGATATGTGAGGGTTTCACTACAATCCATCAGTCTCTTAAGATCATAAAATAGCCTATTGTCTCAATCTCAACCAACTAATAATAGTCACAAGATATAAGATCTCCAAATATACAATTGTAAGGCGTCCCAAACGTTACATATCCAGATGATCATGAAGCTAGTCGTTACAAAATGTGAGGACTAACAAGAGTTCAGTCATACATGATCAACCCCCGGGGCTTGTCAATCATGTTACAGCCCGTAGGCAGACAGTAAGTAAGTACAATCGAGCTAACACTTGCTCGTCGGCTAAACGCCTCAAAAGAATAATTTACAATATTACAGTGGGAGAACAAAAGAAACCCACTCGATGCCCTGGTTACGCCTGGTGACCACCATCGGGCTGGAAGACAGGTAGATCCTTTGCTGCTGCTCCGGTATCTGGCCATACAAAACCAGCTGGGTCAGACCCCAGGAAGAGCAAGTGCCACAAAGGAGGCCACAAAATAAGAACCAAAGCCAGCAAATTAGCACAATAATATAATTACATAATAAGAGACAGTAATTTAAGAAAAAGCATGATGGGTAATTATAAAAGACAATCTGGCATAGAATCACTAAAAGACAGGACATATGGAAAAGCATGTCAGGATGATATACGATGAGGTAACCATGGGACTATTCAGATAGCTAGGTTACAACCCGTAAACCAAACAAGGACCGGGGTTGTAACCCTTCGTCTGAACGAAACTTGGTTTCTCTTACCATTTATCGGCAAGATAAATATAAGAAATCAGGTCAAGTAACAATCTGGAGTGACAATCATTATAGTGACAATCTGGAGTGACAATCATTATAGTGACAATCTGGAGTGACAATCGTTATAGTGACAATCTGGAGTGACAATCATTATAGTGACAATCTGGAGTGACAATCATTCAATTATTCTGGTACAATCTTACAATCAATCAATTCTAGACAATACTATACTGGACTAGACTCCATCCAAGCAATAACGGCCAATCATTGCCTACGGCTTTCTACATTAACTAACTAGGGTTATCACAATCCTAGTTACTAGCAAGATGCAATGAGATGTTCCAAGTAGTCACAGGCCCTGCAGCTATCCAGGTTATCCAGGCAATCATTATAGTGACAATCTGGAGAGTACAATGCATTATAGTGACAATAGAATTCAATCGTTTAAGTGACAATGGAGGGTGCCCCACATAACAGTGGGCTGAAAATGTGCCCTACTCGTCGGCAGGCTACAAGTCCAATCATTTGTGGCCGGGATAACGGGATCGCCTGTAACTGGAGAACATCTCTTCATGACTAGTGAATTATACTAATTATTAACCTTAGTCCAATTCCGTAGGTACTCCTGACCGTGGTACTCAGGAGTCCCCTCCTAGACATGATGCAAGACAGGACTGGATTATTTGTACAAGCACAATCGCCCACGGTGTCAGGATTAATTATACAGGTCATGTCATGTCAGGTAGCCGTCGCAACAGCTATTCAAGATGTATCCGGTCAGGTTATCATATCAAGTGTACTAGTCAGGAGTGCGCCACGACGGGCCACTTATCAGGTCATGCTCAATTATCAATTCAAACATATCCAGTAAATTCGTGATTATCAAGTTCAGGACAAAAGGCGTAAGGATATAAAATGGACGTAAAATATCTAATAAAATATCAATATACAGGGCTATAGAAGAGCAAAGCTTAAAGAATTAAGACCAAAACTCCAAGAGCCAATGGGTTAAGCAAGGGGTCAGGGGACAGCGTACACAAAAGTCACGCACGCAGGGGGAGCTGCGTACGCGAAAAGTCATGCACGCTCAAGGGGAGCAGCGTACGCGAAAAGTCACGCACGCTGAGAGAGCAGCGTAGGTGAAAAGTCACGCACGCTACAGAGAGCAGCGTAGGTGAAAAGTCACGCACGCTCAAGGGAGCAGCGTACATGAAAAGTCACGCACGCTCAAGGGAGCAGCGTACATGAAAAGTCACGCACGCTCAAGGGAGCAGTGTACGTGAAAAGTCATGCACACTCAAGGGAGCAGTGTATGTGAAAGTCACGCACAATCAAGGTGTCACGCTTCCAACAGGAAGCGTACTCAAGTCTGCGTACGCAGCGCTAAAGAGCGCGTGTAGCTCAGGGTGCGTAGGCTAAACAGCTCTGCACACACTGCTCACTGTCTTCTCCAGAGAGCAAGAACACCATGGCTGAACCCAAAGCTTCAAAAGCTCACAACTTGGCCATCCGAACTCCAAATTCGGATTTCCAAAGCTCCAACTTGGGTGAAACTGAATGCTCTTCCACATGGAAGCATCAAAAACCCATAAAATCCAACTAAAGTAGATCAAACCATACAAAATCCGAAAATAGCTAAACCTAGATCTAGAACAAAGGAAGCTCCAAATCACAAAATAGCAAGTCCTAATGTTGATCACCATATCCTAATCTAGCTAATGGACCAAAAAAATAGGGTTCTCATATAGTGGCAAGATGCACTTGCCTAGGGTTGGGAGAGTTGTGTAGAGGAAGGAGAAGAAGAAGAAGAAGAAAATAAATGGTAGTTATGAGGAAAGAGAAAATGTTGGTGGAGATTATAAAGAGGGTGAGTTATGGTGGGTTGAGGGGTAGCATAGGCTATAGTGATCCAACTCACATAAAACCGAACCAATCCAAATAAAACCGAGCCAGGACAAAACCCAAAATACGAGAAATACCGAAATTCCATAAGTTGAGAAAAATAAAAATACATGCCAAAATCCAGATACGAATATAAATACGAAATACGAGAAATACAAAAAAATGAGGGTGACAACTCTATCCACCTTAAAAGAATTCCGTCCTCAGAATTTAATCAAGGAGCTAGAGATTGTCACGACAAGCTATACTAAGCACAGGCAAGCTACACTAAGCAATTCAATCATACAATCATACAATGCAAGCAAGGAAGGGAAAATGTAAGGCATAAGGAAGACATTACATCTCACGAGTCAAACAAGTAGGGATAACGTGATCGGATATCATCCTCACACTCCCACGTTTGACTCTTCCAAGGAGCGATGAAAGCAAGCAACATTAACTAAACTGATAGTCTTATGCTTGAGGTCTCTCTCTTTGGTCAAACAGGGACACGGGCCTATCCTCATACGAAAAGGTTGGTACCAATAACCGTTTTCGAATAATCTAGGACATGGCTCGGGTCCGGAATATACCGTTGTAATTAGGACACATGAAACATGGCATGGGTCCCACATAACGACGGCAGAAAGCAAGATAACAGGACACAGATACCTCTCGGCCGATTCTGGATCTGGGCCTGGGCCAGGGCGAACTGCTGCGGGTTCTGTTGCTGGAAAGTCTGGGCCTGAGTCGACAATAGCCTCGGCAATGGGTACTATTGTTGCTGGTAAACTGGAGCTGGTACTGGTGCTGGTGTTGGTGCTGGTCCCCTAACCGAGGGAGTAGATACTATCGATGCTGAATCAACTCTGAAAGGACAGGACCCCACCCTATGATCCGGTGCTCCACACAACAAGCATAATCCCAGTGCCTTGCGACACTCCGCTACCACGTGTCCAGGCTTCCCATAATAAGAACAGCCTATGGCGGAAGACTGCGCTTGCTTCTGTTTTCTGCTCAGGGTACGTCGGGGTCGAGTACTGGACCGACGTAACTGAGGTTGCTTGCCTCAGAGTTCCAATAGTCAAAGCCCTAGCTGCCGGGGCTGGTGCTGAAGACTGATTCATCTGACTATGGGACCGCTTCCGACTTTCGGTCCTATCTAGGATCCTCTGGAAGGTGTACTCATGCCTCCTAGCTGCTCGCAATACCGTATCATAGGTCTGATGCTCGAACTGTTCTACTGCCAATATAATCTCTAGGTGAAGTCCCTGCTGGAACCTTTGAGCTCTGTCAAACTCGGTTGCCACTAAGGCGGGAGCAAACCGACTGAGTCTGGAAAACTCGGCCGCATATCTGTCGACCGTCCTCCCCATCTGCTTAAGATTACTGAACCTGGTCTGTAAGTCATACCGAGCCACTGAATCATAATACTTGGTCTGGAACTTTTTGCTGAACACTGCCCAGGGGACAGGTGTTGTCAATCCCACTGCTTGTGCGGCCCACCAACTGCGGGCTAGATCCAATAACTGTAGGCGCACCACAGCTACCTTCTCGTCTGCTGGAGTCTTCGCGGCTTCGAGAATCACTTCTATATCTTGTAGCCAAGCATCGGCAGCAATGGCATCCTCGCTGCCATCGAAGAATGGAGGGTTCAGGCGCTTAAAACTGTTGACCGCACTGTTCCCTCGGGGTCCACTTCTATTCAGAGCATCTTCCACTGCCTGGTGCAAGGCATCGCCTCTACGATCTTGGGAAGCTAACAATGATCTGATGAGACCCACCAAAGTGCCATCATCAGGATCTGCAGGCTGGACTGGCTGAACTGGCGGCTCTCCTCCAGTAGGTACGACTCGGAAGGCTGCTCCCGAGTGCTGGGCCTGATCTTCTGGTTGCTGCTGGTCCACGGGAGGTGCTCCTCCTTGCTGATCGGCAGGTCCAGGTTCAATGCCGCTGAAGAAGACGACATGGGAATAATAAGGAAGGACCAGGACAGATCAACGATTACAAGCATGTGATGAGGACAAGAATTTTCAGGAATCAAGAGGATACGAGCAGAGATCAAGGGCGAGTACCGATTGAGACATCTAATCGGCAAACCCTCACACATCTTGATTAACAAGACCTGCATGGGCCACCACTTAAACCATGTTACGCCCCAGAACCAGAATACTGGAGAGCGGGGGCAGACATAGCCAGCTACGCATAACGGAATGGAATCCACACCGCTATACGGTCACGGCTGTCTAGATATGTGAGGGTTTCACTACAATCCATCAGTCTCTTAAGATCATAAAATAGCCTATTGTCTCAATCTCAACCAACTAATAATAGTCACAAGATATCAGATCTCCAAATATACAATTGTAAGGTGTCCCAAACATTACATATCCAGATGATCATGAAGCTAGTCGTTACAAAATGTGAGGACTAGCAAGAGTTTAGTCATACATGATCAACCCCCGGGGCTTGTCAATCATGTTACAGCCCGTAGGCAGACAGTAAGTAAGTACAATCGAGCTAACACTTGCTCGTCGGTAAACGCCTCAAAAGAATAATTTACAATATTACAGTGGGAGAACAAAAGAAACCCACTCGATGCCCTGGTTACGCCTGGTGAGCACCATCGGGCTGAAAGACAGGTAGATCCTTTGCTGCTGCTCCGGTATCTGGCCATACAAAACCAGTTGGGTCAGACCCCAGGAAGAGCAAGTGCCACAAAGGAGGCCACAAAATAAGAACTAAAGCCAGCAAATTAGCACAATAATATAATTACATAATAAGAGACAGTAATTTAAGAAAAAGCATTATGGGTAATTATAAAAGACAATTTGGCATAGAATCACTAAAAGACAGGACATATGGAAAAGCATGTCAGGATGATATACGATGAGGTAACCATGGGACTATTCAGATAGCTAGGTTACAACCCGTAAACCAAACAAGGACCGGGGTTGTAACCCTTCGTCTGAACGGAACTTGGTTTCTCTCACCATTTATCGGCAAGATAAATATAAGAAATCAGGTCAAGTAACAATCTGGAGTGACAATCATTATAGTGACAATCTGGAGTGACAATCATTATAGTGACAATCTGGAGTGGCAATCATTATAGTGACAATCTGGAGTGACAATCATTCAATCATTCTGGTACAATCTTACAATCAATCAATTCTAGACAATACTATACTGGACTAGACTCCATCCAAGCAATCACGGCCAATCATTGCCTACGGCTTTCTATATTAACTAACTAGGGTTATCACAATCCTAGTTACTAGCAAGATGCAATGAGATGCTCCAAGTAGTCACAGGCCCTGCAGCTATCCAGGTTATCCAGGCAATTATTATAGTGACAATCTGGAGAGTACAATGCATTATAGTGACAATAGAGTTTAATCATTTAAGTGACAATGGAGGGTGCCCCACATAACAGTGGGCTGGAAATGTGCCCTACTCGTCGGCAGTCTACAAGTCCAATCATTTGCGGCCGGGATAACGGGATCGCCTGTAACTGGGGAACATCTCTTCATGACTAGTGAATTATACTAATTATTAACCTTAGTCCAATTCCGTAGGTACTCCTGACCGTGGTACTCAGGAGTCCCCTCCTAGACATGATGCAAGACAGGACTGGATTATTTGTACAAGTACAATCGCCCACGGTATCAGGATTAATTATACAGGTCATGTCATGTCAGGTAGCCGTCGCAACAGCTATTCAAGATGTATCCGGTCAGGTTATCATATCAAGTGTACTAGTCAGGAGTGCGCCACGACGGGCCACTTATCAGGTCATGCTCAATTATCAATTCAAACATATCCAGTAAATTCGTGATTATCAAGTTCAGGACAAAAGGCGTAAGGATATAAAATGGACGTAAAATATCTAATAAAATATCAATATACAGGGCTATAGAAGAGCAAAGCTTAAAGAATTAAGACCAAAACTCCAAGAGCCAATGGGTTAAGCAAGGGGTCAGGGGGCAGCGTACACAAAAGTCACGCACGCAGGGGGAGCTGCATACGCAAAAAGTCACGTACGCTCAAGGGGAGCAGCGTACGCAAAAAGTCACGCACGCTGAGAGAGCAGCGTAGGTGAAAAGTCACGCACGCTACAGAGAGCAGCGTAGGTGAAAAGTCACGCACGCTCAAGGGAGCAGCGTACATAAAAAGTCAAGGGAGCAGCGTACATAAAAAGTCACGCACGCTCAAGGGAGCAGCGTACATGAAATGTCACGCACGCTCAAGGGAACAGTGTACGTGAAAAGTCACGCACGCTCAAGGGAGCAGTGTACGTGAAAGTCACGCACACTCAAGGGGTCACGCTTCCAACAGAAAGCGTACTCAAGTCTGCGTACGCAGCGCTAAAGAGCGCGCATAGCTCAGGGTGCGTAGGCTAAACAGCTCTGCACACACTGCTCACTGTCTTCTCCAGACAGCAAGAACACCATGGCTGAACCCAAAGCTTCAAAAGCTCACAACTTGGCCATCCGAACTCCAAATTCGGATTTCCAAAGCTCCAACTTGGGTGAAACTGAATGCACTTCCACATGGAAGCATCAAAAACCCATAAAATCCAACTAAAGTAGATCAAACCATACAAAATCCGAAAATAGCTAAACCTAGATCTAGAACAAAGGAAGCTCCAAATCACAAAATAGCAAGTCCTAATGTTGATCACCATGTCCTAATCTAGCTAATGGACCAAGAAAATAGGGTTCTCATATAGTGGCAAGATGCACTTGCCTAGGGTTGGAAGAGTTGTGTAGAGGAAGGAGAAGAAGAAGAAGAAGAAGGAAATAAATGGTGGTTATGAGAAGAGAGAAAATGTTGATGGAGATTATAAAGAGGGTGAGTTGTGGTGGGTTGAGGGGTAGCATAGGCTATGGTGATCCAACTCACATAAAACCGAACCAATCCAAATAAAACCGAGCCAGGACAAAATCTAAAATACGAGAAATACCAAAATTCCATAAGTTGAGAAAAATAAAAATACATGCCAAAATCCAGATACGAATATAAATACAAAATACAGGAAATACGGAAAAATGAGGGTGACAGAATGGAGGAATAAATTCCTAGAACATTTTTCATATGAATCATGTGAGGAGTGCGCAAGTTATAAAACAAATTAAAATGTTTATTTGTCTTTCCGAAAAATATAATATATGCTTTAATTTTAGGAAAATAATTTTAGAAATATTTAACTATTTTGAAAGTGATAAAATAAGTTCCAACACTTAAACGCTTGTATACAATTTCAAAGCCAAAAATGCTAAATATTTCAAAATGTCCTTTTTGGTGTAGTATATGTAGTTATTGTTACTTGTTTCTCTAGTTGGTTCATGTTATTGTTATCATTATTACTATCATTCACTGTTATACACCGTCATCACCACATCATTGTCGTATATCTTATTCTTCTAGAGTCTCATAATGGTATTTTACTATATATTATGCTTTTTTTCATGTTTAATTTACTCCTAATCTTGACTTGATAACTAATATTGTTAGCCTAGAGGAGGACCAATACCCTACACATTACTGGCCTCTTCGGGGTAAGATAGGTGAGGATATGGAGATGGATATGCTTTTGGATTGATTCACGAGTTAGATGTTATTAGTTAATCTTGTAGCACTTCTATTATTTATCTAACGGCTTTGTCCTCGTATTTGGATTATAATGTATTATGGATCTTGTACCTATTTAGATATTCTTGTTAAGTCTTGTTCTCATATATCCCGTATTTTGTTATTGTTATGAATAAACAAATATACTAATTACGATTGAAATATTAGGTATATCCTAAATATTACATCGTTCATTCTTCTTCGTATTATTTCACATACTTATCTTGCATGTTTAAATTTTTAGTCGTTTCCATCTTGCTTAAATTTATATTTTGGTAATAAAGCAATACCTTTGATTTATTAAGAATGCCCGAACTAGACATACACTTAGGGCATCCTAGCGAATCCTACCATTATGCTCGTATTAGAATTGTATCATGAATTGCATGTCCACTCTATATATCTAGTATGTAAGGTTCGTCCTTTGATAAGTCCAATTCTTGCATCATAATAGATAACGATCTCATGGAATATGTCAAAGGTGCAATCCTATAGCCTATATTGGTGAGGTTGTGCGTACTACAAACATCCATCGAAATATGGAACCTGAAGTTTACTGTAACCTCCTGTATTGGATTGGAACCATGTGGGTAGAAGAGGTAGTAACCTTGGTGACATGATTGTGAAAATATGTGTTGGAATTATCCAATAATTAAGGGGCCACACATGTAAAATTAATTGTGTTTAGGCTATCTAAATAATTAAGCCAAATTAAAGTGGTCTATTTGGAAATTGGCTTAAGGGTATAATTGTCATGGAATTAATGTGTA
>JANAVB010009596.1:8409502-8477589 GCA_029216955.1 Iris pallida | reverse complement strand
GCTCCCGCCCCGCCCTCCCTCCCCAGCCCCCCTCCTCCCTGCTGCCGCGGCCTAGGAAGAGGCGGGGGCGGGCGGGCGCCGGAGCGAGCAGGGGGGGTGGGAGGCGGGGGGGGGGGCGGAGCTAGCGGGGGGCGGCCGGAGTGAGCAGGGGGGGCGGCCGGAGCGTGCAGGAGGGGAGGGTTAGGGGTAGGGGTAGGGGCATTTTAGTCCAAAAACATCTGGGTACCAATTGTTACAAAAAAGTTTTAGGGTACAAAGTTGAAAAATGGTAATAGTTGAGGGTAGCAAAGTGCAATTAAGCCATAAATTAAACTAGTTGAAGGGATTGATAGACATATAGGTTGTGTTCATACCAATTGAAGTGGTTCGTGAAGAATCGGTCATCGAGGAAGAAACTCGCCGAGAAGCTCGTTCCCCCACCCGCTATTGTGCTGTGCTCCTCTGTACAGTTCGCGCGCTGTTCAGCCGCGCCTGGCCGGCGGGCGGTGCAGGAGGCGCGCCATCGCCGTCCAGGTCGGGTTTGCTGGTACATGGTCGGCGTGCGTCAGAACCTAGGGTTTCTCTTCGTCGATTTCGTGTCGCGCTTGTGGAGTATAGAGAATCGAAGGAAGCTTCGGGTTTGCGCCTGATAGCAGGACTTGGATCGGGGGTGGGCTGTTTCTGATCGAGATGAGTCCATTGGACTGGGATGGCCTGAAGGCTTGGGGAAGTAAGGCCTGTGGGCTCTGTTTTTTTTCTTTCTTTTATCTTTTATATACCTTATTTCTTATCTATATGTATATAATTAAGTATATATATATACATAACTATATATTATTTTTTCAGTTATATGCATACATACCTACACACATATATACACTCATTTACATTTTATTTATAATATATATTTATATAATTACACATACACACATATATATAATCTCTATTTCTTGTATATACATACCATACACTATCTAATATTATATTTATTTATACACATATATATCTAATATATTTATATATACATACAATATCATATATAATATACATTTATATATTCATACTCACATTTAATATATCTATATTTACACAACCATATACATATACCTCATATATATTATATACTAATAATACTCAATTAACAAATAATATATCTAATAGCATAATATATTTATTCAATCGCCATAATTAATAAAATAATAATGAAATAATTAATGAATCTATACTGTTCACCTTTATCCAGGTCCAAAATGTACAAATATTGTAAATCAATATTTAATAATAAAAGTACAAATTTTTATAAAAAAATAGTTAAAATGCACATCAATATCTAAAATAATTTAGTAATATTGTACACACATATGCCTGCATGGTCGTCTTTGGTCTCACTATGTACCTACAAAGGCTGGAATTTGGTTCGGGCCCAGTTCGACTAAGTTGGTACATCGGGTCATCTAAAATCATATCTAATTAATAAATAATTCATCGGTGGGGGTTAAGTCGCAACTTGGCCTGGTTTTCCTAGTTAGGACACACTTATGGCTGAGTCTTCCTTGGCATGGCTAATACACTAGTCAAGGCAAGCCACTTACTATCCGTGCCATAATTTCTAGTCACCTTGTACTCCAATTCTCAAGTATGGCTAAAACCATCTACCGTAATAATTAACTATTTAATTATTTATAATAATCTAAATCACCATTTAAATAAAATAAATAAAGAAATAAAATAAAAATATTTCAAAATTTCTGGAAGGGAGGCTACAATCTACCCCCTTAAAATAATTTCGTCCTCGAAATTCTAATCGTAAACATGCCAAAAATTTTAAAAAAATCCTATTACCACAATATCCTCGAATTTTAATTCCTCGAAATAATTTATATCCTCCTCCTAGTCATTTCGTAATTATGAACCCTCGAGGGCTTCTACCCACCTTGGGTCACACTACTCTTCGAACTAAAATTTTATAATCTTCTAACTAGTTGCTATTCTACCCATAAATTTCTAGGCATATGGCATCAAAAATCCTCTCTTATTTATCACGCAACCCAAATTTAACATGGAAAAATTGACACAAGTAGCTAAGAAATATTGATAAACTCTAGTAAGCATGACTATTCGTCGCTCCGAAGTAGGAAGGACAGAAGGATGAGGCAGAATAATCGAAAGCAACTGTGAAGTTTCAAGAGCAGTGGAGAGTATCCAATGTTACCGATAGAAAGGAAGTTTATGAACCACTGCCTTATCTGGTAGATTGGGCTACTCTAGTCTAGTCACTTGCTAAATCAAAGAACCCTTCGTTACTTAGAGTGGCCTGTAATCCGTGCAATACAGAAATTCTATTTCTGAAATTCTAAACAAGGTTTCACAATAGAACGAATTTGAGAATTTCAGGTTGTGACCTTAATGGTTCTCCATTTGGCATCAGTCGTTGGTTGGAAACATTGGATTTCATTCTATATGAAGAACAAGATCCCAACATACTACTACTACGTCTACTAGGTTAGGGTAACCTAGAATAGGCTTTAACTCAAGTGGTTGAGCTAGTTGTCAGTCAGGTTGGTTAGCTAAGTTCCTAAAGTCCAAAATGCGCCTTCGATGACCTTTGTGTTTAAGTAGCACAAGAGGCATCTATCGAGTGGCACACTAGTGGCATGTGCGTAGTGGACTTCGAGTAGATCACCACCACTATTGGGTCGAAGGAATTGAGTCAAGGTTGAGACTCTAGTGGAAGTCGAAAGTTTACCGGTATCATGGTAAGGGTTATAACTAGTCCTTTTATCCTGAAAGTCGTACCACAAAATTAGAGTACAAGGGGACAGATTTGAGTGGGACTTGATATACTTAGATGAAGATGGACTCGCCTAGATCTTAATATGAAATTTGTTGGGAGATAACAGCTGGTCCGTGCTCCGAATATTAATGGCACGGCCGGGGACACAAAATGACTAAATGGAAAATGGGAGTCCATGGGGCACTACTATCATTCTAATGGAATCTATTTCGATCGATCAGTCATCTCCCTATATCCAAAATTTAGGGCTTACAGTCCTACCCACCTTAGAGGCTAGGATGGTGGCAAGGTTCCTACACAGGGCTGGCGATGGTAGCTACACTTACATATACAACTATCATAGCCATGGGAATACTCTATATCTATTTATCAATTACGAGCTTTCGTCTTTCCAATCAGTGAAGACGGAAACAATAAGAGTTCAGAGAGATGTCACTGAACACAATTACATGATTCAAGGGCGAATGTTTTTAATTCAAGAAGAATTGTCAAGAGTCGTGGGTGAGATCCTAAAGACCTCTATAGCTCAATCTACGTAGGGTAATTAGTTGAAGAGCAAACCAAATGTATATGGTTGATCAGACCGAGATACAATGATTTGATTAGACAATATGTAGCGGGCGCCCCCCAATAAACATATGTCGCGAATCAAGCTTGACAAAAGAGTAAGCTTGCAAAAACTAGGCCTAAGTAAATAAAATAATATAAATAGCAGCATTGGTCAAGAGAGTCAAAATATAAATATGCGAGATTTGAAAAGAGATACGAGTAGTTCGAGTTTTGAGAATTAATCCTTACCTGGTGTCATTGCCTACAATAAAAAGACCTATTAATGACGCTCGACAAGGAGTTTTAATGACGGCTGATACATAAGCGTTATTAAGTTGAAAAATACCTTTTATCTATGACGGTTTGGGCTAATTTGGGACTTTTTATAACGTTTATAAAACAAAACGTCATTAATAGTTTAGAGCGGTGGCAAACTTGTAATATTTTTTAAGTTAAATTTTTAGAAAAATCCTTCTACATCCCGCGCACTTCAACAAAAAAATTTCGCTCTCCCAATATTTCTGGTCGGTCTTCTCCTTCTCCTCCTTTCTCCTCCTCTTCTCCTCCAACTCCAAAATCCTAAGGATAGATCCAAAACCCTAACTCTTGTTCAGCAACACCTCCTCTCCTCCTATTCTTCTCCTTCCTTTCCCCAAACTCTAAAACCCTAACCCTAGAGCCCGTTCTCTTCAAAATTAGGGCTAGGGTTTTTAATTTCTTCTTCCTCCACAAAAAATCCTGTTGGGGAATAGGAGGAAGACGAGCACGGGGCGCCGGAAGATCGAGATCAAGAGGATCGCCAACGACGAGGCCCGGCAGGTCTGCTTCTCGAAGCGTCGTGTCGAGGTCGTGCTGGTCGTGTTCTCGCCCGTCGGAAAGCCCTTCTCTTTCGGCCACCCATCTGTCAACCATGTCGCCTCCGTCTACCTCTCGGGCGGGGGCATGCCGCGCGGCCCGGAGGGCCCCCGCAGGCCCGGAGAGCACCGTGGAGCTCAAGTTCTGCGCTTTGCTCTACAGGTCAAACCCTAAATCCTTACTATATGTCACATTTTAATTAGTCCCCCAATTTATGCTGATGCGAGGTTCCATGAACAATTTATGCTGATACGAGGTTCGGATTCATTGTTGTTTTAGCTAATTAGAGGAAATCTTAAGCAGTGGGTCTCTCGGTTCGACGTCTACCCCTACTTGAGAGATTTGCTAGGTGCGTGTATCCGATATTGGTGATCTATATTTTTTTATTGTTGTCAATTTCACAGAATAAGAATGAGATTAGCTCAGGGGTGTGTACCTCGAGAGATTCACTCATGTGTATCTTAGTGTACGTACAAATTGGATCTTCCTTACCTTCAAAAGTACAAACACAAGAAGTAGAATTAATTTAGGCCTATTTTTTCCTTCAGAAAAACTACATTACTTTTCTCTTGGTATGTTAGTGTGTTTGAATGCAAGGTGGAAAATACGTAGAAAAGAAATTAATTTCATGGAATTATTTTTCTAGGAAAAAAATTCCATGGAATTTCAAAATTTTCCAGGAAAACTTAATTTGTTTGTTTGATTGTCATTATTTTCCACGGAAAATAGTTATTTTCCTATGGGTTAGACAAGTTTCATTTTCCACCATTTTAGAAGAAAATATGGAAAATGATAGTTTTTGGAAATAATTCCATGGAAAATATAAGCTATCAAACACTATAATTAGTGGAAAATTTGTGGTAGAAATATTTTCCATGGAAAAAAAGTCCAATCAAACACAGCCGTTAGTGTTTTTACTTCTTCATTTATAGCAAGTGGATCTCTAGATAAGGGACCCTACATAAGAAATTGATAAGACTACCTAAACATAGATAATTGATCATATATCTATAATTTCAGCAAGTTATTGTTACTAGGAAGGATCAAATTAATTCCCACCGGTATTGACCATAGGTTGTAAATCCTCGGCCAGAATCTCGTAAGTCTCATGAGTTACGGGGCTATTATTGTCCAGGATATATGTCCCTTTTGTTGCTCTACTAGTGTTTATGGATGGACAAATAAAAAATGTAAAAGAGAAAATAGGCAAGAAATGGAGGGCAAATCTTTGATGATGCATTTAGGTTTTTTGAAGGCAAACACATATGGGTGGCATTGGAGATGGTTCCATACAGGTCAGTGGATGATGCATTTAGTTTTTTGAAGAAAGGTTTAATGCATTACTGCAACGTTTACTTATTGATTTTGTTTATTTACACTCACAAGGTTGCTTGATAATTTTATAGATATGGAGCATCAAACCTGGTTGGGGAAGTAGGCCAGATTACATGTTGACAAAAGTAAATTTTCTTTATGATGGACAGTTGCCTCCTATTGTCTTTGCTACCTTGTATTTTCTTATGATGGACTTTTGGTCCTTATTGTCTGCTAATTCATATTGTCTTTGCTACCTTGTATTTTCTTTATGATGGACATGTTAGAACTGTTCCAAAAATATTGAAAGTTTTACTAGGTACATACTTCAGCAATAGCTTATATTGGACATTGTTATCAGAAATTAGAAACTGAGTTTTTTTTACCAAGTTGGTTAACTGGGCAAGTTCTTCCATGTTCACAATTGTTTTGTGTTTTCTATGAAAGAAGCGGACAGGCCAAGGGTTTCCATGACCTGCAGAGCGAGAGCCTCCACGGAGTACCACAGTGACCCCATCAAGAACCTTGGATTTTTTTCTTCTTCAGGAATAGATGTGAATTGTGGCACCTACGTCCGGTGGATGTCAGCTTCGCGAAGGATGATCGGACCATCGAGGCGATCTTGTGGGCTGTCCGGTGGATGTCCTATTTTGAAAAAATGTAATGAAGCTGGTGATATATTATGTTATATTTGTAAATGGATTAAATGGTACTCTATGACATTTAGATGTTTTCTTGTGAATATGGTTCAAAATGAATGTTTTGAAATTGAATTGAGCAACATTGAGCATTGATCTATAATTTTTGGAAAATAATATAAATGTGCAGAATTGAGCGTTATAAATGCTGAATTGAGTTTATAGAGATTATCTTCATAACGCTTTCAAACTACGCTGAAATAAGTGTAGCAGAAACTCATCATATTCATGATGTTTATTTTATGACGCTTTTAAAAAACATTTATAACACCCGTTTTTATCATGCTTTCTTTGGAAAAAAAGCGTCATGGTTTGTCATTAATGACGGTTTTAGCCGTCATTAAAAGGTATTTCTGTTGTAGTATTCTAGGTAAACCTGTTAGTGTCAGTCAATTACCTCGTCAATAGACTATAAGGATCACATAATGCTAGGTTAGGAGACATGCTACTCAACTTACAGAACTTACACTAGTGTTGGTTTTGGATCTTAGGGTCATACGGGGCAAGTCCCTATCCTCTATAGTATCCTAAACTGGTAATCACGTCTGAAGTTACTTCACTGAGAATTATGTCTCGCCTGTATACTCTGGCTATGACAACCCTTGGTTCCGTGATTCAATTGTGATAGGCTATCAGGTACTCCACCTTACATTGACACAAGGTCGAAAGGGGTCAACAAGGATAAAGTTTTAGCAATGATCCCTAACCTATAATTCTTTGAAGGGATTTAAATTCTATGGGTTGTGCCTCGCCAATGCGCTGCTGGCTGCAGTGAACCCACATTTCCACTCTCAGCTAAATGATGACAGTGCGCTGTTGTCTAACTATTATTAGTTAACTAATGTTTCTATAACCGTAAAAATTTATGGGCTTCTGGAGATTCAAACAAGTTGACTAAAATAGAGCATAGGTATTTGTCCTATCAATCACAATATTTGAAATAGAAGATTTAATCATGGAGGAAATAATTAAAGACGAAAGGAATACAAACACTCTAGTATCTATTTCATATACATTTCAATGGTTGAGGAAAAAATTTGCAAATCAATCTTTCTCGAGATTCGTATACGAATAACAGAATCAGAATTTACAAACTAATTCTTTACAACAAAATGGGATTTAAAACAGACGATTCTAACTTATGATATAAGATTTATATCTAAAATAAGAAAAATGAACAGTTTAGCAAAATTAACGCCTTAATTCTAAGCAAGCCTAACATACCAAGCAATTAGTATATCTACATTGGATCACATTGTCATATCAAAGGTAATGGTGTACCTATAGAGATCTAGCAAGTTATCTAAATTGCATGGCCTATCTAATAACCTTAACTACCCAATGGTCAGTTTGAACAAGGGACTCCTAGTCCTAGTTATTCTCCTAAATCATTTAATCCTAATTTGTGAATAAGCATTTCCTGGACGCAGGCTCGCAATGGTACGACTAACTTAAGTACCATCACGAGTCCGCAATCTTTTGCGAAGACTGACCTGCATGCGCCACCACAAAAACTTGTCACGTCCCGAACCCGCTTTTCGGATACGAGACGTGTCCAAGCCAGCCTACGTCGCAGAGTCGGCGGTAGAACGCTGTCAAGCCCGCAAGAATATAAATGCTCAAAATATCACATTTGCTGCTCATTCACATTTCTAATTTATTACAACATTTACAAGAATTATATTTAAAGAAAATACAAAACTTTACAAATAAAGAAATTGATACAATTGCTTTCTATTCTAGGTTGTCCTCAGCATACCCAAGTCTTCCCAATGCTAACAGCGATCGCGACTAAACCTAAAAAATGTTGGTTTCCAGTCAGGAATGGAACAAGTACACGAACCGACGACAATACGAAAACACAATAGAATTAACAAGACATGAAAATAGCATATGAAAAATAAAAACTGGAAGATAACTGATGTCATAGCACGATAGAGAAGTAAACAAGGAAAAACTAATAAAAGACATCTATCTAGGTGGTGTGAAATATCCGTTTCAACATGTGGACGGCTAGGGGGTAAATAAGGCACACTGCACATGTCGTGCGCAGCGGCTAGCATGCAAGAATTGAGATATTGGAATATTTCTGGGTAGTCTACATGTATACTAAGATATTTCCCCTCCCGACTACTCCGTGTGACGAGCGTGTCAACAGGCAGCAAGATATATGTATAGACATCAAATGAAAAGACTACTATGAATCGGAAAGCAATCAGAAAGTGCACTTGCCTGAGGTCCTTAGCTGGAGAAACCAATAACACTATACCACTCAATGAGCCACAATCAGTCAACACATGTAGAAGTCTCCGGATGATGAAATAAATAGTACTAATGTTCTCAGAATACTCAAATTAGCTAGGATTGGCTGTCCTTAAGTCCAATTCTGGACACAGGGGCAAAACGATAATTTCGGGCAAAAACGATTTCCGCCGTTGGACCCGATTTGCACCGAAAAGTGTGTCAGAGTCAATGGTCTCTAAAGTCGTCAAACTACATGTCTACGGATCCGGTTTTCTGATACGACCCAACCGTATGTCCAAAGTTGGATTCCGGCGGGTCGTGCACAAAATTGCCCGTTAAGTGAGACCGTGGGCCCGCAAAACGATGTACAATTCAACTGTCTCAGAAATGGACTAAACTTGGCATACAGGACCAGAAAAATGATACGGTCCTGTTGGCGTAAGTTTCGTCTCAATCCGATGAGCATGCACAAAGTAATTGAGAAATTTGCAAAGTGCACGATACGGTAAATTTTGACGGATACGCATCAAATTCGTCGCGCACACGCGACCAATTTGAATTCTGCCAAAGCCCACACGACCAAAAATCTGTTACGCAGCTTTCGATCCTTTCGGTACGCAACCACGTCATCCGGATTGGCGTGACGCACGTCGTGTGGAGCGTTTTCGATATTTTGAAAATAGATTTTTCGTCAACTTCATCCTAATTTTAAACAGAAAATAAATTACAAGAATTAAATCTAAAAACAGGGTTTTCATCTTGGTTAGGTTGTCTAGAAGTCTGTTCAGGCGATTTTCCAAAATTCGTGATGTTCTGGTCGCAAATCGACCGCGAACTTTGGGTTTTGGGACAGATTCTAAATCCAGAAATCGAGATTTTTCTCGGTTTTGGGACTCAGTTTTCGTCGTACATGAATCAAAATAAATTAAACTAGTTGAAGGGATTGATAGACGTATAGGTTGTGTTCATACCAATTCAAGTGGTTCGTGAAGAGATCGGTCGTCGAGGGAGAAACTCGCCGAGAAGTTCGTTCCCCCACCCGCTATTGCTGCTGTGCTCCTCTGTACAGTTCACACGCTGTTCAGCCGCCCCTGGCCGACGGGCGGTGCACGGCGGTGGCGACGGCGGCAGGAGGCGCGCCATCGCCGTCCAGGTCGGGGTTGCTTGGTACATGGTCGGCGTGCGTCAGAACCTAGGGTTTCTTCGTCGATTTCGTGTGCGCGCGTGTGGAGTATAAAAGAGAAATTGAAGGGAGCTTCGGGTTTGCGCCTGATAGCAGGACTTGGATCGGAGGTGGGCTGTTTCTGCTCGGGATGAGTCCATTGGACTGGGATATCCTGAAGGCTTGGGGAAGTAAGGCCTATGGGCTCTATTTTTTTTCTTTCTTTTATCTTTTATACCTTATTTCTTATCTATATGTATATAATTAAGTATATATATACATAACTATATATATTTATATATTTTTAGTTATATGCATACATACCTACACACATATATATATACACTCATTTACATTTTATTTATAATATATATTTATATATAATTACACATACACACATATATATATATATATAATCTATATTTCTTGTATATACGTACACATACACATATCTAATATTATATTTATTTATACACATATATATCTAATATATTTATATATACATACAATATGCGTATATAATATATATTTATATATTCATACTCACATTTAATATATATCTATATTTATACACAACCATATACATATATACCTCATATATATTTATATACTAATAAATACTCAATTAACAAATAATAATATCTAATAGCAATAATATATTTATTTAATCACCACAATTAATAAAATAATAATTAAATAATTAATGAATCTATACTGTTCACCTTTATCCAGGTCCAGAATATTGTACAAATATTATAAATCAATATTTAATAATAAAAGTACAAATTTTGTATAATAATCAAATAGTTAAAAATGCACATCAATACCTAAATAATTTAGTAAATATTGTACACACATATAATATGCCTGCGTGGTCATCTTTGGTCTCACTACGTACCTACAAAGGCTGGGATTTGGTTCGGGCCCAGTTCGGCTAAGTTGGTACAATCGGGTCATCTAAAATCAATATCTAATTAATAATTAAATAATTCATCGGTGGGGGTTAAGTCACAATTTGGCCTGGTTTTCCTAGTTAGGACACACTTATGGCTGAGTCTTCCTTGGCATGGCTAATACACTAGTCAAGGCACGCCACTACACTATCCGTGCCATAATTTCTAGTCACCTTGTACTCCAATTCTCAACTATGGCTAAAACCATCTACCATAATAATTAACTATTTAATTATTTATAATAATCTAAATCACCATTTAAATAAAATAAATAAAAGAAATAAAATAAAAATATTTCAAAATTTCGAGAAGGGAGGCTACACTTAACAACGACAACGTAGCGGTACCCCATTCAAGATAAGGTAATTATTCCTAAGGAACAAACTCAACAACCTCAAAAATCGGTAATATTAAGATGGTCCACCAGAGAAAGAAGAAATATAATTTTGGATAATATTGTCATATTTCTCTAGGAACGTGAGAAAGATTGTAGATACTGGAAGATGATCTAATCAACTTCCGTCAGGCCATGGAAAGTTCCATTTCTCAAAGTGGATTGATAGAATAAATAAGGAGTATAAGTTCATGCAAGACAATAAAGTTTAAGAACTTGTCCCATTACCAAAAGATGTGAAGCCCATTGGTTGTAAATGGATATTTAAAACCAAGAAGGATTCAAAAGGTAATATGGAGAGGTATAAAGTACGTCTTGTAGCTAAAGGCTTTACTCAAAAGGAAGGGATTGATTTTAAAGAGACTTTCTCTCTGGTTTCTTCGAAAGACTCTTTTAAAACAATCATGGCACTTATTGTACATTTTGATCTTGAGTTACATCAAATGGATGTCAAAACAACGTTTCTCAATGGTAACATTGACGAAACTATTTATATGGTACAGCCAGAAAACTTTATGTCAGGAGATCCAAAGAATATGGTTTGCAAATTGTCAAAATCCATTTATGGACTCAAGCAAGCTTCTCGTCAGTGGTACTATAAATTTTACTAAGTTGTTACCTCTTTTAGTTTTAAGGTTAACGTTGTTGAAGATTATGTGTATCACAAATTCAGTGGGAGTAAAATTATTTTTCTGGTTTTGTATGTTGATGACATACTGCTTGCCACAAATAATATAGGCATATTGCATGATACTAAGAAATTTCTATCAAATAATTTTGAGATGAAAGATCTTGGTGACGCCTCTTTTGTATTAGGAATTCAAATACACCGAGATCTTTCTCGAGGTATTCTTGGATTATCACAAAAGAGTTATATCGATAAAGTGCTTAAAAGATTTGACATGCATGAATGCAAACCAGGTGACACCCCAGTCGCTAAAGAAGACAAGTTCAGTCTCAATCAGTTCCCTAAGAATAGCCTTGAAATTAAGAAAATACAATAGATTTTTTCTTCATGATCGGTCGTTGGGAGTCTAATGTATGCTCAAGTATGTACGTGTCAGGATATTGCGTACATATTAGAATGTTAGGCAGATATTTAAGCAAATATGGATGGATCATTGGGTAGCAGCCAAACTACTTAAGTAATTAATAGAGAACAAAAAAAAGTATTTGCTCTTTGTAGGAGATCGGATAATTCTAGAGATCATAAGGTATTTTGACTCCAATTTTGTTGGATGCCAACACAGTAGGAGATCCACATCTGGTTATGCTGACTAATGGAGATATATTTTGGATGAGTGTCAAACATGCACTCATATAATTTCTTTTACCATGACAGTAAGGTTTATAACATGCTGTGGGGCATCTATTCAGGGAATATGGTTGCAAAATTTTGTCACAAGACTGCACCTACAGTACGGTGTTGAAAGATCACTAAAATTATGGTGTGACAATAAATCAACAGTAATGTATTCTAATAATAATAGAAACTTGTATAAGTCAAGGATATTGACATAAAGTTTCTAGTTGTGAAAGAAAAAATTCAGAATGGTTAAAGTGTCCATATAGCACATTATGACAAACTCTATTTTAGCGGATCCGCTCACAAAAGCATTATCACCCAGGGTCTTTCATGAGCATACTGCTCATATGGGTATTATCTCAATTAAGTATATGGCAATATAGTGGAAGGTTTGTATTTTATATATTTGGGTGCTATTTGGTTTTGGACACATTTATGTATTAAAGTATTTTAGATATTTATCTGATCAGATATATGGAAACTCAGTTCATTCTGTTTTCATTATGTTAAAGTATTGATCTCATTAAAGTTAAGGAGGACCAGTTGGAAATAGACATATATTGATCACATTGCGTGTAATTTCCATTCTACGCATCCATGATTGATCTATGTCGTTTAGCTATATTGGTATATGTGACCATTGATGGTTTAGTTACGCTATATGTGACGAAGACCGCTTTGATCCTATGTTGATATGGTTAATGGACGAGATTGTCCGGATATACCCTAAGGATTAAGATAGCAATTTATGAGCTCACTAAGGTTAACACAATTATAAGGTTACATATGTGGCCCAGTGAGAGATTATTGGAATTATTCAATAATTAAGGGGCCACACATGTAAAATTAATTATGTTTAGGCTATCTAAATAATTAAGCCAAATTAAAGTGGCCTATTTGGAAATTAGTTTAAGGGTATAATTGTCATGGAATTAATGTGTAGATACCGGGGATAATTCTAATTTGATGAGGGGCCAAATTATAAATATCAAAACACACACACACACACACACACATATATATATATATATGTGTGTGTGTGTGTGTGTGTGTGTGTGTGTGTGTGTGTGTGTGTGTGTGTGTGTGTTTGTATTCATTAGGGTTATGGTCCCCAACTCATACGGCCACCAAGAGAGAGTTTTCTCTATTCTCTTCTGTATCTCCATCAACAAAGAGAGGAACAAAGACTTTATCTTTGTTATTAAGGGCCGTAGCGGGTTGGAAGATCAAATCCCATCAAGAGAGACGTTTGCTTCAAGATCCGTCAAGCAAAGACAATGGATTCAGGTACGCTTCCGCAATTTAATTTATGCTCTTCATCTCATGAATCCACATGGTACAATAATATCTTACAATATGTTCTCCACGGATTTACCTAGACTGCGTCCTAATATGCTTCTTGATTTGGCCTCTCCCTATTAATTGAAATGTTATTAATATCCTTCATGATTTTCTTAACTCTACCCTTGTTTGAAATCGATATATATTGCCTGACTTAACTTTATGACAATATTACGTTATTTTTAGTCATGGTTGGGTTAGATGAAACCCGTAGGTAGAAGTGGGTAGTTAGTAGCTTAAATTATTGT
This sequence comes from Iris pallida, assembly GCA_029216955.1. NCBI lineage: Eukaryota > Viridiplantae > Streptophyta > Magnoliopsida > Asparagales > Iridaceae > Iris > Iris pallida. The sequence continues at coordinate 8,463,752 of JANAVB010009596.1, read as the reverse complement.
GATAGTTGTGTAGTTAGAGTGGATGAAAAAGTATATATATATAAATATATATATATATATATATATATATATATATATATATATATATATTTTTTTTTTTTAATATATATATATATATATATATATATTTTTAATATATATATATATATATATATATATATATATATATATATATATATATATATATTTTTTTATATATATATATATATATATATATATAAATATATATATATATATATATTAAAACTATATATATATATATATATATATTAAAAAATATATATATATATTAATATATATATATATATATATATATATATATATATATATATATATATAAAATATATATATATATATATATATATATATATATATATATATATATATATATATAAGACAGTATTTGACTTATGTGTAAATTAAATTGACTAATCATACTGACAGTGACCTATCGAGGATGATAATTAGTTGGAACGGAAGGAATTACACTTCTAATAGAATGACCTTAAGATAATGATCTATTTAATAGAAGCATCCTTGGGGATAGTAATGGGTACGATTGCATGAGATTTCATCCACAGAGTAATCTTGACGTCATATGGAGTTCACGATTTGTGGGTATAGGTTATTTTGAAAAAAGTGTTATATGACGTAAATAACAATCATGACTATTCGAACTAGTTCAAAATTAGTCTCAAAATGAACCTAATACACAAATCATGATTCCATAATCTCCAGGATTGAATAAAATTTCGGATGGCAAAATTTATCCATCAATATTCAAAATATACATAAAATATACATAACTTTCAATTAACAAATTAGGTCTTTGTCAACTCTTGGTTTAACATATCATATTCATTTAAGCAGTTTTCTAAGAAAATACTTAAGTGAGTTAAGTCTACTCATCAATTGTCCATGCAATTAAATGTATTCCATAACAACCAAATAAATTATACAAAAAGTAACTGCAAAATGTATATGTTAGACTGGAAATTAATATTAAATTGATGCCAACAAGCGGGATCCATGTGAACTTTATTCTGAAGGAGTAAGATAATTAGTAATTGGACCATATTGGACCCTATTTTTAACAAATGATTGGAACCGACGATAAAATAGCATAAAAACCTGATATATTGGTTTCATTGGGTCTTGTACATTTTGATCCCCATAACGGAATATATTTGGATCAATGCAAATGATCATACAATATGAATATCTTGATCTATATTCATTCCAATAAATAGATGAATGCATATATCTGATTCTTATAAATAAGTAGATCTATATTTTTTATTAGATCACTATTAATGTGCAATTTAGGTAAATGTACCAGGAATTAAAGGAAATGCATCTCATAAATGTTTTTATTCTACCATAGGATTTCACCATTATATATAACTCATAATTTTGGAATAAGAAATCAAAGAGCAATTTTTCTACCGAAAGAAGACAAGTAAAGAGACATCGAGGTACACTAGTTTTCCTAAGTCATTACTTTTTCCATATATTTTTAATTTATTAACTAACTCCATTTATTTTTCTTGTAACAGAAAACAGAATTAAGGGTTACAAGAAATATTATAAAATTCTTATTTTTAATTAATGTATAAACTATTTAGGTATTGTCTTACATCTAAAAATATATATATAGTGAATCAGACTTTCTTGTTCAACTTTTAAAAAATTATTTAATATTATTCCCTTTAATTTTATATATAATTATCAATAATATATCTTTTAACTCATTTTTAACCTATTTAACCAATTAACTCGACAATATTTATGTAGCAAACTAGCATTGATAGTTGAAAATACATTCACTTAATTGTTTTAAAATCATTTAAATATCACTAACCATGTCAAGTATTAGTGCTCAATTGAGTAGAAAAGTTCTAAAAATATTTTACATATACTATAGTTAAACTACCATTTTATTCATGCTTTGTTGTTTGTTTGTTGTCATGTAACTTGTAGATTTTTTTTTTAGGTAAAGGAAACTTCAAGTTCAAAGATGGCTAGCTTTAGTGTATGGATGATTCTGGCACTACGGTTGTTGGGTTCAACCTTTTTTGCAGAAGCTAAGTCCATTTGATATGGTCCTATAGGGAAAGATCTTCCTACGTGTGAAAAGGGACAAACACAAAATTGTAGACCTGCAGAGAACAATGGTACTTATGGCAGTGGATACAGTAAAATAGCGCACTGCAGGAATGGACCACCAGTAGCAAATAAGATGTCGTCGACTTAGTTATTACTATAGCCATCCATCTTCAAAATTAGCTTTAATTTGTTACTTTGAATAATTACCATATCAAGTTTAGAAATCTAGAAAATATATATTCATTGTCTGCCCAAACAATGGATGCATCGGTTCTATTTTTTTAATGTATCTATTATTGACTGCAATTTCTAATAAATATGGATGGCTAAGCTATTTGTTTTTGAGTTACAAGCTCCTTATATTGATGTATATAAACTAAATTGATAAAATACTTGAACTCAATCGGTAGCTCTTATGTTGGAGCACCTGTCGCTACCAATAAATACCACAACCGCTACGACCCTGATACAAAATCCCTGCTGTCGTCAAAGCGCCACCACTGCTTGCACCATTGTCACTCTCGTTTCCCGTTATACATATTTTTGTATGCGTATACGAAATTTTTGACATTTATTAGGTGGACCGTAGTTAGACATGTTTTGCTTAGCCTAGTCTTGGTTTAATCTTGACTTGGTTTATTTGATTGGTTTGGTTCAATTTGACTTGGTTTGGCTTGGCTTAGTTTGGTTTGAGATGGAGAGGGTTGATATATAACCCAACTCCTTCTCTCTCTCCTCATTCATTTCTACATTTACTTCTTCATCTTCATCATTTACTCCTACCAAAATTTATTATTTTTATGTTTTGATTGTTCTATGTTGTAGAGAATTTCATTTTACTCAAAATGGACCTTTGAAAAGTTAGATTTCGACTTGTTTTGAGGAAGTTATGGCCAAAATAAGATTTGAGCATTTTCTAGTTCATCTGTGCTGAATTTGGCAGGGATGATGAATAGTGCCGCATGAATAGTGCCACAGGAATGAATAGTGCCATATGGATGCATAGTGCCGCATATTGCAGCCTGTCGCATAGTGCAGCCTGCCGCATAGTGCAGCCTGCCGTATAGTGCAGCCTGTCGCATAGTGCCGCATGATGATGCAGCCTGCCCCATAGTGCAGCCTGCCGTATAGTACAACCTCTTGTATAGTACCGCAAGAAGCCGCATAGTACCGCAGAAGGCCGTATGTGACACAGAATGTCGCATAGTGCCTATTTTGGGTGTTTTTGGCTGTTTTATGTCCTATTTGGCTGAATTGTGGCCAGAATTTCTTCCAACTTCCAACATAAAAGTTGTAGATCTTTTTCTTAGCTTCAAGAATATGTTACTAGCTATTTTATGCAAGTTTCTCTCATTCATGATAATATAAGGATAGGACCGATAGTGGCCTGTTAAGGCGCACTCTTAACCAATAACAAGTAACATGACATGATAGTGGCCCGTTGTGGCGTACTCTTAACAAGTAACTTGACATGATAATTCTTGATAGTGACCCGTCGTGGTGCACTCTTGACAAGTAACATGACATGATAGTGGCCCGTTATGGTGCACTCTTGATAAGTAAACCCAACATGATAATCTAGATTTGTTGTTATGACGGCTATCTTGTCTTGCTAAGTAACTTTTGTCTTAATACTGTGGGTTTTTGTGCTTGTATAAGCTACATATCTCATCTTGCATCATGTCTAGGACATGAATTCCTGGTTACCACGATCAGGGATTCATACTGAATCTGACTAGGATAAAGACTAGATTGATCATATAGTTCATAAAGAGATTTTCCAGCTACAGGAAGTCCCATTATCTGGGCGCTCTAATTGGACTTGTAGCCTGCCGTCGAGTAGGACACATTTCCAGCACACTATCATGTGTTGCACCCCCAAGTCACCTAATCCAACTCTCTCAACTTGTGACCGGATAACCTGGATTAAGTCTGCAGGACTTGTGGCTGTTGGAACATCTCATTGCATCTTGTTAGTAATTAGGCTTGTGATAACCCTAGTTAGTTAAAGTATCAAGCCGTACTCATTGCTTGGCCGTGATTGATGGATGGAGTCTAGTTCAGTCTTTCCTAGGCAAGACCACTACATAGTTATTTCTGCACATTACTTTTATGCTTTACTCTTGTCGATAATTGGTTGGAGACTAAGCTCTGTTCAGGTGAAGGGTTACAACCCCGGTCCTTGTTTGGTTTACGGGTTGTAACTTGGCTACCTGAATAGTCTCTTAGTTGTCTTATCGTTTATCACCTTGTTTTCTCTACTCATGTCTTTTATTATCCTTTATGTCTCATGTGCTAATATGCTGTTTTTAGTTCTTAAGTGAAGCCTCCCTTGTGGCACTTGCTCTTCTGGGTTCTGACCCAGCTGGTTTTGTATGACAAGATTTCGGAATAGCACACGAGGATCTTCCAGCCTTCCAGCCAGATGTTGTACACTAGACGCAACCCTGGCAATGAGTGGGTTTTATTTTGCTCTCCCACTCTATTGTAAATTATTCTTTTGAGGCATTTAGCCGCCAGGCAAGTGTTAGCTCGTGTTAAATTTATATTTTTGTCTGCCTAAGGGCTGTAACATGATTGACAAATCTTAGGGTTGATCATGTATGACTTAAACTCTTGCTAGTCTTCGCATTTTGTATGAATAGCTTAATGATCATTTGAATAAGTAATGTTTGCGACGCCTTACTTTGTATGTCTGATAATCTACCATCTTGTTACATTAATTGCTTGCTTGAGATTGAGATGCTAGGTTTGTTCTTGACCATAAGTGACTGTTGGCTTGTAGTAAACCCTCATGCATCTAGACAGTCGTGACCATATTACGAGGTGGGATTCACTTCAATGTACGTAGCTGGCTGTGTTTGTCCCCTGCTCTCCAGTATTCTGGTTCTGGGGCGTGATACGGTTTAAGTGGTGGCCCATGCAGGTCTTGTAAATCAAGATGTGTGAGGGTTTCACTGAATAGATGTCTCAATCAACACTCGCCTTTGATCTCTACTCGTGTCCTCTAATCTTTCCGAAATCTTGACCTGATCACATATTTATATCCTCAATTTATCATGGTCCTTCCTTGTTGTTCCCTATGTCATTTCTTCAGCGGCATTGTTCCTGGTCCTATCGATCAGCAAGATGGAGCACCTCCAGTGGACCAGCAGCAACCTGGAGACCAAGCCCAGCAATCTGGGGCGGCCTTCCGAGTCATGCATTCTGTGGATCCAGAGCCCCCAGTTCAGCCAGTCCAGCCTGCAGAGCCTGACAATAGAACCCTGGTGGGTCTCATCAGGGAATTGCTTGCATCTCAAGATCATCGGGGCGATGCCCTGCACCAGACAGTATAAGATGCCATGGACAGAGTTGGTTACCAAAGGAACAACGCGGCCAACAGCTTCAAGCGTCTGAACCCTCATTTCTTTGACGGCATTGAAGATGCTATCGCTGCTGATGCATGGCTTCAGGACACAGAGGTTATCTTGGAAGCAGTTAGAATTCCTGAGGAAGAGAAGGTGGCCGTTGTGCGCTGCAGTTATTGGACTTAGCCCGCAGCTGGTGGGCTATGTTAGCAGTTGGATTACCGACGCCTGTCTTATGGGCGGTATACAGCAACAAGTTCCAGACCAAGTACTTCGACGCAATAGCTCGGTATGATCTACAGACGAGATTCACCAATCTTAAGCAGATGGACATGACGGTCGATGGATATACGACCAAGTTTTCTAGACTCAGTCGGTTTGCTCCTACCTTGGTGGCAACCGAATTGGATCGAGCCTAGCGATTCTAGCGGGGGCTCTACCTAGAGATTATCATATCAGTGGAGCAGTTTGAGCACCAGACGATTGATGCCGTCTTGCGAGCAGCGATGAGGCATGAGTATACTTCGCAGAGGATTGTAGATAGAAGCGGAGGACGGAAGAGGCCTCATGGGCAGATGTCACAGTCATCAGCATCAGCCCCGGTAGCTAGGGCTTTGACTATTGGAGCTCCTAGGCGGGCGACCACAGTTTCGTCAATTCAGCACTCGACGCTGGCGTATCCTCAGCAACAGAAGCAGAAGCAGTCTTCCGCAACGGGCTACACTCATTGTGGGAAGCCAGGACATGTAGTATCAGAGTGTCGAAGAGCACAAGGATTGTGCTTGGCTTGTGGGGCACCAGATCACAAGATAGGGTCCTGTCCGAATAGAGCCAGTTCATCATCATCAAACCTAACCAGTCCATCGGTTAGGGTTCCAGCACCAGTATGGCAGCAGTACCAGCCTCCGAGGCCATTGCCGCCTCAGGCTCAGCAGTATGCCCAAGCTTAGATTCAAAACTAGCAGAGAGGTCACCAGTAGAGGGGACCAGCACCAAAAAGGCAAGGTCAGGCTATATCTTTGATGGTAGAAGAAGAGTTAGCTTCAGGTGAGGTGGTGGCAGGTACCATTCTCGTTAACTCTTTTCCAGCATCATTATTATTTGACTCGGGTGCATCGTATTCATTTATGTCTGCCCGATTCGCTACACGGATAGGACTGGAGCCCGAGTCATTATCAGTAAGGCTCAATATACTTACTGGTAACGGTCTTGTGGGAGTAGATAGAGTGTTTTCCTCGTATCGAATCGTAGTTAGCGGTAGAGAGTTTTTCTGCTAGATTGATAGAATTTTCGATGGCCGATTATGATGTGGCCCTAGGAATGGATTGGTTGAAGGTAGCAATACGCAAGAATAGACTGCCATATTGGCAGGATTATTTTTGGCATTCTCGGAGAACCAAGTTTTTATTTTCCCGGGGCGAAGTAGAACCTTCTCCTCCAGTATTGCGGATGGCGGTAGTAGTAGAGGTTCAATTTCCCAGAGTTGTTGAAGAGTTCCCAGACGTGTTCCCCAAAGAGCTTCCAAGCATGCCCCCAAAGAGAGCGAGATATAGAGTTTACTATTAATTTGCTTCCAGGGACAGCACCAGTATCAGGGGGAGTCTACAGGATGGCACCTTCAGAGTTAGAGATCTTATACAAGATGATTGAAGAACTTAGGACCAAGGAATTCATTCGTGCTAGTGGATCACCTTGGAGAGCCCCGATACTTCTTGTGAAAAAAAAGATGGTACGTCAAGATTATGTGTTGATTATCGTACCTTGAACTTTGTAACAATCAAGAACAAATATCCTCTACCAAGGATAGATGATTTATTTGATCAACTCAGAGGAGCGGCAGTATTCTCGAAGATTGACTTGCGGTCAGGGTACCATCAGATCAGAGTTAGAGAGCAAGACATCCCGAAGACAACATTCAGATCCAGATATGGGCATGGGAAGTTCCTTGTTATGCCATTTAGAGCGACCAATATGCCAGCCGTATTCATGGACCTCATGAATCGTATCTTCATGCCTTATTTGGATCAATTTGTGATAGTGTTTATAGACGACATCTTAGTCTATAGCAAGAATGAGGCAGAGCATGAGCATCATCTTCGTGTAGTCCTTCAGATTCTTAGAGAGCACCAGTTGTACGCGAAGTTCAGTAAGTGCGAGTTTTGGCTGGATCGTATCTCGTACTTAGGTCATATCATCACCAAAGGTGGAGTGGAAATGGACCCCCAGAAGATAGTGTCTATACAATCATGGCTATTTTCCAGTACCGTCGCAGAAGTTCGGAGTTTTCTAGGATTGGCTGGCTATTACCGGCAGGTTTTTGTCAGACTTCGCTCAGATTTTAGCGCTATTGACGCAGTTGACCCGTAAGGATGTGCAGTTTGCTTGGACAGGAGAGTGTCAGAGTTTATTTGGAAGTTGAAGCAGAGATTGATGACGGCTCCCATTCTTACGCTTCTAGATGGGACTAGAGGATTTTCAGTCTATTGTGACGCTTCCGACAAGGGATTAGGATGCGTCTTGATGCAACATGGTAAGGTAGTAGCTTATGCGTCACGTCAGCTTCGTGATCATGAGAGGAATTACCCAACCCACGACTTAGAATTAGCAGCAATGGTTTTTGCACTTATGTTATGGAGGCACTATTTGTATAGAGATCGGATGAAGATTTTCACCGACCACAAGAGTCTTAAGTATATGTTTACCCAGAAGGATCTTAATATGCGTCAGAGAAGATGGCTAGAACTAATTATGGATTATGATATCAACTTGCAGTATCATCCTGGAAAGGCCAATGTTGTTGCAGATGCATTGAGCAGAAGACCCGGAGTTTATTTTCTAACAGCACAACCAGAATTGTTAGCAGATCTTCAGAAGATGGGTATCGAAGTTGTTCTTCCTACCAATGTGGCATTGATGGCCAGTATGCAACTTCAGTCCAGTATAGTTGAGAGGATTAAGTTAGCTCAGTCAACAGATTCTAAGCTTCAGCGGCTCAGAGCAGAGTGTGAAGTAGGACGAAGAGCAGAGTTATATATTCGTGAGGACGGTACACTTCGACATGGAAGGCATCTTTGTGTACCCAGTGGTGATATCAGACAGGAGATTATGACAGAGGCTCACAATTCTCAGTATTCAATTCATCTCGGTGGTACGAAGATGTACCGAGACATCCGTCAGCATTTCTAGTAGAATGGCATGAAAAGAGAGATAGCCCGGTTTGTCTCTCGTTGTTTAGTATGCAAACAAGTTAAGGCTGAACATCAGAGACCAGCTGGAATTCTTTAACCTTTACCGATCCCAGAATGGAAATGGGAGCACATTACCACGGATTTTGTAACTGGTTACCTAAATCCTCAGCTGGAAGAGATGCTATCTGGGTTATAGTTGATCGACTCACAAGGTAGCTCATTTTCTCCCTTCAGAATTGGTCAGTCGAGGGATCAGCTTGCAGAGATGTACCTCAGGCAGATTATCAGATTGCATGGAGTGCCAGTTAGTATCATATTAGAAAGATTCAAGATTCACATCGCACTTTTGGCGGAAGTTTTCAAGAGAGCTTGGGGACTCATCTCAAGTTCAGTTCAGCTTATCATCTGCAGACAGATGGTCAGTCAGAACGCACGATCCAGACTCTTAAAGATATGTTGCGGTCATGTACACTCGATTTCTGTGGTTCGTGGGAAGATCACCTGCATCTCGTGGTGTTCTACTATAACAACAGTTTCTATGCCAGTATCCAGATGGCACCCTTTGAAGCACTGTATGGCAGGAAGTACAGATCACCTTTAGCTTGGGATGATGTCGACGAGAGATAGATACTTGGTCCAGAGATGATTACACAGACAATCGAGGTGGTCATACAAGTCAGAGATCATCTTCGAGTTTCCCAAAATCGCCAGCACCATTGGGCCGATTCTCATCGGCGTCCCTTTGTGTAGCTCTCCTTCCTGAAAATTTAGAAATATGTTATTATTACTTATTTTATTTAAATGGTGATTTTAGAAATTTTAGAAATGATTATTTAGTTTATTATTACGGAAGATGATTTTATTCATGGTTAGAAATTGGAGTACAAGACGACTGGAAACACTACAACAAAAAATCCTTTTAATGACGGCTAAAAAGCGTCATTAATGACAAACCATGACGCTTTTTTTTTCAAAGCAACCGTTATGAAAACGGGTGTTATAAATGTTTTTTAAAAACGTCATAAAATAACCGTCAAGAATAGTTTCTATAAAAGCGTTATGAATAGTTAATATATAGTGCACAATTCAGAACAATTTTAAAACGTCATGAATAGATAATATGTATAGGCTCAATGCAGCACATTTATAACACTTTATACTATTCAAATTAGCATATTTATAATGCTCTATACTGTACAGTATATATTACATTCCAAAAACTTAACATTATATATCACCATCTTTATTACATTTCTCAAAATAGAGTACATATCAATATCTTCATTACATTCTCAAAATAGAATATCCAAATACATATATATATTTAGAATTACCAAAATTGTCCACATCAAAATTTGGCCACATAACCAATAATCATGAAAGATCAACGACAGCCGGAACACCAGTGAAATCCTGAAAAAAAGAGAAGACAACCAAATCAGTCCATATAATTGTCAGGCCTAAAAATCAAATCTAATCATAAAATATCAAAAGAAATGAGTAAAACAAACTAGGTAAGAGACGAGATAATGGACCCTCAGCTTGCCTTGGAGTGTAACAAAGCCTGCAGAAATTACTTTGTTATATAGAGAATAGACCAAAGTTGTTTTTTATGAAGAAACCATCAAAGAAACAATTATCATCATAAAAATTGTGGAAAGCTCAAGAAAATAAAGACAAATGTCCATCAATTGTCCAACAAGGATCGACAGGTATGCTTAGAATTATACTTCCATTTATGTAGTCTTTCAAAAACTATAGCCTTGTCCTTTGACAATGCCATTCCTGGCATTGTACTTGTTTAGAAACATGTTCTCATTAATGTGGACAAACTCGGCTAGATAACAATATTATATGACCCTTATATGCAACATGGAATCAATTTTTGTTTTGCATAGAGGGTGAATTGCCAGTTTGTTCTCTGTTTTGAGTTGTCACTGGTTGAACTGTAATGTTATAATGTTAGAACTTGCTGTAAAGGTCATTGGAAGACCAGTCAAACGCCTACAAAGAGGAAAGCTGCAGTTGGGTGTATAAAGGCGTGTTTCAACAAACAGTAAGCACATATTTTATGTGCAACCGGTGGATAAGAGATTACGGAACGACTTGTTGAATGGTGATTCTAAATATATTGGTCGAGTTTCCACCACATCCTTTTATCACAAGAAAAATAAACTCAGGATGTGAATAGTTGATGTTTGTAACAAACTAACCTCTGATAGAACATTCCTAACACGAGCTATATATCAAAAGCTTATAAGCTCTCTACTCTAAATCAATCAATAGTACTCTTATAATCTCATGTGCCAAGGTTAGTAGTCACAAAATCATAATATCTGATGACTTTCGTCCTACGCCTTTTAACTGGTGAGCTTATCTAGTAGAAAACCTCACTACACTCATTAAATACACAGTTTGCTCTAGTTACAAATTGACCCATCAGGGATTAACCACTTGTTGGGTGCCCATCTAGGCTGAGTAATGGTTTATGCAGAAAAAAGAAGCATCCTTACAATCTACTTAAAGTAAAAACAATATGAGAATAGTAGTGTGTCGGTTGGTGTGTTGCTAAGCTTGTTGCTTGCATCCATGTTCTAGTCGCGGAAACAACTTCTCTATATATGAGTCGCACTGGGATGCCTTTTTGTAAAGAAAAACAAGATGAGAAGCAAAGATCCTGACAGATATCCTCTCTAAGACCATTCTTATAGAAAACCATATCAATAGCTAGTATATAGCCTCTTTAGATTGCCTATATTTTCTTATGATCTTACACAAAGGTTGTTTTTGGAACTCACCAAAGCAGAATAAGGAGATAATAACACAAGAAAACTTTTTTCTTTCTCAGAGAGACATTTGTCTAGCTCAGGAACAATGGTGCTATAAGAATCGTGCTTGCAGCACATCAGAGAACCTTAAGCCTTTGGTAATCTACAAATAGCACAAGAAGGAGATAATAACACAAGAAAACTGACAAAGATCACAACTACAGCCTTGAGGGAGAGGTAGTTCACAAAAAAGGGCACATCTCCTTTCATGCAACAGACAGCACATAGCTCATGATTCCTCCCACCTTACCATCTGGCCATGTTCGGCAAAAGATATAACCCAAACTAATTTTTTAAGTATCTGAGCAGTCATAACCCAGATCTGTCTTTCCTCGCATGAAAAATTGCTTGTTGAAATACATGCTTTAAAAGGAAGAAAATAAAATATAAAATCTCATTACTCCAGCACAGTCCTTAACTCTTATGACTGCTTTAGAACCAGAATTCTATCATAGTCCTTTTTTTGCATGTCATTTCCCAAGTAGAAATAGTCTTCTATAACAACATTCCAAATTCTCCCGTACACCACCTAAATTTCCTCTGTGACTACACAATACAACTCTTTTCCTTGACATATAGTATGTCTTTAATTAAATGCTTAAATATCCTGAGACTTTAGAGAAGGGAAGCCCAAGTATAGACCCAAGAAAACCTTGTTTGCATAAAATTTGAATGAACAGGGACCAAAAAAAGCCATTCAGGATTGCTCATATATATGAACAGTGGCAGAAGTCCCAAAATATAAAGTAAAAAATATGCATGTATGAAAAAAATAATATGTTATGTGTGACAATCTACATGTTAACATTTCGATGTTCCCCTTGAAGAGAATATACCACCACTTGTATCGAAAGTTTTATTTTGGAATCCTGGTGATGCATTTTTTTTCCTCTATTGCAGCTGGAGAGTATGGAGAAAACTAATAAGGTCAAAATCTTCTAGACAATACCTGTGATAAGTCACAATTGCCAACATCTGAAGGTTCTGCATGACGGCCTGCCAAAAGAAACAACAGTAAGTTCAAAAAGCCAAAGTAGTAAAAAATAAGAAAAGGAAACTTACTTCCTACATGTACATACCAGATATTTGTTCTACTCTCTTTATTACGTTAGCTAGTTCTTCCTGTTAAAGACACGAAGATGCATTCATGAGATTCCAAATTCAGTAAATTGATATAGGTAAGAACAAACGGTTTCTTTGCCAGACCCTTTGCATAGAATTTTGCTGCAGTAAAAACTGCAATGATAGAAGAAGCGGAGAAGTGCCTCTTGAAACACTAGTTGTTGATCCACAAACTGGATTTGCAATGCAATTTGCTGATGATGCTACCTAAGTGACAATAAGTGGAAGATGATTACCTCATGGAGGAAATTAAAGAAAGAAATAAGGCAAATATAAATTTAGAAAAGAAAATAAGTTAATGCAACAACAATCACAATTAATCAGAACATGGTATTATTGAAATTTGTATTACAAAGGATCTTTTACTTACATCTATCTCTACTTTGCACTGAATGCAACAACAATCATTGCTAAAGCCAATTTCCATTTAGAAGCATTTGGGAAAATGAGATCCAGTTAGTAAGTCACCCCAAGTTTTTAGTCCAAATGGTAAGTGGATCATCCATTTAAACCCCAGTTTCTATCCATCGACATCACCCTATGCATAAAAAGATATACCCTACCCCATCCCAAAGCTTTATTTTACTGATAACCTTTCAAACAAGGTCATGACCCTGCAAGAGAGAATATCACCATAATCCAATATTGGCAAATTGATATCAAGGAGTGAGTAGAAGTATATGTTTCATTCTTTTGTGTCCCATAACTACATTATATATGCGTGTAGAAGATAGTAATTTTTTGACCTTAGGTGCCAGAAAAATATTATGACTAAATATATAGTGTTGTGCTCAAATCCTTGGTTCGCTACACATCATATTTTATAAAGGAAGTTTCTAATCATCCGTTAAATCACACATTACCACCTTAAAATTTAGAAATGCATATAAAAATTGGACCAATTCAGTTCAATCAACTGACATTCAAATTACACAAAAACAAAAATGGAAATAATAAAAAAATCCCCACAAAACAACTTTCAAATGTACAATCACAAACAGAGTGACTCCGTTCAATAAACTAAAATGAGCAAAATTTCACAGCAAGCCCCAAATTTGGCAATCATAAAACAATTCCATACAGACCCACATTGTAATCTACATACTCCTGATTCAGTTCAATCAAACCAAGGTAAAAAAAAAATTCACAAAAAGACCCAACGTGGGCTATCATAGAATTCCACACAGACCGACATTAGAATGTCCAGACTTCTGATTCAGTTCAACCAAACCAAGATGCAAAATTTTGCCCAAAAAAAACCAACATGAGAAATCGTAAAATTTCGCACAGACCCACGTTAGAACAAACAATCTGCCGATTCGTTCGTTCCAATAGAACCAATATGCAATTTTTTGCAAAAACAACCCCTAGATGAAAATTTTCACCTGGAACGCCTGGAGACTGGAGAACTTAAACCCGACCCTCTCTGCCAACCTATCGGACTTGTACCGGTGCGATTTGAACACCCTATCCATCACCAAAATCTCGAAGAAGAAGAAGAAGAAGAAGAAGAAGAATAAGGAACCGAGAGAGTGGTGGCCTCTCTTTCTCTCTCTCTCTCCTCCTTTTCTATGGAGGTGACAAAAGTAGGAGGAGGAAGAAAGAAGGGGGCTTTTCTCAACGAGCACTCGCCATTTTTCTTTTATTTTTTCAGTTGAGGACAGGAAGGAGATCTGCTGTTAAAGAAAATCCCTTTGTTAGAATTTCACCGGAGGGGTGGGGAACGGCGGGGATGGAGCTGGAGCCGCCGACGGTGGAGGGGAATATCACCGGAGGGACGTTAAACCTAACCCTAATTCTGAGCAAGGGAGCGAAGGGAGAGGAAGAGGAGAAGGAGAGGGGAAATGGAAGGAGAAGAAGGAATTTCTAACGTTTAATATTAATAAGTTTGTAAAATATTATAAGTTTGCCACCGATCTAAAATATTAATAACGTTTTGTTTTATAAACGTTATAAAAAGTCCAGAATTAGCCTAAACCGTCATAGAAAAAAGGTATTTCGAACATTGATAACGCTTAGGTATCAGGCGTCATCAATACGTCTTATCGAGCGTTATTAATAGGCCTTTTTGTTGTAGTAAAAGCATGGCACGGATAGTGCAGTGGCGTGCTTTGGCTAGTGTATTAGCCATGCCAGCGAAGGGCGAGCCATAGTGATACCCTAACTAGGAAAACCAGGCTAAGTTGTGACATGACCCTATAAATAATTAATTATCTATTCATTAACATTATTGATTTTAGGAGACCCGGTTGTATTAAACCAGCCCGGACTGGACCCGATCCAAACCCAGGCCCACGTAGTCATGCAGAGTGTTCAAGAAGTCCAGGTAGATGTATATTGTATCTACATATATTTTGTACTTTATTTCCAGGGGATTGACTATATTCATTATACCTAAAATATTATTTTATCGATAATTATTCAGCAATTTATAACTTTTGCACGATTTTCGGTGGACCGAATATAACAGGATTATATGGTATTCCCCAATACCATACCTACAATTGGTGATTGAAATTCTAGCATTGTTATTATTGATAGAATAATTGGTATATAAATATCTTATTAGGAAATTATGTTATTAGGAAATAATAATAATAGATATATAGTTAGGAATTGTGTCAATAAACAAAATGATTAATTATTTTGTTATAGCTATATTCTAAATCTTGATGTATATATGGTATAGTATATACGTATTCATCATATGCATGCATGGATATATATATATATATATATATATATATATATATATATATATATATATATATCAAAAAAAAATATCAAGAAAGAGAATAAGTTAATTGAAGATAAATAAAAACCTATACTAAAACCACAGGCCCAAACCCCACTGTGTAGCCCGGCCCATGGCCAGCAGCCCCCAGGCTTTACAAAGCCAGGCCTGAGCTGCCCCCCCAGCTTACCAACTGCACAGCCAAGCCAACCGAGAAGCGTAGAACGGACGCTATGCGGCTAGAATTGGGTACCGTGTAGGCTGTCTGTATGCGGTTGTCTTCTGCCGTTGGATGAGTTGTTTTTATGCGGTTAGGAGTCACGACCGTGCAGGCTGGCCGCATGCGGTTGGCAATTGTGGCCGCATGGGTTATCTGCAAGCGATTGACTTTCTTAGCCGCATGAGTTTCATCTATGTGGTTGGCAACTATAGCCGCATAACCTATGCGGCTGACAGATGTGGCCGCATGAGTTTTCTCCATGCGGCTGACGGATGTAGCCGTATGAGCTTTCTTCCTGCGGCTAATACCCTTATACGGCTCGGATCTCATAGAGTTCCTCTTTGCCCCTGCAAGTCCAACATCATAGTATTTTCTTCTGCCGGACTTGGGGACAGCAGAGTTATCTATGGTCTGAAGTGGGGCCGCAGGAGAGTCTTTCTCGCCGTCTTGAGCAACAGAGGATATCCCATCGAGGGCTTAGGGAGGAGCAAATGATTTTAGCCTCCACTCTTTTCGAGCCTTCGTGCCGCGGGTACGCTTCTGGACCGGGCCAGCGCTTCCTTCGGAGAGCATCTCTTCAAACGCCTGTTGGTCGAAGCGGACGACCATTTTTTGTTGAGTGGAGCCAAGTTTGGCTGCATCCGATTGTGTCACGAACTCCTCAGCCGTGGAGAAGTTTGTTTCCAGCAGAGTCGCCATCGTATTTGCCATGAAATATAAAAGAACAGAACAATTATCGGAGGACCGGACTTTTACTTCACGTTACAAACTCGTTTGTACAAAGAAAGCCTAGGGATGAAAACCTAGGTACAGCAGTCTAAGTACAATTGTTTATTTTAGGTTCTGGGGGGTGACGATAGAGGCTCGGGAAGGCGACGGCAGCCCTGCCTTACTCCTTGGACGATCGGTATGCAACCTTGGCTCCTGTGAAAAGATGGTTGGCGTTGATGAAGGAATGCTCTTCTCACTCTCCCTCTATTACTCTTCTGGCTTCTCTCTCTCTCTGTGTATTTTTCTCTCTGTTTATTGGGGTGTCTCTCTGTATATCTTTCTCTGATCGTGTATATCTTACAAGGGAATGGCACCTTGCTATTTATAATAGTGGGGGCATCATTAGGGTTTGGATGATTACCCATTCTCAAAGTGGCGGCGGCCTGACGTATAATCAATCGGGACCATTAATTTTGGGCGTGAAGGATCTGGGCCATAAATAGGGATAGTATTGAATCCTGTGAATGATTAATGCTGATTGCTCTAAATCTTCATGATTGGTTGTGTCAAGCTTGGATTTCTCACCACGTGTCCCATTGGCTTGATCATGAATGATATGACCTGATCTCATTAATTATGAGGATAACGTTAAATATGGTCATTGGGATCTGGTAAATCTCTGATTGATCTGCATCCCATAATCATCCTTGCTACCAGCTGTCAAGTCGTGGAGGCCATTGAATCTCCACCACGTGTCTTAATGGTGGACCCTGTCAGAACCGCATGATATCCATGAACCGCATGAGACAGCGTCTCAGTGAGCCGCATAGGTATAGTACTTGCGAGCCGCATGGGATAGTTTCTCGGTGAGTCTCATAGGTATAATACTTGCGAGCCGCATTGGATGGCTTCTTGGTGAGCCGCAGGAAGGTGATTCTCACCAGCCGCATGAAGCTGTTCTTCAGTGGAGCTGTATGGGAGTAGCCACGTGTTAATCTCGGATCGTATCAGAGATTTTCTTCTATTCCCAAAGAGTTTGTCATTATGATAGGACCATTATGACACTTCATGTCAGCGCCGTCAGTGTCAAATCATGGCAGAGCATTGAATAGGGCCATTACTCGATGGCCAGCTGTGTGAAGGGGTCCATGGGGACACGTGGTGTTAATCGAGCCGTATATCTCTGTTGGTCGTATGTGAGCCGCATGTACTTCTGAACCGCATGCGGCTAGGGAGCTCTTTGAACCGCATAGGACTGTTCCTATGTAAGCCGCATAGACTCTCCTGCCCCGAGCCGTATGAGACTAAGAGTCTTTCTGAACCGCATGGGACTGCTCCTGTATGAGCCGCATGGGATTCTCCTGTTCCGAGCTGCATAGATCATCATTCTGATATTTTCCATGCTTCTACAACCCATGCATATAGATTTATATCTACTAATCTCCTAATTGTATATTGTGGTGAGATGTGTCCATGTAATCCACAATAGGTACAAGTAGCATGCCTATTTATATTAGGAGCATGTTGATGGTGTCTATATGCAGCACGGTAAGAGTTGTGTGGAACAGCAGGATAATGATTATATGTGGCAGCAGGATGATGGTTATGTCTATATGCAGCATAGTGATGATTGTGTCTATGTGCAGTATGGTGATGGTTATGTGCAGCATGGTGATTGTGTGTGGCAGTAGAATGATAGTCATGAGAGTGATTTCTATGTGCATGTGGTTTATATACTGTAGGAAAGTATGTGTACATATAAGCATATTTACGTATTGCATGTGGGTAACTATTTTGAGTAGTCTTGTGCTTTGTGTGTGTCTTATGTGATTGGGTTTGAGGTTTAGCAACCTGTTTTCCCAATCTAATCTCTAATTTCTTAGAGGCAGCATGCAGTTTATTGCACTTAGCATTTAAACCATCAATTTTAGCAATAGAGATCTTGTGTCTATTCTTTTCTTCAGCAAGCTCAGTATTGAGTGCTGTGATCTCACATGTTTGATTTTCAATAAGTGGTTCGACATCATGTAGGCTTAACTTAAGCTTAGACACCTCATTAGTGACTTTCGTCGGTGGAGTGTCTCTAACATTATCAAGCAGAGAAGAGAGTTTTTGAATCTCGACTTCATAGCTTTTGATCTTCTCCTTGGCATGCTTATATTTACTAATGACTTTCTTGTGGTCATTTAGTAAATCATTGAATGCATCGCCAAGTTCATCAAAAGTGAAGTCATCGAGAGTATCGCTGGTTACCTTATCAGATGTTGCCATTATGCACACATTGGCAGTGTCTTGAGGAGAGTCATTTTCTTCCTCGGAGTCACTAGCTTCGCTTTCATGCCAAATGCTAGTATTGGCATATTTTCTTAAGGAAGACTTCTTGTAGGACTTTTCATATCGGTTGCTTTTCTTTGCGAATGACAGTCCTTTCGGACATGTCTAGTCTTCTTGCAGCCATAGCACGTTGGTTCTTCCTTGTCATCTTCTTGTTGTTTCTTCTTTCTTCGATTGAAATGAAGGAACTTCTTGAAGTTGCGGACTAGAAGAGCTTGATCGTCACCTTCCGAATTGTCATTATTAGTCTCTTCAGGATCAGCCCTTCGACGATGAGCTTTAAGGGCAATCTCTTTTGCCTTTGGAGCAGGTTCTTCGAAGTCTTTGAGGTCAAGCTCATGAGTCATCAGCTTTTCCATCAAAGTCTCCATACACATTGTGGTGAGATCATTGACTTCTATGATAGCTGTTAGCTTAGGGTTCCAAATCTTCGGTAGCCCCTAAGTAACTTACGGATCTTCTCATGATTTGTATATTGTTTGCCGAGAGATAACAAGGGATTGATGACGTCGAGGAATGTTGTAAACATTAGTGTGATCGTCTCATTAGGCTTCATCTTGAACGCCTCATATTCTTGAGTGAGACGATTGATTTTCGACTCCTTGACTTGGGTGGTTCCTTCATGCGTCACTTCTAGAAGTCTTCATACTTCGTGAGAGGTGGTGCATGTTGAGACCCTGTTAAACTTATTCCTATCTATTGCATAAAATAAAGCATTAATAGCTCTCGCATCTAGACTCGTCTGTTTCTTTTCCTCGTCAGAATATTTGTCGTTGGATTTTTCGACAAGATCACCATTGACAACTATCCTGCCGGGCTTTTTGTAACCATCGGTAACAATGGTCCACAGGTCGAAGTCTAGAGACTTGAGATAAAAACTCATCCTTGTTTTCTAATAGGTGTAGTTTGTTCCATCAAATAGGGGTGGACTATGAGTGGACTGCCCTTCACCATGATTGGAAAACATAGGTTGTGTGGTTGCCATGGATTAGCTCTAGGATGTTAGTCCTTATTGAGAGAACAGAGCTCTGATACCAATTGAAGTATAGGTAGACAACTCTAGCGGAGGGTGAATAGAGTTTATAAAAATAATAGCCAATTAAAAAATAAACTCTTTCACCAACAGTAAATAATCAGAGTAAATGGGGAAATAATAAAGGGCAAAAGAGCATATGCAAACACAGCCGATTTTAACCTGGTTTCCCTCGTGGAGGACTAATCCAGGCCTGAGAACTCTACCGCAGGATTGAAATCTACTATTTATAAAATAGGGTTACAACCACGTGCCTTTTCGCATAAGAGCACACCAAACTTCTTTCAATGATCGCTGTGGCGAAACTTGGACTTTTCCAAGCGACTTACAACTTCTTGCACTTCAAACTTCTAGCTGAATCGTACCGAGCAACTTGGACGGTTGGGAAGTTTGAATGCTAAGTAGATGGAAAGGTAAGGCTTGTTAATATGTAGGCTATATAAGAGAAGAAGAAGAGAAGATTGGATTGTTTAAAATGAGAAAAACCGAGGCCTATTTATAGGGTTCGGGGTAGGCAGAATTCTGCCAGAATTCTGTGTATAGAATTCAAATCTTTGACCGTTGGACAACTAGCAGTGATCAAGACCTAAAAATTAGCCTTCTTTAATTTAGAGGGCAGAGTTCGGCCCGAACTCTGTGTGGAGGCAGAGTTCGGCCCGAACTTTGTCTCCTATGGACAAAATATTCTAAGTGGTCTTCTGGATGAATGGGCTGATTTGGATATTGGCTAAGTAAACCTGTAAGGCTATGTCTAGCCCAAAGTTGCTCAGTATGACCCAACGTACATCACGCTATACTCAAAAATAGTAAAAAAATACAAACTCCAGTATACATAAAATAGTAAAACTTCAGGCAGCTGTAGTCTTGAACCAATAAGCAGAGTTGATTGATTTCGAGCTTGATGTGTCAAATTGGACTATGACAAATATTGTTTTGTTAATTCTCAAGATTAGGTTGACTGTGATCCGGTTTGGGTCAACAGAGCTATATAAACTTCTTATGTTATAAAACCGTTAAAAATGCACTTTTGACATCCATTTGAAATAATTTAAAGTTATGAAAATATGCAAATACACATAACATACGAATGGATTCTAATCTCGCAACTGGGGCATAAGTTTCATCGTAGTCGATACCTTCTTCTTGATGGTATCCTTGAGCTACTAGTAGAGCCTTATTACGAGTCACTAAACCATTCTCATTCAGTTTATTTTGGAACAAGTTTCCAAACTTGATTCCGTTCAAATTGGTTCAATTCCTCTTGCATAGCATCTAACCAAAAATTGTCACTACCTGCTTCTTCAATATTTTTGGGTTCAAGCTATGAAATAAAAGCAAAACGGGAAGCTATATATTTACTAGAAGAATGAGTACTTACACCCCTGGTAATCTCACCAATTACCAAGTCCTTTGGATGGTCTGCCAAAAATCTTATTTCGTTTGGCATATCCTCTAGATTGGTGGTTCCAACTTCTGGTTTTGTACGTGATTTTCTTGAAGAATCAGCTGGTGCTTTGTGTGAATGTTCTGCAGGAGCTGTACTTGGTGTACTTATGTCTTCATCATCATCAATTGAGTGTTGATTGAGTTCATCAAATTTAACATTCATCGATGATCATGATTCTCTTATTGAAGACTCTGTAACCTTTGTTCTTTGCTGCATAACCTAAAAAGATACCTTCTTCGGCCTTTTCGTCAAATTTTCCCAAATTATCTTTAGTATTAAGAATAAAGCATTTACAACCAAATACTTTGAAATAAAAAACAGAGGAGTTCTATCAAACCATAGCTCATAGGGAGTCTTCTTCGATATAGGTCGAATTAGAACCCTATTGAGAACATAGCACGCTGTATTGACAACTTCAGCCCATAGGTATTTAGGTAGACTAAACCGGTTTAACTTAACTTTAACCATTTCGGATAGAGTCATGTTCTCACGTTCCATACCTCCATTTTGTTGTGGAGTCCTAGGACAAGAGAACTCATGCAAATAACCGTGTGTGTCACAAAATTGCTTGAACTCTGCATTTTTAAATTCACCGCCATGATCACATCGAATACGAGTAATCATGAAACCTTTTTCATTTTGAACTTTCTTACAAAAGGTGAAGAATTCTAATAATGCGTCGTTCTTGCGTGCAAGAAATATATCCACGTGTATCTAGAGAAATCATCTACTATTACAAAAGCATATAACTTACCACCTAGGCTAGCAATTCTACTAGGTCCAAATAAATCCATATGCAGTAATTTTAGAGGTCTAATGGTACTTACAATGTTCTTGGACTTAAAAGCGGATCGGGTAGCTTGGCTCTTTTCACATTTACTACATACCGTATCATTCTTAAAAGAAATATCTGTTAGGCTATATACCAGCTTTTTTGGATAATCTTGAAATTGTGTCCATATTTGCATGACCGCGTCACATGTGCCATAGTTGACTCTCATCACTTTTGGCCATCAAGCATCTACCTGCTTTGTTAGCAACTTTTAACAAATAAAAAACATATATATTATCTTTCATGATGCCTTCAAAGATAGTACTACCAGTTGAGCTATCAACTAAAGTACATTTGTCTTTGACGGAGTCAATACCATAACCATGGTCAGCTAAATGGCTTATGTTGAGCAGATTATGTTTTAACTCGGTAACTAGGCAGACATCTTTAATCATAGGGTAGGGGCCTTGTCAATATTTTCGATACCAATTATGTACCCTTTTAAATTATTACCGTAGGAAATGTATCCTTCTTTCTTCTTCGACAGTGTTACGAATAACGAAGCATCACCGGTCATATGCCGTGAGCAACCACAGTAGAGGATCCATTTGCTTCTAGCATGTGAAGCGTGTTTCATACAATAGAATTTGCAGATAAAAACTTTGGTACCTATTTCTTGTAGGATCCTGGAATGTTAGTTTTTGGTAACCATGCACAAATCTTCAAATCAACAAGCTTTCTAACTCTACATACAGAAGAAATATGACCAATGGTGCCACAATAGTGACATCTAGCATGAGTGTTGAATGCAGTATGTTGTGCATTGTTGGTAGGTCTAGGTTTTCTAGTGTAAAAGAATGCATGCCTATTTGTCTTTTTGGGAAAAGGTTTGGTTTGGTTAGGTCTGATAGTGTTGGGTTTGACCGTGTTTCGATGATTCAGTAAGTGACACGTGTTAGGGTAGGAAGCAGCAACTTTAGGCTATTTTCCTAACCTAATTTCCAACTTTTTGAGGTGTCATGTAAGAAGCTATATTTAGCAGTGAGTGCATCATTTCTACAATATCTTGTTGGAGACTTTTTCTCTTTAAGTAAGTCTTCCTCTAATTGGGTAATTGTCTTATCCTTCTCTTCGGATAGTCTTTGGGTCTCGTGTAATAACAACTTAACATAAGAAAGCTCACCTACCTCACTAGAACTATTACTACTTCTAACCTCATCTAGTACGTCGGTAAGTCTTCCTATTTTACCTTTGTACTCTTTGAGTACCTTCTTAGATGTCTGGTAATTACTATGCAGTCTTTTGTAATTCTCGAAGAGGTCAGTAAAGGCTTATCCTAGTTGCTTAAAGGTAAAATCATTATAAGTATCAAACAGGGGGTTAGTGGTTACCTGATTGTAAGCTATCAACATACATTTACAGTGTCATCTGATTGCTCGTCTTCTGAGTCGCTGGCTTCACTTTCAACCATATGCTTGTATTGGCATATCTTCAGGATGTAGTTTTCTTCAGGTAGCCTTGTCATATTTGCTGCTCTTCCTGGGTGATGATGATGATGTTGGACAGTCCTTCTTCATGTATCCTTTCTTTTTACAGCCATAACAGATAGGATCTTCTTTGTTGTTATTATTGTCACTATTGCTGTTGTAGTCCTTTGTTCTTCTATTGAATCTCATGAACTTCTTAAAATTTCTCACCATAAGAGCTTGATCCTCAGTGTCTGAGTCACTGTCGTTGGAATTATCTTCGACAGTTCTTTTATGTTGAGCTTTAAAAGCGATCGACTTCTCTGACTTCTCATTTGGTGTAGCATCTTCAAAGTCTTGAAGTTCTAGCTCGTAAGTGAGTAGCTTACCCATGAGTATTTAATAGACATGGTTGTAAGGTCGTTCCCTTCAATGATTATTGTAGCCTTTGGAATCTAGTTCTTTGTGAGAGCTCGCAGCAGTTTGCCAATCTTCTCATGGTTACGGTACACTTTGTCTAATGATGACATAGGATTTACAATATCCAGGAATCTCATAAACATCTGGGTGACAGATTCGTTTGGCTTCATCTTAAATACCTCATACTCCTGAGTAAGTCTGCTGATCTTTGACTCATTGACTTGTTGTTCCTTCGTGGGTTACTTCGAAAAGTTTTCTCACTTCATTTGATGTTGTGCATGTAGACACCCTATTAAATTCAGTCCTGTCTAAAGCACAAAATAAAGCGTTAATAGCATGTGCGTTAAGACTGGTCGTTTTCTTTTCATCCTCAATATATTTAACATAGGGTTTTTCAACCAAAACATCTTCAACAAGAATACGAGGAGGCTTTTGTAGCCATCAATAACTATAGACCATAAGTCAATATCTAGAGATTTCAAGAAGAAACTCATCCGTATTTTCCAATAGGTGTAATTTGTACCATCAAACAGTGGAGGTCTGTTGTGGCTTGGCCTTCACTTGTGAACTTACAGTTGCCATGTGTTGTATTGTGATCTATGTAACAGTTAAGAATAATAAAAAAATATAACTGCAATGTTACCTTACTTTACCTGTATAACCCGCTCTTATACCAATTATACGAATAAATCGTAAAGCGCAATACTCTAGAGGGAGGTTGAATAGAGTAGGCGACGAAATATTGCAAATTTAAAAAGTTAGCAACAAAATCAGAGAAATATCACAGTAAATAAATGTAAAAGAAGAGATCAAAAAGCAAACGAAAAGACGGCGATGTATACTGTTTCCCTTTGTGAGGACTATTCCAGTGGAAGAACTCTAGTTTTCAGTTGAATCCACTATTGGAAAATACCGCAAGTTTTTATACGAAGTCTTACAACTTCTACAAACGCAAGCTTTGATCCGAAGTACTCGACCAACTTCAGTTGTGAAGTATCTTTCTTCAATCAAGCCTCTAATTACAATCGCTTTGAAGCTTCTAGACCGTATCACACTGGCAAATCGTCTAGAGGATTGTAACTAGCTTGGGATTTGAAAATTAAAGCTTAGAACACTTTGGAAGAGAGCAGTAGGCTTTAGAGAGAATAGATGAAAGTGAATGAGTGAGCTAAAATGATCAAAATCCTTCTCTATTTATAGCTTTTCCAAAGGCAAAACACTATCAAAATTCGTGCAGAATTTGGGTAGAACTCGATGAGAACACCTCGGCAAGATCCGTAACTGCAGAGGACCAAGTTCAAAAAGCAACGTTTACTAACCGAACGCGGGCCGAGTTCTGTCAGGGTTTTTAAAAAAAATGATTTTTGGGATTTTTGTACTTTAAGCAGTTAGGAGCTTTTTGTAAATATGGGCTATTTTTTAAAAGATGGTGTATTTTGAAAATATTTTTAGGGTAGCCTATTCGCCAGTACGACTCGGTGTACAATGTATTCCTAGACTCAAGAAATGTAAAAAATATATTGCATAAAGGAAATACAGGCTCGAGTGGCTAACACAGCTTCGATCTTGAACAGAACGGGTAGCAGTTCTTTGGCAGTGTCCAAGAGTCCAAATAAACTTGAGTAGCCCTTATATTGAGATAGAGTTTGATCAGTTATTAAAATCAGGTTTGACCATGACCAATGGGCCAACATAGGGATCGGGCCTGGAGCATGGGATGATCCCCCCAACAGGAGAGTGCCTGCTCGAGTCATGGATGATACCAAACTTAACCTCCGCTGCAAAAAGGATCCAGATATCGTGACATATAGCGATAGAGTAGGGGAAGCCTAGCTGAAGCTGGATAGATTTAAGTTTCTTTGAGGTATTTGGGTTCAATGATCACTAAAATGTCAATCCTGTGGATTTTCTTGAGACCGATTAATCTTCTCAAGGTGGGTTTGTTCGCCAGGCCCCTAACATTCCAAGGGAAGATGTCAAGGATTAAGGTTGCTGTGGTGGGGGGTTTGGTGAGTTTCGTGGCCGACCTAGTTGTCATGACCGAGGACTCGAGATCTTTCTTCTTCTTGTTTTTCTTGATGTTTTGGTGGTGTATGCCTTCTTTCTTTCCTTCGTGGTGGACGCGTCTGTAGAGTGGTTAGCTGAGTCCTCAGTCAGGTGCATGTAAACCTCTTCTTCTATTTCTGTAAGAGCACCAAAGTGACTATTCGAACTGGGTGCTTGACCAATGTTGGCCAGATCGTCTGCACGGATGGCCGCTGTATTGTGGAATGAGGGGGAGCGTCTAGGACGAGACTCATAGGGGAGTCCACGCTTCTTGAAGGTGCTGATAGATTCTCCAGAGTATGAAGATCCTCTTCATCCTCCTTGTAGGGGTCCACGATGTTCTTGTCAACCTCATCCTCGTAGAGAGCCTCAGTGAGGGTTTTAGAGTTGGGGGCTCCTGGGGGCGTCAGGTAGAGCGGCTTCCAGGATGTCAAATTTGTTGGTAAGCTTGAGTGCTGGAGGTATGTAGGGAATAATAGCTCTGCTCAGGGAGGCGGGAAGTAGAGGGTGGGTGGACTCCCTCGTTAGCTGAATCTAATATGGGTGTTAGGAAGAGGTAGGATCGGAGATTTGTGTGTTTGGTAATGTTACTTAATAGTGGCTGTCTTTTATGTAGCTTTCTTCTTCAGCTCCGGATGTGCCTGAAACAGTACACCGTGGAGTGACCTCTTATGTGGCAGTGTTTGCATAAGATGACAGTGTTATCATATATAATTTGCTGGATCTACGTCATATTTCCAAGCTCTATATGAATATGGTTGGGCAGGTCCTTCGACAAATCCAGTTCATACAAATTTTGGCATAGTTATAATATATATATATTATATATATATATATATATATATATAATAATCTTATATATACTAGTTAATAAAATTTTGAGTTGGGGGGGGGGGGTGTTACATCTAAGTATATGGTTTCCTTCCAGATTATTACTGAGCTTTTCATGGGATTGTTAGGGACTAGTTCTTCGGATTCCAGGTATAATTATCCGTTACCTTCTTCATTTGTTCTGTTGTTTTTTGTTATATAGTTCATATTTCACATAGATAGTCTTATGGTACTTGTAGTTTCATTTGGTTAGTTATTATGACCTGGACAACATATAGGTATTTTAGTTGGGTCTGCTTGATTCGTACCTGGCCTTCTTACGTATCCTAGTTTACTTATTTTGGAACTAGGGCGTGAAAAACTCTGAAGGTGGCTTGTAGAATTTTTTTATAGAATTTCCTATAGTTTTTTCTAATGGCAGAATTCATTGTTTAGGCTATTCCAGAATAGGGTAAACTTATATGAATTGTATCTTGACTTTTACTACTTCTTTTGGAGTAAATTTTTTCAGCATTTTATTTGATATGTTAAATTTTTAGCCCCAAAGGACCAGTAGTTTGGAAGATATAACCCTTCCTTTCTTTGTCATCCAGAATTAACTATATAAATAGGAAAAAATTCCTAAAGGCTATAAATCCTATATACTAGGTTCTGAGAAAAATTATGTATGAAGTAGTGATTAGAAAAGCCTAAATTTATTTTTCTAGAATTCTAGAGTAATTTTTTATAGTTATTAGGATTTTTCGAAGACCAAAAAGTAAACTAGAAGTTATGTTACTGGACTAAACGATAGAGATAAATAGGTGTACCTATCCTAAGTAAATTATTAATGTTTATGGTATGTATTATGTTATGTTGGTTAACTTTAGGTTATATTCAACAATATATTACTCTACTTGTTTCAATATTAAGTCTATGATCATTTATATCCAGTATGGGCATTAAAGTTAATCTCTTGAAACTATCCATAGTCGCTTATCTTGACATGAATTTTCATATTTGATATGACGAGGCATTTGTGCTCCATGATCAAAGGTTAAATGACAGAAGAAAAAAAAATTCACAATGAGCTTGCAATTAAATAATTACATGTAAAGTGCAATTCTAGCAATATGTGTTGCAAATTTTCCAACACTAAATTGAGACAAACAAGGTTCAATAGAAGAAATAGAAAAAAATAGTACTTTAACTCTTGCTTGGATAAGTAATCATAAGGGTTTATAGTAAAAAAGAAGTGAATAAATCAATTCAAAGGAATATATTATAGAGAAGTAATCTGACAGACCTGTACCAAAAATTGTGTCTTCATAAATTAGAATACTGCCACCAAGTAGTCCAAAGCAAGAATATTATCATTGTCAAGTAGTCCAAATTAGCAACATTATGGTAGGATTCAACTGGCAGGTTGTCAAGCTTGGTGAAGACCTAAAGGAAGGAGAGACAAGAGGTTCAAGATGACGTTCATGTCAAGTGTGATGGTGAGTCGACCATGTCAAGTGTGATGGGTTTTTGAAGTCATCACCATGATGTTAAATCAAATAAATTTGGAAAACATGAATCGAAGTTGACATCACCAGGAACTAATGTGTGAACAAAAACCAATCTTTTTTATATTACATAAACTACAATAGCATGATATCAAACTTGACAGCGATAGCACCTAAGACTTTCACCTACATAGAGTAGACCGTAATATCATCCAAACGAACACTCATGACTCATAAGAAGGGATAAAAATTCAATAAAAAGACATTCCATAATTTGTAACAATCAAATCAGAATAGGGTAGTCTTCCATTCTTGAGAAAAAATACTCATTAACTAAGGCTTTAGTAACGGATGTATCATGTATCCCTATGCATTGATGTGCTAGCTATGGTAATACCATATTCCCAAAGAGAAGCAAACATAAGCATGATTAGATATAATGGTTAAACAAGTAGACTTAGAAATTACTTCTATGCAAAATATTACCAGTAATACAGTTTTTGAGCTTCGATGATGGTCTCCATTGATTGAATATCCATCAATGTCACTAAGATCTGAATATGATAAAATAAACCATATTTTGAAGGCTTTCTATCTGAAGAGAACTAAATATCTGGTATGTTCCTATTAATAGTTTCCCTTTTTAGGATGGGGAATATAAATGCTAAAAACAATTCTCTTTGACTCCATTTTAGGTTTTTAATTTGGAGATCTAGCACCCTTCGTTTAAGTCAACCTTTTAAGGTAATGTAGGACATCTAGTAGAGAGTCCATATGTCAAAAAACTCTAAGACAACTCATAAACCTCAAGAACTCGCTAGGTGCAGGTGATGAAAGTAAGAGGCTTTGTTGCACTTGGGAGTATTGGCGCATGGAATAGGTAGTAGATGAGGGACTCAAAGAGGGACCTCGAGGTGCTGCATAGGCGATGGGGCGATAAAGGTGGTGAAGGGTATGGAGGAGGGTTTTGGTATTGTGTATGTAGTGGGTGTCATAGATGAGGAGTGCGGGGGAAAGAAAGGAGGGATCAGGGCCAAGGATGAGAGAAATATGATAGGGGCGGAGGGAGGTTAGGGAGGAGAGGAGGTGGTAGAGGGAGGAAGAGGATTCATGTTTGGCTTTGGGTTGGGATTGGAGCTTTGAAGGGGCTGGGATAGGAACATAGGTAGTGGTCGTAGAGGAGGTATGTGTTTCTTTTGGGTGTTTGGGGATTTCTTTCTGGCACATTCTTCTTAGGGATGGGGAATGTGTCACGCCCCAGAACCAGAATACTGGAGAGCGGGGGCAGACATAGCCAGATACGCATAACGGAATGGAATCCACACTGCTATACGGTCACGGCTGTCTAGATATGTGAGGGTTTCACTACAATCCATCAGTCTCTCAAGATCATAAAATAGCCTATTGTTCAATCTCAACCAACTAATAATAGTCACAAGATATCAGATCTCCAAATATACAATTGTAAGGCGTCCCAAACATTACATATCCAGATGATCATGAAGCTAGTCGTTACAAAATGTGAGGACTAGCAAGAGTTCAGTCATACATGATCAACCCCCGGGGCTTGTCAATCATGTTACAGCCCGTAGGCAGACAGTAAGTAAGTACAATCGAGCTAACACTTGCTCGTCGGCTAAATGCCTCAAAAGAATAATTTACAATATTACAGTGGGAGAACAAAAGAAACCCACTCGATGCCCTGGTTACGCCTGGTGACCACCATCGGGCTGGAAGACAGGTAGATCCTTTGCTGCTGCTCCGGTATCTGGCCATACAAAACCAGCTGGGTCAGACCCCAGGAAGAGCAAGTGCCACAAAGGAGGCCACAAAATAAGAACCAAAGCCAGCAAATTAGCACAATATATAATTACATAAGAGACAGTAATTTAAGAAAAAGCATGATGGGTAATTATAAAAGACAATCTGGCATAGAATCACTAAAAGACAGGACATATGGAAAAGCATGTCAGGATGATATACGATGAGGTAACCATGGGACTATTCAGATAGCTAGGTTACAACCCGTAAACCAAACAAGGACCGGGGTTGTAACCCTTCGTCTAAACGGAACTTGGTTTCTCTCACCATTTATCGGCAAGATAAATATAAGAAATTAGGTCAAGTAACAATCTGGAGTGACAATCATTATAGTGACAATCTGGAGTGACAATCATTATAGTGACAATCTGGAGTGACAATCATTATAGTGACAATCTGGAGTGACAATCATTCAATCATTCTGGTACAATCTTACAATCAATCAATTCTAGACAATACTATACTGGACTAGACTCCATCCAAGCAATCACGGCCAATCATTGCCTACGGCTTTCTACATTAACTAACTAGGGTTATCACAATCCTAGTTACTAGCAAGATGCAATGAGATGCTCCAAGTAGTCACAGTCCCTGCAGCTATCCAGGTTATCCAGGCAATCATTATAGTGACAATCTGGAGAGTACAATGCATTATAGTGACAATAGAGTTCAATCGTTTAAGTGACAATGGAGGGTGCCCCACATAACAGTGGGCTGGAAATGTGCCCTACTCGTCGGCAGTCTACAAGTCCAATCATTTGCGGCCGGAATAACGGGATCGCCTGTAACTGGGAAACATCTCTTCATGACTAGTGAATTATACTAATTATTAACCTTAGTCCAATTCCGTAGGTACTCCTGACCGTGGTACTCAGGAGTCCCCTCCTAGACATGATGCAAGACAGGACTAGATTATTTGTACAAGCACAATCGCCCACGGTATCAGGATTAATTATACAGGTCATGTCATGTAGCCGTCGCAACAGCTATTCAAGATGTATCCGGTCAGGTTATCATATCAAGTGTACTAGTCAGGAGTGCGCCACGACGGGCCACTTATCAGGTCATGCTCAATTATCAATTCAAACATATCCAGTAAATTCGTGATTATCAAGTTCAGGACAAAGGCGTAAGGATATAAAATGGACGTAAAATATCTAATAAAATATCAATATACAGGGCTATAGAAGAGCAAAGCTTAAAGAATTAAGACCAAAACTCCAAGAGCCAATGGGTTAAGCAAGGGGTCAGGGGGCAGCGTACACAAAGTCACGCACGCAGGGGGAGCTGCGTACGCGAAAAGTCACGCACGCTCAAGGGGAGCAGCGTACGCAAAAAGTCACGTACGCTGAGAGAGCAGCGTAGGTGAAAAGTCACGCACGCTACAGAGAGCAGCGTAGGTGAAAAGTCACGCACGCTCAAGGGAGCAGCGTACATGAAAAGTCACGCACGCTCAAGGGAGCAGCGTACATAAAAAGTTACATACGCTCAAGGGAGCGGCGTACATGAAAAGTCACGCACGCTCAAGGGAGCAGCGTACATGAAAGTCACGCACGCTCAAGGGAGCAGTGTACATGAAAAGTCACGCACGCTTAAGGGAGCAGTGAAAGTCACGCACACTCAAGGGGTCACGCTTCCAACAGGAAGCGTACTCAAGTCTGCGTACACAGCGCTAAAGAAGCGCGTAGCTCAGGGTGCGTAGGCTAAACAGCTCTGCACACACTGCTCACTGTTCTCCAGACAGCAAGAACACCATGGCTGAACCCAAAGCTTCAAAAGCTCACAACTTGGCCATCCGAACTCCAAATCCGGATTTCCAAAGCTCCAACTTGGGTGAAACTGAATGCTCTTCCACATGGAAGCATCAAAAACCCATAAAATCCAACTAAAGTAGATCAAACCATGCAAAATCCGAAAATAGCTAAACCTAGATCTAGAACAAAGGAAGCTCCAAATCACAAAATAGCAAGTCCTAATGTTGATCACCATGTCCTAATCTAGCTAATGGACCAAGAAAATAGGGTTCTCATATAGTGGCAAGATGCACTTGCCTAGGGTTGGAAGAGTTCTAGAGAGGAGAAGAAGAAGAAGAAGAAGAAGAAGAAGAAGGAAATAAATGGTGGTTATGAGGAGAGAGAAAATGTTGGTGGAGGTTATAAAGAGGGTGAGTTGTGGTGGGTTGGGGTAGCATAGGCTATGGTGATCCAACTCACATAAAACCGAACCAATCCAAATAAAACCGAGCCAGGACAAAACCCAAAATACGAGAAATACCGAAATTCCATAAGTTGAGAAAAAAAAAATACATGCCAAAATCCAGATACGAACATAAATACGAAATACGGGAAATACGAAAAAATGAGGGTGATAGAATAGAGGAATAAATTCCTAGAATATTTTTCATATGAACCATGTGAGGAGTGCGCAAGTTATAAAACAAATTAAAATGTTTATTTGTCTTTCCGAAAAATATAATATATGCTTTAATTTTCGGAAAATAATTTTAGAAATATTTAACTATTTTGAAAGTGATAAAATAAG
Organism: Iris pallida; assembly: GCA_029216955.1. NCBI lineage: Eukaryota > Viridiplantae > Streptophyta > Magnoliopsida > Asparagales > Iridaceae > Iris > Iris pallida. The sequence goes on along the minus strand of JANAVB010009596.1, from coordinate 8,431,295 downwards.
TTCCAACACTTAAACGCTTGTATACAATTTTAAAGCCAAAAATGCTAAATATTTCAAAATGTCCTTTTTGGTGTAGTATATGTAGTTATTGTTACTTGTTTCTCTAGTTGGTTCATGTTATTGTTATCATTATTACTATCATTCACTGTTATACACCGTCATCACCACATCGTTGTCGTATATCTTATTCTTCTAGAGTCTCATAATGGTATTTTAATATATTATGCTTTTTTTCATGTTTAATTTACTCTAATCTTGACTTGATAACTAATATTGTTAGCCTAGAGGAGGACCAATACCCTACACATTACTGGCCTCTTCGGGGTAAGATAGGTGAGGATATGGAGATGGATATGCTTTTGGATTGATTCACGAGTTAGATGTTATTAGTTAATCTTGTAGCACTTCTATTATTATCTAACGGCTTTGTCCTCGTATTTGGATTATAATGTATATGGATCTTGTACCTATTTAGATATTCTTGTTAAGTCTTGTTCTCATATATCCCGTATTTTGTTATTGTTATGAATAAACAAATATACTAATTACGATTGAAATATTAGGTATATCCTAAATATTACATCGTTCATTCTTCTTCGTATTATTTCACATACTTATCTTGCATGTTTAAATTTTTAGTCGTTTCCATCTTGCTTAAATTTATATTTTGGTAATAAAGCAATACCTTTGATTTATTAAGAATGCCCGAACTAGACATACACTTAGGGCATCCTAGCGAATCCTACCGTTATGCTCGTATTAGAATTGCATCATGAATTGCATGTCCACTCACATATCTAGTATGTAAGGTTCGTCCTTTGATAAGTCCAATTCTTGCATCATAATAGATAACGATCTCATGGAATATGTCAAAGGTGCAATCCTATAGCCTATATTGGTGAGGTTGTGCGTACTACAAACATCCATCGAAATATGGAACCTGAAGTTTACTGTAACCTCCTGTATTGGATTGGAACCATGTGGGTAGAAGAGGTAGTAACCTTGGTGACATGATTGTGAAAATATGTGTTAGAATTATCCAATAATTAAGGGGCCACACATGTAAAATTAATTGTGTTTAGGCTATCTAAATAATTAAGCCAAATTAAAGTGGTCTTTGGAAATTGGCTTAAGGGTATAATTGTCATGGAATTAATGTGTAGATACCGGAGATAATTCTAATTTGATGAGGGTCCAAATTAGAAATATCAAAACACACACACACACACACACACACACACACACACACACACACACACACACACACACACACACACACACACATATATATAGCCTAAACACAATTTGTGTGTGTGTGTGTGTGTGTGTGTGTGTGTGTATTCATTAGGGTTATGGTCCCCAACTCATACGGCCACCAAGAGAGGGTTTTTTCTATTCTTTCTGTATCCCCATCAATAAAGAGAAGAATAAAGATTTATCTTTGTTATTAAGGGTCGTAGCGGGTTGGAAGATCAAATTCCATCAAGAGAGACGTCTGCTTCAAGATCTGTCAAGCAAAGACAATTGATTCAGATACGCTTCCATAATTTAATTTACGTTCTTCATCTCATGCATCGACATGGTACAATAAATATCTTACAAGTGGTATCAGAGCCACCCTTGTTTGATTCATGCGTTTAAAATTTTCAGATTCAATTTTTATTGGTGTTCAGAAACCCTAGATCGTTAGATTTAATTTCATATAGGATTCTAATTGTTCTATGGAAGATTTTATTATTCATCGAGCATTTTATATATATATGAAGAATTCGGTCTCAATTGCTTCCAGATGTCCATGCATTTTCTAAAATAATTGCTTAAAATTTTGAAACCAAAAGAGTAACGTGCTAGCATGCTTCACGTTTCTTGCTATTGCTACTTGAGGTGTCCATGAATTTTTTTTCCCGAACGCTTTCGTTCATGAATTTTCATCTTTGAAAAATACGAATTCAATTAAGCATTATTGGTTCAAACTTACTACATAATAAGCAACAATTGTTTGCTGCCAATTTGGTAGGCAAGACCATAATAAATATTAACATTGGTTTGTATACATCATAAATGAATTTGTATTTTAGCCACAAGTGTTTTGCATCTTAAATGTTAACATTGGTTTGCTGCCAATTTTCTATTGATTTAATTGGCATACTTAAGGAAATCTTGATAGAAATTTTAATTTATGTACAATAATGATATCTCTATTCATGCTTAAATATTAGATATGGACGCATGTGATAATGACCGTAGAAATTCTCTATTATATTAAATATGCATGAATATGCTTATTGCTGGACATGTGATAATATGGAATGTCGGTTAGATTCCAATTACTCATGCTGACAGATATTTGGTGTTATTCAATTTAGAGTGTTTTCCAATCTAAGTTGATCACTGGAGGACAAATTGGAACAAATATAGACAATTTTATGTTTGGCATAAATTTAGTTTCCAATAAATTTATGTTCTAAGTCATATATTTGATGTAATCTATTGACGTACATATCTTCAGCAGATTATTTTAATATAATCTGCATGGGTTATTTGATGCAATCTATTGGTCCATATCTTCAGTAAAATATTACGTGAATTTTATTATGTTGACAATGCTCAGTTTAGTCAAAATAAGAATATTTGTTTGAATCATGTAAAGAGATTCACATTCTTATGATTATCTTTTTTGAGTTGTAATATTTTAATTATGCATGTTCATAAGTTTTGGACATGATTCGGTTTTGTAAAATTTATTCAACATTCAAAAAAATTTGGTGCCAATTTTGTGACTAGCAAAAGTCGTCTAATATTCTAAATAGACCCATTAAAACAAGATGTCGCCAAACTGACCTCTCTTGCGTAGATAGTCTATAAGGGCTGTTAGATATTTGCGTGTGTAAATTCATGCGAGTATTAACCGGCCCAAAGGAAGGTTAATACTTGGCCGAATTGCACATATACTTGTGGTGATAAATGTGTGACAATTACACGATTTACATGTGAATAATAACCCGATCCAAAGATAGGCTTATTATTTGACATGAATTATTGTCAACGTTGATCCTTACAGCAAGAATACCACTAGCAGTTAATATCACTGTCCAAAGACTTGATATTAATGATGTACTAGGTACCTTGAGATGGGGTTCACCATTATTTGAATTTGTTTGACTATATTTTATGCTTTGGTTATTTGTTAGAGCATGCTTATTTTTTGTTGCTTTGTTCTCTTTACAGTTAATTTTGTTAAAATATCTACCAATAAGATTTTAATTTTCATATTTAACGGGATAAACTTTAAGGGCAAAAAGAAATGAATACAATAGCTGCTAAGGGTCCAGATCAAAAGAAACAACAATATAAAACTAAGAATTGTTCTTTTGTGATAAGACAAGACACATAAGGAAGAAATATACAAAGTACCACGCATGACGTATAAAGAAAAGTACATTTCTAAATTTGATCTGTTCTGAGGTTAATTTAGATTTAGTACCAAGAAACTCATGGTAGTTAGATTCTGGTGGGACTACCCACATTAATGTTCTAAGCAAGGTTGCCTGAGTTACCGAAAGTCAATTGATGGTGAAAGATACATCTATGTGGGTGATGGCAATTCGGTAGAAGTGAAAGCAATAGGACATTTTAGGTTATTTTTAGGAACCGATTATTATTTGGATTTGATAGACACTTTTATTGTACCGTCTTTTAGACGAAGTTTAGTTTCTGTTTTCTTAATGGACAAATCTGGTTATCATTGTTCATGTGGAAACAATAAGTTTAGTCTATCTTTAAATTTAAATATTATTGGTAGCGGTTCCCTTAAGGTTTATGATAACCTATATTCAGTTGAAACTATTGCATCTTATAAAAAAACCTTGCAAGTGAAGTCATGTTGTACTAAACGCAAAATTAACAATATTTTTTTAGCCTCATTATGACATAAGCATTAGGCCACTTCTGTAGAAACAGAGTTGAACGATTTGTCTGATGAGATTAGATTCTATTGACTTTGTAGACTTTAATGTTTATATTGAATGTGTAATGGGAAGACAGATCAAAGTTAAATTATAAGCAGCTACTTTATTGGTTATGCTACCGATCAAGGGGTTAATAATTATACAATCCCACACTAAGAAATTTTTTGAGACGAGAAGTGTAATATTTTTTGAGGATATTGAGTTTGGTAGAGAAATAAAGTCAGGATCATTGTCTTTGAGAAGGAATCAATTATGATTCCTACTATCACTTTTAACGATGTACAGGATTCTATTCCTGTCATGATCAAAAGTGAATTCGGAGTCTCAATAAGACAATATCGAATTACCTCTATAAGTCGTTGTTGAGATACCTTAATGTCACGACCCGCACCCGCTTTTCGGATACGAGACATGTCCAGGCCAGCCTATGCCGCAGAGTCGGCGGTAGAACGCTGTCAAGCCCGCAAGAATATAAATGCTCAAAATATCACATTTGCTGCGCATTCACATTTCTAATTTATTACAACATTTACAAGAATTATATTTAAAGAAAATGCAAAACTTTACAAATAAAGAAATTGATACAATTGCTTTCTATTCTAGGTTGTCCTCAGCATACCCAAGTCTTCCCAATGCTAACAGTGATCGCGACTAAACCTAAAAAATGTTGGTTTCCAGTCAGGAATAGAACAAGTACACAAAATCGACGACAATGCGAAAAAATAACAGAATTAACAAGACATGAAAATAGCATATGAAAAATAAAAACTGGAAGATAACTGATGTCATAGCATGATAGAGAAGTAAACAAGAAAAAACTAATAAAAGACATCTATCTAGGTGGTGTGAAATATCTGTTTTAACATGTAGACGGCTAGGGGGTAAATAAGGCACACTGCACGTGTCGTGCGCAGCGGCTAGCATTCAAGAATAAACATATTGGGATATTTCTGGGTAGTCCACATGTATACTAAGATATTTCCCCTCCCGACTACTCCGTGTGACGAGCGTGTCAACAAACAGCAAAATATATGTATAGACATCAAATAAAAAGACTACTATGAATCGGAAAGTAATCAGAAAGTGCACTTGCCTGAGGTCCTTAGCTGGAGAAACCAATAACACTATACCACTCAATGAGCCACAATCATTCAACACATGTAGAAGTCTCCGGATGCTAAAATAAACAGTACCAATGTTCTCAGAATAGTCAAATTAGCTAGGATTGTCTATCCTTAAGTCCAATTCTGGATACAGGGACAAAACGGTAATTTCGGGCAAAAACGATGTCCGCCGTTGGATCCGCTTTGCACCGAAAAGCGTGCCAGAGTCAACGGTCTCTAAAGTTGTCAAACTACATGTCTACGGATCCGATTTTCTGATACGAACCCAACCGTATGTCCAAAGTTGGATTCCGGCGGACCGTGCACAAAATCGCCCGTTGAGTGGGACCGTGGGGCCCGCAAAATGGCGTACGATTCAACTGTCTCAGAATTGGACCAAACTTGGTATACAGGACCAAAAAAATGATACGGTCCTGTTGGCGTAAGTATCGTCTCGATCCGATGAGCGTGCATAAAATAATTAGGAAATTTTCAAAGTGTACGATACGGTAAATTTCGACGGATACGCATCAATTCGTCGCGCACACGCGACCAATTTGAATTTCGCCAAAGCCTACACGACCACAAATCCAGTACGCAGCTTTTGATCTTTTCGGTACACGACCACGTCGTCCGGATTGGCGTGACGCACGTCGTGTGGAGCGTTTTCGATATTTTGAAAATATATTTTTTGTCAACTTCATCCTAATTTTAAACAGAAAATAAATCACAAGAATTAAATCTAAAAACAGGGTTTTCATCTTGGTTAGATTGTCTAGAAGTTTGTTCAGGCAGTTTTCCAAAGTTCGCGACGTTCTGGTCGCAAATCGACCGCGAACTTTGGGTTTTGGGACAGATTCTAAATCCAGAAATCGAGATTTTTCTCGGTTTTGGGACTCGGTTTTCGTCGTACATGAATCAAAATAAATTAAACTAGTTGAAGGGATTGATAGACATATAGGTTGTGTTCATACCAATTCAAGTGGTTCGTGAAGAGATCGGTCGTCGAGGGAGAAAACTCGCCGAGAAGTTCATTCCCCCACCCGCTATTGCTGCTGTGCTCCTCTGTACAGTTCGCGCGCTGTTCAGCCGCGCCTGGCCGGCGGGCGGTGCACGGCGGTGGTGCCGGCGGCAGGAGGTGCGCCATCGCCGTCCAGGTCGGGTTTGCTTGGTACATGGGTCGGCGTGCATCAGAACCTAGGGTTTCTTCGTCGATTTCGTGTGCGCGCTTGTGGAGTATAAAAGAGAAATCGAAGGGAGCTTCGGGTTTGCGTCTGATAGCAGGACTTGGATCGGGGGTGGGCTGTTTCTGATCGAGATGAGTCCATTGGACTGGGATGGCCTGAAGGCTTGGGGAAGTAAGGCCTGTGGGCTCTGTTTTTTTTCTTTCTTTTATCTTTTATACCTTATTTCTTATCTATATGTATATAATTAAGTATATATATACATAACTATATATATTTATATATTTTCAGTTATATGCATACATACCTACACACATATATATATACACTCATTTACATTTTATTTATAATATATATTTATATATAATTACACATACACACATATATATATAATCTATATTTCTTGTATATACGTACACATACACATATCTAATATTATATTTATTTATACACATATATATCTAATATATTTATATATACATACAAATATACATATATAATATACATTTATATATTCATACTCACATTTAATATATATCTATATTTATACACAACCATATACATATATACCTCATATATATTTATATACTAATAAATACTCAATTAACAAATAATAATATCTAATAGCAATAATATATTTATTCAATCACCATAATTAATAAAATAATAATTAAATAATTAATGAATCTATACTGTTCACCTTTATCCAGGTCCAAAATATTGTACAAATATTGTAAATCAATATTTAATAATAAAAGTACAAATTTTTGTATAAATAATCAAATAGTTAAAAATGCACATCAATACCTAAAATAATTTAGTAAATATTGTACACACATATAATATGCCTGCATGGTCGTCTTTGGTCTCACTACGTACCTACAAAGGCTGGGATTTGGTTCGGGCCCAGTTCGGCTAAGTTGGTACAATCGGGTCATCTAAAATCAATATCTAATTAATAAATAAATAATTCATCGGTGGGGGTTAAGTCGCAACTTGGCCTGGTTTTCCTAGTTATGACACACTTATGGCTGAGTCTTCCTTGGCATGGCTAATACACTAGTCAAGACAAGCCACTGCACTATCCGTGCCATAATTTCTAGTCACCTTGTACTCCAATTCTCAACTATGGCTAAAACCATCTACCGTAATAATTAACTATTTAATTATTTATAATAATCTAAATCACCATTTAAATAAAATAAATAAAAGAAATAAAATAAAAATATTTCAAAATTTCGGGAAGGGAGGCTACAAATCTACCCACCTTAAAATAATTTCGTCCTCGAAATTCTAATCGTAAACATGCCAAAAATTTTAAAAAAAATCCACTATTACCACAATATCCTCGAATTTTAATTCCTCGAAATAATTTATATCCTCCTCCTAGTCATTTCGTAATTATGAACCCTCTAGGGCTTCTACCCACCTTGGGTCACACTACTCTTCAAACTAAAATTTTATAATCTTCTAACTAGTTGCTATCAGTTCTACCCACAAATTTCTAGGCATATGGCATCAAAAAATCCTCTCTTATTTATCACGCAACCCAAAATTTAACATGGAAAAATTGACACAAGTAGCTAAGAAATATTGATAAACTCTAGTAAGCATGACTATTCGTCGCTCCAAAGTAGGAAGGACAGGAGGATGAGGCAGAATAATCGAAAGCAACTGTGAAGTTTCAAGAGCAGTGGAGAGTATCTAATGTTATCGATAGAAAGGAAGTTTATGAACCACTGCCTTATCTGGTAGATTGGGCTACTCTAGTCTAGTCACTTGCTAAATCGAAGAACCCTTCGTTACTTAGAGTGGCCTGCAATTCGTGCAATACAGAAATTCTATTTCTGAAATTCTAAACAAGGTTTCACAATAGAACAGAATTTGAGAATTTCAGGTTGTGACCTTAATTGGTTCTCTATTTGGCATCAGTCGTTGGTTGGATGAACATTGGATTTCATTCTATATGGACTGAACAAGATCCCAACATACTACTACGTCTACTAGGTTAGGGTAACCTAGAATAGGCTTTAACTCAAGTGGTTGAGCTAGTTGTCAGTCAGGTTGGTTAGCTAAGTTCCTAAAGTCCAAAATGCGCCTTCGATGACCTTTGTGTTTAAGTAGCACAAGAGGCGTCTATCGAGTGGCACACTAGTGGCATGTGCGTAGTAGACTTCGAGTAGATCACCACCACGTATTGGGTCGAAGGAATTGAGTCAAGGTTGAGACTCTAGTGGAAGTCAGAAAGTTTACCGGTATCATGGTAAGGGTTATAACTAGTCCTTTTATCCTGAAAGTCGTACCACAAAATTAGAGTACAAGGGGACAGATTTGAGTGGGACTTGATATACCTAGATGAAGATGGACTTGCCTAGATCTTATATATGAAATTTGTTGGGAGATAACAGCTGGTCTCGTGCTCCGAATATTAATGGCACGGCCGGGGACACAAATGATCTAAATGGAAAATGGGAGTCCATGGGGCACTAACTATCATTCTAATGGAAACTATTTTGATCGATCAGTCATCTTCCTATATCCCAAAATTTTAGGACTTACAGTCTACCCACCTTAGAGGCTAGGATATGGTAGCAAGGTTCCTATCACAGGGCTGGCCGATGGTAGCTACACTTGTATATACAACTATCATAGCCATGGGAATACTCTATATCTATTTATCAATTACGAGCTTTCGTCTTTCCAATCAGTGAAGACGAAAACAATAAAGAGTTCAAGAGAGATGTCACTGAACACAATTACATGATTCAAGGGCGAATGTTTTTAATTCAAGAAGAATTGTCAAGGCAGTCGTGGGTGAGATCCTAAAGACCTCTATATCTCAATCTACGTAGGGTAATTAGTTGAAGAGCGAACCAAATGTATTATGGTTGATCAGACCGTGATACAATGATTCTGATTAGACAATATGTTAGCGGGCGTCCCCAATAAACATATGTCGCAAATCAAGCTTGACAAAAGAGTAAGCTTGCAAAAACTAGGCCGTAATAGCAGCATTGGTCAAGAGAGTCAAAATATAAATATGCGAGATGTTTGAAAAGAGATACGAGTAGTTTGAGTTTTGAAAGAATTAATCCTTACCTGGTGTCATTGCCTACAACAAAAAGACCTACTAATGACGCTCGACAAGGAGTTTTAATGATGGCTGATACATAAGCGTTATTAAGTTAAAAAATACCTTTTATCTATGACGGTTTGGGCTAATTTGGGACTTTTTATAACGTTTATAAAATAAAACGTCATTAATAGTTTAGAGCGGTGGCAAACTTGTAATATTTTTTAAGTTAAATTTTTGGCAAAATCCTTCTACATCCCGCGCACTTCAACAAAAAAATTTCTCTCTCCCAATATTTCTGGTCGGTCTTCTCCTTCTCCTCCTTTCTCCTTCCTCTTCTCCTCCAACTCCAAAATCCTAAGGATAGATCCAAAACCCTAACTCTTGTTCAGCAATACCCTCCTCTCCTCCTATTCTTCTCCTTCCTTTCCCCAAACTCTAAAACCCTAACCCTAGAGCCCGTTCTCTTCAAAATTAGGGCTAGGGTTTTTAATTTCTTCTTCCTTCCAACAAAAAATCCTGTTGGGGAATAGGAGGAAGACGAGCACGGGGCGCCGGAAGATCGAGATCAAGAGGATCGCCAACGACGAGGCCCGGCAGGTCTGCTTCTCGAAGCGTCGCGCCGAGGTCGTGCTGGTCGTGTTCTCGCCCGTCGGAAAGCCCTTCTCTTTCGGCCACCCGTCTGTCAACCATGTCGCCTCCGTCTACCTCTCGGGCGGGGCAGGCCGCGCGGCCCGGAGGGCCCCCGCAGGCCCGGAGAGCACCGTGGAGCTCAAGTTCTGCGCTTTTTGCTCTTACAGGTCAAACCCTAAATCCTTACTATATGTCATATTTTAATTAGTCCCCCAATTTATGCTGATGCAAGGTTCTATGAACAATTTATGCTGATACGAGGTTCGGATTCATTGTTGTTTTAGCTAATTAGAGGAAATCTTAAGCAGTGGGTCTCTCGGTTCGACGTCTACCCCTACTTGAGAGATTTTCTTAGGTGCATGTATCCGATATTGGTGATCTATATTATTTTTTTATTGTTGTCAATTTCACAGAATAAGAATGAGATTAGCTCAGGGGTGTGTACCTCGAGAGATTCACTCAGGTGTATCTTAGTGTACGTACAAATTGGATCTTCCTTACCTTCAAAAGTACAAACTACATAAGAAGTAGAATTAATTTAGGCCTATTTTTTCCTTCAGAAAAACTACATTACTTTTCTCTTGGTATGTTAGTGTGTTTGATTGCAAGGTGGAAAATACGTAGAAAAGAAATTAATTTTATGGAATTATTTTTCTTGAAAAAAAATTCCATGGAATTTCAAAATTTTCCATGGAAAACTTAATTTGTTTGTTTGATTGTCATTATTTTCTACGGAAAATAGTTATTTTCCTATGGGTTAGACAAGTTTCATTTTCCACCATTTTAGAAGAAAATATGGAAAATGATAGTTTTTTGGAAATAATTCCATGGAAAATATAAGCTATCAAACACTATAATTGGTGGAAAATTGTGGTAGAAATATTTTCCATGGAAAAAAAGTCCAATCAAACACAGCCGTTAGTGTTTTTACTTCTTCATTTATAGCAAGTGGATCTCTAGATAAGGGACCCTACATAAGAAATTGATAAGACTACCTAAACATAGATAATTGATCATATATCTATAATTTCAGCAAGTTATTGTTACTAGGAAGGATCAAATTAATTCCCACCGGTATTGACCATAGGTTGTAAATCCTCGGCCAGAATCTCGTAAGTCTCATGAGTTACGGGGCTATATTATTGTCCAGGATATATGTCCCTTTTGTTGCTCTACTAGTGTTTATGGATGGACAAATAAAAAATGTAAAAGAGAAAATAGGCAAGAAATGGAGGGCAAATCTTTGATGATGCATTTAGGTTTTTTGAAGGCAAACACATTGTGGGTGGCATTGGAGATGGTTCCATACAGGTCAGTGGATGATGCATTTAGTTTTTTTGAAGAAAGGTTTAATGCATTACTGCAACGTTTACTTATTGATTTTGTTTATTTACACTCACAAGGTTGCTTGATAATTTTATAGATATGGAGCATCAAACCTGGTTGGGGAAGTAGGCCAGATTACATGTTGACAAAAGTAAATTTTCTTTATGATGGACAGTTGCCTCCTATTGTCTTTGCTACCTTGTATTTTCTTATGATGGACTTTTGGTCCTTATTGCCTCTGCTAATTCATATTGTCTTTGCTACCTTGTATTTTCTTTATGATGGACATGTTAGAACTGTTCCAAAAATATTGAAAGTTTTACTAGGTACATACTTCAGCAATAGCTTATATTGGACATTGTTATCAGAAATTAGAAACTGAGTTTTTTTTACCAAGTTGGTTAACTGGGCAAGTTGTTCTTCCATGTTCACAATTGTTTTGTGTTTTCTATGAAAGAAGCGGACAGGCCCAAGGGTTTTCCATGACCTGCAGAGCGAGAGCCTCCACGGAGTACCACAGTGACCCCATCAAGAACCTTGGATTTTTTTCTTTCTTCAGGAATAGATGTGAATTGTGGCACCTACGTCCGGTGGATGTCAGCTTCGCGAAGGATGATCGGACCATCGAGGCGATCTTGTGGGCTGTCCGGTGGATGTCCTATTTTGAAAAAATGTAATGAAGATGGTGATATATTATGTTTATATTTGTAAATGGATTAAATGGTGCTCTATGACATTTAGATGTTTTCTTGTGAATATGGTTCAAAATGAATGTTTTGAAATTGAATTGAGCAACATTGAGCATTGATCTATAATTTTTTGGAAAATAATATATAAATGTGCAGAATTGAGCGTTATAAATATGCTGAATTGAGTTTATAGAGATTATCTATTCATAACGCTTTCAAACTACGCTGAAGATAAGTGTAGCAGAAACTCATCATATTCATGATGTTTATTTTATGACGCTTTTAAAAAATATTTATAACACCCGTTTTCATCATACTTTCTTTGGAAAAAAAAAGCGTCATGGTTTGTCATTAATGACGGTTTTTAGCCGTCATTAAAAGGTATTTCTGTTGTAGTGTTCTAGGTAAACCTGTTAGTGTCAGTCAATTACCTCGTCAATAGACTATAAGGACCACATAATGCTAGGTTAGGAGACATGCTACTCAACTTACAGAACTTACACTAGTGTTGGTTTTGGATCTTAGGATCATACGGGGCAGTCCCTATCCTCTATAGTATCCTAAACTGGTAATCACGTCTGAAGTTACTTCACTGAGAATTATGTCTCGCCTGTATACTCTGGCTATGACAACCCTTGGTTCCGTGATTCAATTGTGATAGGCTATCAGGTACTCCACCTTACATTGACACAAGGTCGAAAGGGGTCAACAAGGATAAAGTTTTAGCAATGATCCCTAACCTATAATTCTTCGAAGGGATTTAAATTCTATGGGTTGTGCCTCGCCAATACGCTGTTGGCTGCAGTGAACCCACATTTCCACTCTCAGCTAAATGATGACAGTGCGCTGTTGTCTAACTATTATTAGTTAACTAATATTTCTATAACCGTAAAAATTTATGGGCTTTTGGAGATTCAAACAAGTTGACTAAAATAGAGCGTAGGTATTTGTCCTATCAATCATAATATTTGAAATAGAAGATTTAATCATGGAGGAAATAATTAAAGACGAAAGGAATACAAACACTCTAGTATCTATTTCATATACATTTCAATAGTTGAGGGAAAAATTTGCAAATCAATCTTTCTCGAGATTCGTATACGAATAACAGAATCAGAATTTACAAACTAATTCTTTACAACAAAATGTGATTTTAAAACAGATGATTCTAACTTATGATATAAGATTTATATCTAAAATAAGAAAAATGAACAGTTTAGCAAAATTAACGCCTTAATTCTAAGCAAGCCTAACATACCAAGCAATTAGTATATCTACATTGGATCACATTGTCATATCAAAGGTAATGGTGTACCTATAGAGATCTAGCAAGTTATCTAAATTGCATGGCCTATCTAATAACCTTAACTACCCAATGGTCAGTTTGAACAAGGGACTCCTAGTCCTAGTTATTCTCCTAAATCATTTAATCCTAGTTTGTGAATGAGCATTTCCTGGACGCAGGCTCGCAATGGTACGACTAACTTAAATACCATCACGAGTCCGCAATCTTTTGCGAAGACTGACCTGCATGGGCCACCACAAAAACTTGTCACATCCTGAACCCGCTTTTCGGATATGAAACGTGTCCAAGCCAGCCTACGCCGCAGAGTCGGCGGTAGAACGCTGTCAAGCCCGCAAGAATATAAATGCTCAAAATATTATATTTGCTGCTCATTCACATTTCTAATTTATTACAAGATTTACAAGAATTATATTTAAAGAAAATATAAAACTTTACAAATAAAGAAATTGATACAATTGCTTTCTATTCTAGGTTGTTCTCAGCATACCCAAGTCTTCCCAATGCTAACAGTGATCGCGACTAAACCTAAAAAATGTTGGTTTCCAGTCAGGAATGGAACAAGTACACGAACCGACGACAATGCGAAAACACAATTGAATTAACAAGACATGTAAATAGCATATGAAAAATAAAAACTGGAAGATAACTGATGTCATAGCAGATAGAGAAGTAAACAAGAAAAAACTAATAAAAGACATCTATCTAGGTGGTGTGAAATATTTGTTTCAACATGTGGACGGCTAGGGGGTAAATAAGGCACACTGCACGTGTCGTGCGCAGCGGCTAGCATGCAAGAATAGACATATTGGAATATTTCTGGGTAGTCTACATGTATACTAAGATATTTCCCCTCCCGACTACTCTGTGTGACGAGCGTGTCAACAGGCACCAAGATATATGTATAGACATCAAATGAAAAGACTACTATGAATCGAAAAGCAATCAGAAAGTGCACTTGCCTGAGGTCCTTAGCTGGAGAAACCAATAACACTATACCACTCAATGAGCCACAATCAGTCAACACATGTAGAAGTCTCCGGATGATAAAATAAATAGTACTAATGTTCTCAGAATAGTCAAATTAGCTAGGATTGGCTGTCCTTAAGTCCAATTCTGGACACAGGGGCAAAACGATAATTTCGGGCAAAAACGATTTCCGCCGTTGGACCTGATTTGCACCGAAAAGCGTGCCAGAGTCAATGGTCTCTAAAGTCGTCAAACTACATGTCTACGGATCCAGTTTTCTGATACGACCCAACCGTATGTCCAAAATTGGATTCCGGCGGGCCGTGCACAAAATTGCCCGTTAAGTGGGACCGTGGGGCCCGCAAAACGATGTACGATTCAACTGTCTCAGAATTGGACTAAACTTGGCATACAGGACCAGAAAAATGATACGGTCCTGTTGGCGCAAGTTTCGTCTCAATCCGATGAGCATGCACAAAGTAATTGAGAAATTTGTAAAGTGCACGATACGGTGAATTTCGACGGATACGCATCAAATTCGTCGTGCACACGCGACCAATTTGAATTCCGCCAAAGCCCACACGACCACAAATCTGTTACGCAGCTTTCGATCCTTTCGGTACGCAACCACGTCGTCCGGATTGGCGTGACGCACGACGTGTGGAGCGTTTTCGATATTTTGAAAATAGATTTTTTGTCAACTTCATCCTAATTTTAAACAGAAAATAAATCACAAGAATTAAATCTAAAAACAGGGTTTTCATCTTGGTTAGGTTGTCTAGAAGTCTGTTCAGGCGGTTTTCCAAAATTTGTGATGTTCTGGTCGTAAATCGACCGCGAACTTTGGGTTTTGGGACAGATTCTAAATC
The DNA here is from genome assembly GCA_029216955.1 of Iris pallida. Lineage (NCBI taxonomy): Eukaryota > Viridiplantae > Streptophyta > Magnoliopsida > Asparagales > Iridaceae > Iris > Iris pallida. Next base: position 8,416,178 of record JANAVB010009596.1, on the reverse strand, counting down.
CAGAAATCGAGATTTTTCTCGGATTTGGGACTCGGTTTTCGTCGTACATGAATCAAAATAAATTAAACTAGTTGAAGGGATTGATAGACGTATAGGTTGTGTTCATACCAATTCAAGTGGTTCGTGAAGAGATCGATCGTCGAGGGAGAAAACTCGTCGAGAAGTTCGTTCCCCCACCCGCTATTGCTGCTGTGCTCCTCTGTACAGTTCGTGCGCTGTTCAGCCGCCCCTGGCTGGCGGACGGTGCACGGCGGTGGCGACGGCGGCAGGATGCGCGCCATCGCCGTCCAGGTCGGGGTTGCTTGGTACATGGGTCGGCGTGCGTCAGAACCTAGGGTTTCTTCGTCGTTTTCGTGTGCGCGCGTGTGGAGTATAAAAGAGAAATCGAAGGGAGCTTCGGGTTTGCGCCTGATAGCAGGACTTGGATCGGAGGTGGGCTGTTTCTGCTCGGGATGAGTCCATTGGACTGGGATGTCCTGAAGGCTTGGGGAAGTAAGGCCTATGGGCTCTGGTTTTTTTTCTTTCTTTTATCTTTTATACCTTATTTCTTATCTATATGTATATAATTAAGTATATATATACATAACTATATATATTTATATATTTTCAGTTATATGCATACATACCTATACACATATATATACACTCATTTATATTTTATTTATAATATATATTTATATATAATTACACATACACACATATATATATAATCTATATTTCTTGTATATACGTACACATACACATATCTAATATTATATTTATTTATATACATATATATCTAATATATTTATATATACATACAAATATGCATATATAATATACATTTATATATTCATACTCACATTTAATATATATCTATATTTATACACAACCATATACATATATACCTCATATATATTTATATACTAATAAATACTCAATTAACAAATAATAATCTCTAATAGCAATAATATATTTATTTAATTACCATAATTAATAAAATAATAATTAAATAATTAATGAATCTATACTGTTCACCTTTATCCAGGTCCAGAATATTGTACAAATATTATAAATCAATATTTAATAATAAAAGTACAAATTTTTGTATAAATAATCAAATAGTTAAAAATGTACATCAATACCTAAAATAATTTAGTAAATATTGTACACACATATAATATGCCTGCATGGTCATCTTTGGTCTCACTACGTACCTACAAAGGCTGGGATTTGGTTCGGGCCCAGTTCGGCTAAGTTGGTACAATCGGGTCATCTAAAATCAATATCTAATTAATAATTAAATAATTCATCGGTGGGGGTTAAGTCGCAACTTGGCCTGGTTTTCCTAGTTAGGACACACTTATGGCTGAGTCTTCCTTGGCATGGCTAATACACTAGTCAAGGCACGCCACTACACTATCCGTGCCATAATTTCTAGTCACCTTGTACTCCAATTCTCAACTATGGCTAAAACCATCTACCGTAATAATTAACTATTTAATTATTTATAATAATCTAATTCACCATTTAAATAAATAAATAAAAGAAATAAAATAAAAATATTTCAAAATTCCGAGAAGGGATGCTACACTTAACAACGACAACGTAGCGGCACCCCATTCAAGATAAGGTAATTATTCCTAAGGAACAAACTCAACAACCTCAAAAATCGGTAATATTAAGATGGTCCACCAGAGAAAGGAGAAATATAATTTTGGATAATATTGTCATATTTCTCTAGGAACGTGAGAAAGACTGTAGATACTGAAAGATGATCTAATCAACTTCCGTCAGGCCATGAAAAGTTCCATTTCTCAAAGTGGATTGATAGAATAAATAAGGCGTATAAGTTCATGCAAGACAATAAAGTTTAAGAACTTGTCCCATTACCAAAAGATGTGAAGCCCATTGGTTGTAAATGGATATTTAAAACCAAGAAGGATTCGAAAGGTAATGTGGAGAGGTATAAAGTACGTCTTGTAGCTAAAGGCTTTACTCAAAAGGAAGGGATTAATTTTAAAGAGACTTTCTCTCCGGTTTCTTCGAAAGACTCTTTTAAAACAATCATGGCACTTGTTGTACATTTTGATCTTGAGTTACATCAAATGGATGTCAAAATAACGTTTCTCAATGGTAACATTGACGAAACATTTATATGGTACAGCCAGAAAACTTTATGTCAGGAGATCCAAAGAATATGGTTTGCAAATTGTCAAAATCTATTTATGGACTCAAGCAAGCTTCTCGTCAGTGGTACTATAAATTTTACTAAGTTATTACCTCGTTTGGTTTTGAGGTTAACGTTGTTGAAGATTATGTGTATCACAAATTCAGTGGGAGTAAAATTATTTTTCTGGTTTTGTATGTTGATGACATACTGCTTGCCACAAATAATATAGGCATATTGCATGACACTAAGAAATTTCTATCAAATAATTTTGAGATGAAAGATCTTGGTGACGCCTCTTTTGTATTAGGAATTCAAATACACCGAGATCGTTCTCGAGGTATTCTTGGATTATCACAAAAGAGTTATATCGATAAAGTGCTTAAAAGATTTGACATGCATGAATGCAAACCAGGTGACACCCCAGTCGCTAAAGGAGACAAGTTCAGTCTCAATCAGTTCCCTAAGAATAGCCTTGAAATTAAGAAAATACAATAGATTTTTTCTTCATGATCGGTCGTTGGGAGTCTAATGTATGCTCAAGTATGTACGTGTCAGGATATTGCGTACATATTAGAATGTTAGGCAGATATTTAAGCAAATATGGATGGATCATTGGGTAGCAGCCAAACTACTTAAGTAATTAATAGAGAACAAAAAAAAGTATTTGCTCTTTATAGGAGATCGGATAATTCTAGAGATCATAAGGTATTTTGACTCCGATTTTGTTGGATGCCAACACAGTAGGAGATCCACATCTGGTTATGCTGACTAATGGAGATATATTTTGGATGAGTGTCAAACATGCACTCATATAATTTCTTTCACCATGACAGTAAGGTTTATAACATGCTGTGGGGCATCTATTCAGGGAATATGGTTGCAAAATTTTGTCACAAGACTGCACCTACAGTACGGTGTTGAAAGATCACTAAAATTATGGTGTGACAATAAATCAACAGTAATGTATTCTAATAATAATAGAAACTTGTATAAGTCAAAGATATTGACATAAAGTTTCTAGTTGTGAAAGAAAAAATTCAGAATGGTTAAAGTGTCCATATAGCACATTATGACAAACTCTATTTTAGCGGATCCGCTCACAAAAGCATTATCACCTAGGGTCTTTCATGAGCATACTGCTCATATGGGTATTATCTCAATTAAGTATATGGCAATATAGTGGGAGGTTTGTATTTTATGTATTTGGGTGCTATTTGGTTTTGGACACATTTATGTATTAAAGTATTTTGGATATTTATCTGATCAGATATATGAAAACTCAGTTCATTCTGTTTTCATTATGTTAAAGTATTGATCTCATTAAAGTTAAGGAGGACCAGTTGGAAATAGACATATATTGATCACATTGCGTGTAATTTCCATTCTACGCATCCATGATTGATCTATGTCGTTTAGCTATATTGGTATATGTGACCATTGATGGTTTAGTTACGCTATATGTGACGAAGACCGCTTTGATCCTATGTTGATATGGTTAATGGACGAGATTGTCCGGATATACCCTAAGGATTAAGATAGCAATTTATGAGCTCACTAAGGTTAACACAATTATAAGGTTACATATGTGGCCCAGTGAGAGATTATTAGAATTATTCAATAATTAAGGGGCCACACATGTAAAATTAATTATGTTTAGGCTATCTAAATAATTAAGCCAAATTAAAGTGGTCTATTTGGAAATTGGCTTAAGGGTATAATTGTCATGGAATTAATGTGTAGATACCGGGGATAATTCTAATTTGATGAGGGGCCAAATTATAAATATCAAAACACACACACACACACACACACACACACACACACACACACACACACACACACATATATATATATATATATATGTGTGTGTGTATGTGTGTGTGTGTGTGTGTGTGTGTGTGTGTTTGTATTCATTAGGGTTATGGTCCACAACTCATACGGCCACCAAAAGAGAGTTTTCTCTATTCTCTTCTGTATCTCCATCAACAAAGAGAGGAACAAAGACTTTATCTTTGTTATTAAGGGCCGTAGCGGGTTGGAAGATCAAATCCCATCAAGAGAGACGTCTGCTTCAAGATCCGTCAAGCAAAGACAATAGATTCAGGTACGCTTCCGCAATTTAATTTATGTTCTTCATCTCATGAATAGACATGGTACAAAAAATATCTTACAATATGTTCTCCACGGATTTACCTAGACTGCGTCCTAATATGCTTCTTGATTTGGCCTCTCCCTATTAATTGAAACGTTATTAATATCCTTCATGATTTTCTTAACTCTACCCTTGTTTGAAATCGGTATATATTGCCTGACTTAACTTTATGACAATATTACCTTATTTTTAGTCATGGTTGGGTTAGATGAAACCCGTAGGTAGAAGTGGGTAGTTAGTAGCTTAAATTATTGTGATAGTTGTGTAGTTAAAGTGGATGAAAAAGTATATATATATATATATATATATATATATATATATATATATATATATATATAGATATATATATATATATATATATATATTTATATATTATATATATATATATATATATTAAATATATATATATATATATATTTTATATATATATATATATATAAATATATATATATATATATATATATATATATATTTATATATATATATATATATATATATATATTAAAATATATATATATATATATATTAAAATATATATATATATATATATATATATATATATATATATATATATATATATATATATAAGACAGTATTTGACTTATGTGTAAATTAAATTGACTAATCATACTGACAGTGACCTATCGAGGATGATAATTAGTTGGAACGGAAGGAATTACACTTCTAATAGAATGACCTTGAGATAATGATCTATTTAATAGAAGCATCCTTGGGGATAGTAATGGGTACGATTGCATGAGATTTCATCCACAGAGTAATCTTGACGTCATATGGAGTTCACGATTTGTGGGTATAGGTTATTTTGAAAAAAGTGTTATATGACGTAAATAACAATCATGACTATTCGAACTAGTTCAAAATTAGTCTCAAAATGAACCTAATACACAAATCATGATTCCATAATCTCCAGGATTGAATAAAATTTCGGATGGCAAAATTTGTCCATCAATATTCAAAATATACATAAAATATACATAACTTTCAATTAACAAATTAGGTCTTTGTCAACTCTTGGTTTAACATATCATATTCATTTAAGCAGTTTTCTAAGAAAATACTTAAGTGAGTTAAGTCTACTCATCAATTGTCCATGCAATTAAATGTATTCCATAACAACCAAATAAATTATACAAAAAGTAACTGCAAAATGTATATGTTAGACTGGAAATTAATATTAAATTGATGCCAACAAGCGGGATCCATGTGAACTTTATTCTGAAGGAGTAAGATAATTAGTAATTGGACCATATTGGACCATATTTTTAACAAATGATTGGAACCGACGATAAAATAGCATAAAAACCTGATATATTGGTTTCATTGGGTCTTGTATATTTTGATCCCCATAACGGAATATATTTGGATCAATGCAAATGATCATACAATATGAATATCTTGATCTATATTCATTCCAATAAATAGATGAATGCATATATCTGATTCTTATAAATAAGTAGATCTATATTTTTTATGAGATCACTATTAATGTGCAATTTAGGTAAATGTACCAGGAATTAAAGGAAATGCATCTCATAAATGTTTTTATTCTACCATAGGATTTCACCATTATATATAACTCATAATTTTGGAATAAGAAATCAAAGAGCAATTTTTCTACCGAAAGAAGACAAGTAGAGAGACATCGAGGTACACTAGTTTTCCTAAGTCATTACTTTTTCCATATTTTCTAATATCTTTAATTTATTAACTAACTCCATTTATTTTTCTTGTAACAGAAAACATAATTAAGGGTTACAAGAAATATTATAAAATTCTTATTTTTAATTAATGTATAAACTATTTAGGTATTGTTTTACATCTAAAAATATATATATAGTGAAATCAGACTTTCTGTTCAACTTTTAAAAAATTATTTAATATTATTCCCTTTAATTTTATATATAATTATCAATAATATATCTTTTAACTCATTTTTAACCTATTTAACCAATTAACTCGACAAATTTATGTAGCAAACTAGCATTGATAGTTGAAAATACATTCACTTAATTGTTTTAAAATCATTTAAATATCACTAACCATGTCAAGGATCAGTGTTCAAGTAGAAAAGTTCTAAAAATATTTTACATATACTATAGTTAAACTACCATTTATTCATGCTTTGTTGTTTGTTTGTTGTCATGTAACTTGTAGATTTTTTTAGGTAAAGGAAACTTCAAGTTCAAAGATGGCTAGCTTTAGTGTATGGATGATTCTGGCACTACTGTTGTTGGGTTCAACCTTTTTTGCAGAAGCTAAGTCCATTTGATATGGTCCTATAGGGAAAGATCTTCCTACGTGTGAAAAGGGACAAACACAAAATTGTAGACCTGCAGAGAACAATGGTACTT
>JANAVB010009596.1:8277304-8409489 GCA_029216955.1 Iris pallida | reverse complement strand
AATTTTCTATTGATTTAATTGGCATACTTAAGGAAATCTTGATAGAAATTTTAATTTATGTACAATAATGATATCTCTATTCATGCTTAAATATTAGATATGGACGCATGTGATAATGACCGTAGAAATTCTCTATTATATTAAATATGCATGAATATGCTTATTGCTGGACATGTGATAATATGGAATGTCGGTTAGATTCCAATTACTCATGCTGACAGATATTTGGTGTTATTCAATTTAGAGTGTTTTCCAATCTAAGTTGATCACTGGAGGACAAATTGGAACAAATATAGACAATTTTATGTTTGGCATAAATTTAGTTTCCAATAAATTTATGTTCTAAGTCATATATTTGATGTAATCTATTGACGTACATATCTTCAGCAGATTATTTTAATATAATCTGCATGGGTTATTTGATGCAATCTATTGGTCCATATCTTCAGTAAAATATTACGTGAATTTTATTATGTTGACAATGCTCAGTTTAGTCAAAATAAGAATATTTGTTTGAATCATGTAAAGAGATTCACATTCTTATGATTATCTTTTTTTGAGTTGTAATATTTTAATTATGCATGTTCATAAAGTTTTGGACATGATTCAGTTTTGTAAAATTTATTCAACATTCAAAAAAATTTGGTGCCAATTTTGTGACTAGCAAAAGTCGTCTAATATTCTAAATAGACCCATTAAAACAAGATGTCGCCAAACTGACCTCTCTTGCGTAGATAGTCTATAAGGGCTGTTAGATATTTGCGTGTGTAAATTCATGCGAGTATTAACCGGCCCAAAGGAAGGTTAATACTTGGCCGAATTGTACATATACTTGTGGTGATAAATGTGTGACAATTACACGATTTACATGTGAATAATAACCCGATCCAAAGATAGGCTTATTATTTGACATGAATTATTGTCAACGTTTGATCCTTACAGCAAGAATACCACTAGCAGTTAATATCACTGTCCAAAGACTTGATATTAATGATGTACTAGGTACCTTGAGATGGGGTTCACCATTATTTGAATTTGTTTGACTATATTTTATGCTTTGGTTATTTGTTAGAGCATGCTTATTTTTTTGTTGCTTTGTTCTCTTTACAGTTAATTTTGTTAAAATATCTACCAATAAGATTTTAATTTTCATATTTAACGGGATAAACTTTAAGGGCAAAAAGAAATGAATACAATAGCTGCTAAGGGTCCAGATCAAAAGAAACAACAATATAAAACTAAGAATTGTTCTTTTGTGATAAGACAAGACACATAAGGAAGAAATATACAAAGTACCACGCATGACGTATAAAGAAAAGTACATTTCTAAATTTGATCTGTTCTGAGGTTAATTTAGATTTAGTACCAAGAAACTCATGGTAGTTAGATTCTGGTTGGACTACCCACATTAATGTTCTAAGCAAGGTTGCCTGAGTTACCGAAAGTCAATTGATGGTGAAAGATACATCTATGTGGGTGATGGCAATTCGGTAGAAGTGAAAGCAATAGGACATTTTAGGTTATTTTTAGGAACCGATTATTATTTGGATTTGATAGACACTTTTATTGTACCGTCTTTTAGACGAAGTTTAGTTTCTGTTTTCTTAATGGACAAATCTGGTTATCATTGTTCATGTGGAAACAATAAGTTTAGTCTATCTTTAAATTTAAATATTATTGGTAGCGGTTCCCTTAAGGTTTATGATAACCTATATTCAGTTGAAACTATTGCATCTTATAATAAAACCTTGCAAGTGAAGTCATGTTGTACTAAACGCAAAATTAACAATATTTTTTTAGCCTCATTATGACATAAGCATTAGGCCACTTCTGTAGAAACAGAGTTGAACGATTTGTCTGATGAGATTTAGATTCTATTGACTTTGTAGACTTTAATGTTTATATTGAATGTGTAATGGGAAGACAGATCAAAGTTAAATTATAAGCAGCTACTTTATTGGTTATGCTACCGATCAAGGGGTTAATAATTATACAATCCCACACTAAGAAATTTTTTTGAGACGAGAAGTGTAATATTTTTTGAGGATATTGAGTTTGGTAGAGAAATAAAGTCAGGATCATTGTCTTTGAGAAGGAATCAATTATGATTCCTACTATCACTTTTAACGATGTACAGGATTCTATTCCTGTCATGATCAAAAAGTGAATTCGGAGTCTCAATAAGACAATATCGAATTACCTCTATAAGTCGTTGTTGAGATACCTTAATGTCACGACCCGCACCCGCTTTTCGGATACGAGACATGTCCAGGCCAGCCTATGCCGCAGAGTCGGCGGTAGAACGCTGTCAAGCCCGCAAGAATATAAATGCTCAAAATATCACATTTGCTGCGCATTCACATTTCTAATTTATTACAACATTTACAAGAATTATATTTAAAGAAAATGCAAAACTTTACAAATAAAGAAATTGATACAATTGCTATCTATTCTAGGTTGTCCTCAGCATACCCAAGTCTTCCCAATGCTAACAGTGATCGCGACTAAACCTAAAAAATGTTGGTTTCCAGTCAGGAATAGAATAAGTACACAAATCGACGACAATGCGAAAAAACAATAGAATTAACAAGACATGAAAATAGCATATGAAAAATAAAAACTGGAAGATAACTGATGTCATAGCATGATAGAGAAGTAAACAAGGAAAAAACTAATAAAAGACATCTATCTAGGTGGTGTGAAATATCCTGTTTTAACATGTAGGACGGCTAGGGGGTAAATAAGGCACACTGCACGTGTCGTGCGCAGCGGCTAGCATTCAAGAATAAACATATTGGGATATTTCTGGGTAGTCCACATGTATACTAAGATATTTCCCCTCCCGACTACTCCGTGTGACGAGCGTGTCAACAAGTAGCAAGATATATGTATAGACATCAAATAAAAAGACTACTATGAATCGGAAAGTAATCAGAAAGTGCACTTGCCTGAGGTCCTTAGCTGGAGAAACCAATAACACTATACCACTCAATGAGCCACAATCATTCAACACATGTAGAAGTCTCCGGATGCTAAATAAACAGTACCAATGTTCTCAGAATAGTCAAATTAGCTAGGATTGTCTATCCTTAAGTCCAATTCTGGATACAGGGACAAAACGGTAATTTCGGGCAAAAACGATGTCCGCCGTTGGATCCGCTTTGCACCGAAAAGCTGTGCCAGAGTCAACGGTCTCTAAAGTTGTCAAACTACATGTCTACGGATCCGATTTTCCTGATACGAACCCAACCGTATGTCCAAAGTTGGATTCCGGCGGACCGTGCACAAAATCGCCGTTGAGTGGGACCGTGGGGCCCGCAAAATGGCGTACGATTCAACTGTCTCAGAATTGGACCAAACTTGGTATACAGGACCAGAAAAAATGATACGGTCCTGTTGGCGTAAGTATCGTCTCGATCCGATGAGCGTGCATAAAGTAATTAGGAAATTTTCAAAGTGTACGATACGGTGAATTTCGACGGATACGCATCAAATTCGTCGCGCACACGCGACCAATTTGAATTCCGCCAAAGCCTACACGACCACAAATCCGGTACGCAACTTTGATCCTCTCGGTACACGACCACGTCGTCCGGATTGGCGTGACGCACGTCGTGTGGAGCGTTTTCGATATTTTGAAAATATATTTTTTGTCAACTTCATCCTAATTTTAAACAGAAAATAAATCACAAGAATTAAATCTAAAATAGGGTTTTCATCTTGGTTAGGTTGTCTAGAAGTTTGTTCAGGCGGTTTTCCAAAGTTCGCGACGTTCTGGTCGCAAATCGACCGCGAACTTTGGGTTTTGGGACAGATTCTAAATCCAGAAATCGAGATTTTTCTCGGTTTTGGGACTCGGTTTTTGTCGTACATGAATCAAATAATTAAGGCTTAATTGCACTTTGCTACCCTCAACTATTCTGCTTTTTCAACTTGATACCATAAACTTTTTTCGTAACAAATTGGTACCTCAACAATTATTTTTTTTCAACTTGATACCTAATTTTTCAAATATTCCGAAAATGCCCTTCCCTCTTCCTCCCTCCACCCCCTTCCCCACTCCGGCCACCCCCCCTGCTAGCTCTGGCCGCCCCACCCCCCCTGCTAGCTCTGCCCCCCGCCCCCCACCCCCCCTGCTAGCTTCGGCCACCCCCTGCCCCGCCTCCCGCCCCGCCCTCCCTCCCCAGCCCCCCTCCTCCCGTGCTGCCCGCGGCCTAGGGAAGAGGCGGGGGCGGGCGGGCGGCCGGAGCGAGCAGGGGGGGTGGGAGGCGGGGGGGGGGGGGCGGAGCTAGCGGGGGGGCGGCCGGAGTGAGCAGGGGGGGCGGCCGAGCGTGCAGGAGGGGAGGGTTAGGGGTAGGGTAGGGGCATTTTAGTCCAAAATAACATCTGGGTACCAAATTGTTACAAAAAATAGTTTAGGGTACAAAGTTGAAAAATGGTAATCTAGTTGAAGGGATTGATAGACATATAGGTTGTGTTCATACCAATTCAAGTGGTTCGTGAGAGATCGGTCGTCGAGGGAGAAAACTCGCACGAGAAGTACATTCCCCCACCCGCTATTGCTGCTGTGCTCCTCTGTACAGTTCGCGCGCTGTTCAGCCGCGCCTGGCCGGCGGCGGTGCACGGCGGTGGTGCCGGCGGCAGGAGGTGCGCCATCGCCGTCCAGGTCGGGTTTGCTTGGTACATGGGTCGGCGTGCATCAGAACCTAGGGTTTCTTCGTCGATTTCGTCGTGGCGCTCTTGTGGAGTATAAAAGAGAAATCGAAGGGAGCTTCGGGTTTGCGTCTGATAGCAGGACTTGGATCGGGGGTGGGCTGTTTCTGATCGAGATGAGTCCATTGGACTGGGATGGCCTGAAGGCTTGGGGAAGTAAGCCTGTGGGCTCTGTTTTTTTTCTTTCTTTATCTTTTATACCTTATTTCTTATCTATATGTATATAATTAAGTATATATATACATAACTATATATATTTATATATTTCAGTTATATGCATACATACCTACACACATATATATACACTCATTTACATTTTATTTATAATATATATTTATATATAATTACACATACACACATATATATATAATCTATATTTCTTGTATATACGTACACATACACATATCTAATATTATATTTATTTATACACATATATATCTAATATATTTATATATACATACAAATATACATATATAATATACATTTATATATTCATACTCACATTTAATATATATCTATATTTATACACAACCATATACATATATACCTCATATATATTTATATACTAATAAATACTCAATTAACAAATAATAATATCTAATAGCAATAATATATTTATTCAATCACCATAATTAATAAAATAATAATTAAATAATTAATGAATCTATACTGTTCACCTTTATCCAGGTCCAAAATATTGTACAAATATTGTAAATCAATATTTAATAATAAAAGTACAAATTTTTGTATAAATAATCAAATAGTTAAAAATGCACATCAATACCTAAAATAATTTAGTAAATATTGTACACACATATAATATGCCTGCATGGTCGTCTTTGGTCTCACTACGTACCTACAAAGGCTGGATTTGGTTCGGGCCCAGTTCGGCTAAGTTGGTACAATCGGGTCATCTAAAATCAATATCTAATTAATAAATAAATAATTCATCGGTGGGGGTTAAGTCGCAACTTGGCCTGGTTTTCCTAGTTATGACACACTTATGGCTGAGTCTTCCTTGGCATGGCTAATACACTAGTCAAGACAAGCCACTGCACTATCCGTGCCATAATTTCTAGTCACCTTGTACTCCAATTCTCAACTATGGCTAAAACCATCTACCGTAATAATTAACTATTTAATTATTTATAATAATCTAAATCACCATTTAAATAAAATAAATAAAAGAAATAAAATAAAAATATTTCAAAATTTCGGGAAGGGAGGCTACAAATCTACCCACCTTAAAAATAATTTCGTCCTCGAAATTCTAATCGTAAACATGCCAAAAATTTTAAAAAAATCCACTATTACCACAATATCCTCGAATTTTAATTCCTCGAAATAATTTATATCCTCCTCCTAGTCATTTCGTAATTATGAACCCTCTAGGGCTTCTACCCACCTTGGGTCACACTACTCTTCAAACTAAAATTTTATAATCTTCTAACTAGTTGCTATCAGTTCTACCCACAAATTTCTAGGCATATGGCATCAAAAATCCTCTCTTATTTATCACGCAACCCAAAATTTAACATGGAAAAATTGACACAAGTAGCTAAGAAATATTGATAAACTCTAGTAAGCATGACTATTCGTCGCTCCAAAGTAGGAAGGACAGGAGGATGAGGCAGAATAATCGAAAGCAACTGTGAAGTTTCAAGAGCAGTGGAGAGTATCTAATGTTATCGATAGAAAGGAAGTTTATGAACCACTGCCTTATCTGGTAGATTGGGCTACTCTAGTCTAGTCACTTGCTAAATCGAAGAACCCTTCGTTACTTAGAGTGGCCTGCAATTCGTGCAATACAGAAATTCTATTTCTGAAATTCTAAACAAGGTTTCACAATAGAACAGAATTTGAGAATTTCAGGTTGTGACCTTAATGGTTCTCTATTTGGCATCAGTCGTTGGTTGGATGAACATTGGATTTCATTCTATATGGACTGAACAAGATCCCAACATACTACTACGTCTACTAGGTTAGGGTAACCTAGAATAGGCTTTAACTCAAGTGGTTGAGCTAGTTGTCAGTCAGGTTGGTTAGCTAAGTTCCTAAAGTCCAAAATGCGCCTTCGATGACCTTTGTGTTTAAGTAGCACAAGAGGCGTCTATCGAGTGGCACACTAGTGGCATGTGCGTAGTAGGACTTCGAGTAGATCACCACCACGTATTGGGTCGAAGGAATTGAGTCAAGGTTGAGACTCTAGTGGAAGTCAGAAAGTTTACCGGTATCATGGTAAGGGTTATAACTAGTCCTTTTATCCTGAAAGTCGTACCACAAAATTAGAGTACAAGGGGACAGATTTGAGTGGGACTTGATATACCTAGATGAAGATGGACTTGCCTAGATCTTATATATGAAATTTGTTGGGAGATAACAGCTGGTCTCGTGCTCCGAATATTAATGGCACGGCCGGGGACACAAAATGATCTAAATGGAAAATGGGAGTCCATGGGGCACTAACTATCATTCTAATGGAAACTATTTTGATCGATCAGTCATCTTCCTATATCCCAAAATTTTAGGACTTACAGTCTACCCACCTTAGAGGCTAGGATATGGTAGCAAGGTTCCTATCACAGGGCTGGCCGATGGTAGCTACACTTGTATATACAACTATCATAGCCATGGGAATACTCTATATCTATTTATCAATTACGAGCTTTCGTCTTTCCAATCAGTGAAGACGAAAACAATAAAGAGTTCAAGAGAGATGTCACTGAACACAATTACATGATTCAAGGGCGAATGTTTTTAATTCAAGAAGAATTGTCAAGGCAGTCGTGGGTGAGATCCTAAAGACCTCTATATCTCAATCTACGTAGGGTAATTAGTTGAAGAGCGAACCAAATGTATTATGGTTGATCAGACCGTGATACAATGATTCTGATTAGACAATATGTTAGCGGGCGTCCCCCAATAAACATATGTCGCAAATCAAGCTTGACAAAAGAGTAAGCTTGCAAAAACTAGGCCGTAATAGCAGCATTGGTCAAGAGAGTCAAAATATAAATATGCGAGATGTTTGAAAAGAGATACGAGTAGTTCGAGTTTTGAAAGAATTAATCCTTACCTGGTGTCATTGCCTACAACAAAAAGACCTACTAATGACGCTCGACAAGGAGTTTTAATGACTGGCTGATACATAAGCGTTATTAAGTTAAAAAATACCTTTTATCTATGACGGTTTGGGCTAATTTGGGACTTTTTATAACGTTTATAAAATAAAACGTCATTAATAGTTTAGAGCGGTGGCAAACTTGTAATATTTTTTAAGTTAAATTTTTGGCAAAATCCTTCTACATCCCGCGCACTTCAACAAAAAAATTTCTCTCTCCCAATATTTCTGGTCGGTCTTCTCCTTCTCCTCCTTTCTCCTTCCTCTTCTCCTCCAACTCCAAAATCCTAAGGATAGATCCAAAACCCTAACTCTTGTTCAGCAATACCCTCCTCTCCTCCTATTCTTCTCCTTCCTTTCCCCAAACTCTAAAACCCTAACCCTAGAGCCCGTTCTCTTCAAAATTAGGGCTAGGGTTTTTAATTTCTTCTTCCTTCCAACAAAAAATCCTGTTGGGGAATAGGAGGAAGACGAGCACGGGGCGCCGGAAGATCGAGATCAAGAGGATCGCCAACGACGAGGCCCGGCAGGTCTGCTTCTCGAAGCGTCGCGCCGAGGTCGTGCTGGTCGTGTTCTCGCCCGTCGGAAAGCCCTTCTCTTTCGGCCACCCAGTCTGTCAACCATGTCGCCTCCGTCTACCTCTCGGGCGGGGGCAGGCCGCGCGGCCCGGAGGGCCCCCGCAGGCCCGGAGAGCACCGTGGAGCTCAAGTTCTGCGCTTTTTGCTCCTACAGGTCAAACCCTAAATCCTTACTATATGTCATATTTTAATTAGTCCCCCAATTTATGCTGATGCGAGGTTCTATGAACAATTTATGCTGATACGAGGTTCGGATTCATTGTTGTTTTAGCTAATTAGAGGAAATCTTAAGCAGTGGGTCTCTCGGTTCGACGTCTACCCCTACTTGAGAGATTTGCTTAGGTGCGTGTATCCGATATTGGTGATCTATATTATTTTTTTATTGTTGTCAATTTCACAGAATAAGAATGAGATTAGCTCAGGGGTGTGTACCTCGAGAGATTCACTCATGTGTATCTTAGTGTACGTACAAATTGGATCTTCCTTACCTTCAAAAGTACAAACTACACAAGAAGTAGAATTAATTTAGGCCTATTTTTTCCTTCAGAAAAACTACATTACTTTTCTCTTGGTATGTTAGTGTGTTTGAATGCAAGGTGGAAAATACGTAGAAAAGAAATTAATTTCATGGAATTATTTTTCTAGGAAAAAAATTCCATGGAATTTCAAAATTTTCCATGGAAAACTTAATTTGTTTGTTTGATTGTCATTATTTTCTACGGAAAATAGTTATTTTCCTATGGGTTAGACAAGTTTCATTTTCCACCATTTTAGAAGAAAATATGGAAAATGATAGTTTTTTGGAAATAATTCCATGGAAAATATAAGCTATCAAACACTATAATTGGTGGAAAATTTGTGGTAGAAATATTTTCCATGGAAAAAAAGTCCAATCAAACACAGCCGTTAGTGTTTTTACTTCTTCATTTATAGCAAGTGGATCTCTAGATAAGGGACCCTACATAAGAAATTGATAAGACTACCTAAACATAGATAATTGATCATATATCTATAATTTCAGCAAGTTATTGTTACTAGGAAGGATCAAATTAATTCCCACCGGTATTGACCATAGGTTGTAAATCCTCGGCCAGAATCTCGTAAGTCTCATGAGTTACGGGGCTATATTATTGTCCAGGATATATGTCCCTTTTGTTGCTCTACTAGTGTTTATGGATGGACAAATAAAAAATGTAAAAGAGAAAATAGGCAAGAAATGGAGGGCAAATCTTTGATGATGCATTTAGGTTTTTTGAAGGCAAACACATTATGGGTGGCATTGGAGATGGTTCCATACAGGTCAGTGGATGATGCATTTAGTTTTTTGAAGAAAGGTTTAATGCATTACTGCAACGTTTACTTATTGATTTTGTTTATTTACACTCACAAGGTTGCTTGATAATTTTATAGATATGGAGCATCAAACCTGGTTGGGGAAGTAGGCCAGATTACATGTTGACAAAAGTAAATTTTCTTTATGATGGACAGTTGCCTCCTATTGTCTTTGCTACCTTGTATTTTCTTATGATGGACTTTTGGTCCTTATTGTCCTCTGCTAATTCATATTGTCTTTGCTACCTTGTATTTTCTTTATGATGGACATGTTAGAACTGTTCCAAAAATATTGAAAGTTTTACTAGGTACATACTTCAGCAATAGCTTATATTGGACATTGTTATCAGAAATTAGAAACTGAGTTTTTTTTACCAAGTTGGTTAACTGGGCAAGTTATTCTTCCATGTTCACAATTGTTTTGTGTTTTCTATGAAAGAAGCGGACAGGCCAAGGGTTTTCCATGACCTGCAGAGCGAGAGCCTCCACGGAGTACCACAGTGACCCCATCAAGAACCTTGGATTTTTTTCTCTCTTCAGGAATAGATGTGAATTGTGGCACCTACGTCCGGTGGATGTCAGCTTCGCGAAGGATGATCGGACCATCGAGGCGATCTTGTGGGCTGTCCGGTGGATGTCCTATTTTGAAAAAATGTAATGAAGCTGGTGATATATATTATGTATATATTTGTAAATGGATTAAATGGTAGCTCTATGACATTTAGATGTTTTCTTGTGAATATGGTTCAAAATGAATGTTTTGAAATTGAATTGAGCAACATTGAGCATTGATCTATAATTTTTTGGAAAATAATATATAAATGTGCAGAATTGAGCGTTATAAATGTGCTGAATTGAGTTTATAGAGATTATCTATTCATAACGCTTTCAAACTACGCTGAAGATAAGTGTAGCAGAAACTCATCATATTCATGATGTTTATTTTATGACGCTTTTAAAAAACTATTTATAACACCCGTTTTATCATAGCTTTCTTTGGAAAAAAAAGCGTCATGGTTTGTCATTAATGACGGTTTTTAGCCGTCATTAAAAGGTATTTCTGTTGTAGTATTCTAGGTAAACCTGTTAGTGTCAGTCAATTACCTCGTCAATAGACTATAAGGATCACATAATGCTAGGTTAGGAGACATGCTACTCAACTTACAGAACTTACACTAGTGTTGGTTTTGGATCTTAGGGTCATACGGGGCAGTCCCTATCCTCTATAGTATCCTAAACTGGTAATCACGTCTGAAGTTACTTCACTGAGAATTATGTCTCGCCTGTATACTCTGGCTATGACAACCCTTGGTTCCGTGATTCAATTGTGATAGGCTATCAGGTACTCCACCTTACATTGACACAAGGTCGAAAGGGGTCAACAAGGATAAAGTTTTAGCAATGATCCCTAACCTATAATTCTTCGAAGGGATTTAAATTCTATGGGTTGTGCCTCGCCAATGCGCTGCTGGCTGCAGTGAACCCACATTTCCACTCTCAGCTAAATGATGACAGTGCGCTGTTGTCTAACTATTATTAGTTAACTAATATTTCTATAACCGTAAAAATTTATGGGCTTCTGGAGATTCAAACAAGTTGACTAAAATAGAGCGTAGGTATTTGTCCTATCAATCATAATATTTGAAATAGAAGATTTAATCATGGAGGAAATAATTAAAGACGAAAGGAATACAAACACTCTAGTATCTATTTCATATACATTTCAATAGGTTGAGGGAAAAAATTTGCAAATCAATCTTTCTCGAGATTCGTATACGAATAACAGAATCAGAATTTACAAACTAATTCTTTACAACAAAATGTGATTTTAAAACAGACTGATTCTAACTTATGATATAAGATTTATATCTAAAATAAGAAAAATGAACAGTTTAGCAAAATTAACGCCTTAATTCTAAGCAAGCCTAACATACCAAGCAATTAGTATATCTACATTGGATCACATTGTCATATCAAAGGTAATGGTGTACCTATAGAGATCTAGCAAGTTATCTAAATTGCATGGCCTATCTAATAACCTTAACTACCCAATGGTCAGTTTGAACAAGGGACTCCTAGTCCTAGTTATTCTCCTAAATCATTTAATCCTAGTTTGTGAATGAGCATTTCCTGGACGCAGGCTCGCAATGGTACGACTAACTTAATACCATCACGAGTCCGCAATCTTTTGCGAAGACTGACCTGCATGGCGCCACCACAAAAACTTGTCACATCCTGAACCCGCTTTTCGGATATGAACGTGTCCAAGCCAGCCTACGCCGCAGAGTCGGCGGTAGAACGCTGTCAAGCCCGCAAGAATATAAATGCTCAAAATATTATATTTGCTGCTCATTCACATTTCTAATTTATTACAAGATTTACAAGAATTATATTTAAAGAAAATATAAAACTTTACAAATAAAGAAATTGATACAATTGCTTTCTATTCTAGGTTGTTCTCAGCATACCCAAGTCTTCCCAATGCTAACAGTGATCGCGACTAAACCTAAAAAATGTTGGTTTCCAGTCAGGAATGGAACAAGTACACGAACCGACGACAATGCGAAAACACAATTGAATTAACAAGACATGTAAATAGCATATGAAAAATAAAAACTGGAAGATAACTGATGTCATAGCAGATAGAGAAGTAAACAAGGAAAAACTAATAAAAGACATCTATCTAGGTGGTGTGAAATATTCTGTTTCAACATGTGGACGGCTAGGGGGTAAATAAGGCACACTGCACAGTGTCGTGCGCAGCGGCTAGCATGCAAGAATAGACATATTGGAATATTTCTGGGTAGTCTACATGTATACTAAGATATTTCCCCTCCCGACTACTCCGTGTGACGAGCGTGTCAACAGGCACCAAGATATATGTATAGACATCAAATGAAAAGACTACTATGAATCGGAAAGCAATCAGAAAGTGCACTTGCCTGAGGTCCTTAGCTGGAGAAACCAATAACACTATACCACTCAATGAGCCACAATCAGTCAACACATGTAGAAGTCTCCGGATGATGAAATAAATAGTACTAATGTTCTCAGAATAGTCAAATTAGCTAGGATTGGCTGTCCTTAAGTCCAATTCTGGACACAGGGGCAAAACGATAATTTCGGGCAAAAACGATTTCCGCCGTTGGACCTGATTTGCACCGAAAAGCGTGCCAGAGTCAATGGTCTCTAAAGTCGTCAAACTACATGTCTACGGATCCAGTTTTCTGATACGACCCAACCGTATGTCCAAAGTTGGATTCCGGCGGGTCCGTGCACAAATTGCCCGTTAAGTGGGACCGTGGGGCCCGCAAAACGATGTACGATTCAACTGTCTCAGAATTGGACTAAACTTGGCATACAGGACCAGAAAAATGATACGGTCCTGTTGGCGCAAGTTTCGTCTCAATCCGATGAGCATGCACAAAGTAATTGAGAAATTTGTAAAGTGCACGATACGGTGAATTTCGACGGATACGCATCAAATTCGTCGTGCACACGCGACCAATTTGAATTCCGCCAAAGCCCACACGACCACAAATCTGTTACGCAGCTTTCGATCCTTTCGGTACGCAACCACGTCGTCCGGATTGGCGTGACGCACGACGTGTGGAGCGTTTTCGATATTTTGAAAATAGATTTTTGTCAACTTCATCCTAATTTTAAACAGAAAATAAATTCACAAGAATTAAATCTAAAAACAGGGTTTTCATCTTGGTTAGGTTGTCTAGAAGTCTGTTCAGGCGGTTTTCCAAAATTTGTGATGTTCTGGTCGTAAATCGACCGCGAACTTTGGGTTTTGGGACAGATTCTAAATCCAGAAATCGAGATTTTTCTCGGATTTGGGACTCGGTTTTCGTCGTACATGAATCAAAATAAATTAAACTAGTTGAAGGGATTGATAGACGTATAGGTTGTGTTCATACCAATTCAAGTGGTTCGTGAAGAGATCGATCGTCGAGGGAGAAAACTCGTCGAGAAGTTCGTTCCCCCACCCGCTATTGCTGCTGTGCTCCTCTGTACAGTTCGTGCGCTGTTCAGCCGCCCCTGGCTGGCGGACGGTGCACGGCGGTGGCGACGGCGGCAGGATGCGCGCCATCGCCGTCCAGGTCGGGGTTGCTTGGTACATGGGTCGGCGTGCGTCAGAACCTAGGGTTTCTTCGTCGTTTTCGTGTGCGCGGCGTGTGGAGTATAAAAGAGAAATCGAAGGGAGCTTCGGGTTTGCGCCTGATAGCAGGACTTGGATCGGAGGTGGGCTGTTTCTGCTCGGGATGAGTCCATTGGACTGGGATGTCCTGAAGGCTTGGGGAAGTAAGGCCTATGGGCTCTGGTTTTTTTCTTTCTTTTATCTTTTATACCTTATTTCTTATCTATATGTATATAATTAAGTATATATATACATAACTATATATATTTATATATTTTCAGTTATATGCATACATACCTATACACATATATATATACACTCATTTATATTTTATTTATAATATATATTTATATATAATTACACATACACACATATATATATAATCTATATTTCTTGTATATACGTACACATACACATATCTAATATTATATTTATTTATATACATATATATCTAATATATTTATATATACATACAAATATGCATATATAATATACATTTATATATTCATACTCACATTTAATATATATCTATATTTATACACACCATATACATATATACCTCATATATATTTATATACTAATAAATACTCAATTAACAAATAATAATCTCTAATAGCAATAATATATTTATTTAATTACCATAATTAATAAAATAATAATTAAATAATTAATGAATCTATACTGTTCACCTTTATCCAGGTCCAGAATATTGTACAAATATTATAAATCAATATTTAATAATAAAAGTACAAATTTTTGTATAAATAATCAAATAGTTAAAAATGTACATCAATACCTAAAATAATTTAGTAAATATTGTACACACATATAATATGCCTGCATGGTCATCTTTGGTCTCACTACGTACCTACAAAGGCTGGGATTTGGTTCGGGCCCAGTTCGGCTAAGTTGGTACAATCGGGTCATCTAAAATCAATATCTAATTAATAATTAAATAATTCATCGGTGGGGGTTAAGTCGCAACTTGGCCTGGTTTTCCTAGTTAGGACACACTTATGGCTGAGTCTTCCTTGGCATGGCTAATACACTAGTCAAGGCACGCCACTACACTATCCGTGCCATAATTTCTAGTCACCTTGTACTCCAATTCTCAACTATGGCTAAAACCATCTACCGTAATAATTAACTATTTAATTATTTATAATAATCTAATTCACCATTTAAATAAAATAAATAAAAGAAATAAAATAAAAATATTTCAAATTTCCGAGAAGGGATGCTACACTTAACAACGACAACGTAGCGGCACCCCATTCAAGATAAGGTAATTATTCCTAAGGAACAAACTCAACAACCTCAAAAATCGGTAATATTAAGATGGTCCACCAGAGAAAGGAGAAATATAATTTTGGATAATATTGTCATATTTCTCTAGGAACGTGAGAAAGACTGTAGATACTGAAAGATGATCTAATCAACTTCCGTCAGGCCATGAAAGTTCCATTTCTCAAAGTGGATTGATAGAATAAATAAGGCGTATAAGTTCATGCAAGACAATAAAGTTTAAGAACTTGTCCCATTACCAAAAGATGTGAAGCCCATTGGTTGTAAATGGATATTTAAAACCAAGAAGGATTCGAAAAGGTAATGTGGAGAGGTATAAAGTACGTCTTGTAGCTAAAGGCTTTACTCAAAAGGAAGGGATTAATTTTAAAGAGACTTTCTCTCCGGTTTCTTCGAAAGACTCTTTTAAAACAATCATGGCACTTGTTGTACATTTTGATCTTGAGTTACATCAAATGGATGTCAAAATAACGTTTCTCAATGGTAACATTGACGAAACATTTATATGGTACAGCCAGAAAACTTTATGTCAGGAGATCCAAAGAATATGGTTTGCAAATTGTCAAATCTATTTATGGACTCAAGCAAGCTTCTCGTCAGTGGTACTATAAATTTTACTAAGTTATTACCTCGTTTGGTTTTGAGGTTAACGTTGTTGAAGATTATGTGTATCACAAATTCAGTGGGAGTAAAATTATTTTTCTGGTTTTGTATGTTGATGACATACTGCTTGCCACAAATAATATAGGCATATTGCATGACACTAAGAAATTTCTATCAAATAATTTTGAGATGAAAGATCTTGGTGACGCCTCTTTTGTATTAGGAATTCAAATACACCGAGATCGTTCTCGAGGTATTCTTGGATTATCACAAAAGAGTTATATCGATAAAGTGCTTAAAAGATTTGACATGCATGAATGCAAACCAGGTGACACCCCAGTCGCTAAAGGAGACAAGTTCAGTCTCAATCAGTTCCCTAAGAATAGCCTTGAAATTAAGAAAATACAATAGATTTTTCTTCATGATCGGTCGTTGGGAGTCTAATGTATGCTCAAGTATGTACGTGTCAGGATATTGCGTACATATTAGAATGTTAGGCAGATATTTAAGCAAATATGGATGGATCATTGGGTAGCAGCCAAACTACTTAAGTAATTAATAGAGAACAAAAAAAAGTATTTGCTCTTTATAGGAGATCGGATAATTCTAGAGATCATAAGGTATTTTGACTCCGATTTTGTTGGATGCCAACACAGTAGGAGATCCACATCTGGTTATGCTGACTAATGGAGATATATTTTGGATGAGTGTCAAACATGCACTCATATAATTTCTTTCACCATGACAGTAAGGTTTATAACATGCTGTGGGGCATCTATTCAGGGAATATGGTTGCAAAATTTTGTCACAAGACTGCACCTACAGTACGGTGTTGAAAGATCACTAAAATTATGGTGTGACAATAAATCAACAGTAATGTATTCTAATAATAATAGAAACTTGTATAAGTCAAGATATTGACATAAAGTTTCTAGTTGTGAAAGAAAAAATTCAGAATGGTTAAAGTGTCCATATAGCACATTATGACAAACTCTATTTTAGCGGATCCGCTCACAAAAGCATTATCACCTAGGGTCTTTCATGAGCATACTGCTCATATGGGTATTATCTCAATTAAGTATATGGCAATATAGTGGGAGGTTTGTATTTTATGTATTTGGGTGCTATTTGGTTTTGGACACATTTATGTATTAAAGTATTTTGGATATTTATCTGATCAGATATATGAAAACTCAGTTCATTCTGTTTTCATTATGTTAAAGTATTGATCTCATTAAAGTTAAGGAGGACCAGTTGGAAATAGACATATATTGATCACATTGCGTGTAATTTCCATTCTACGCATCCATGATTGATCTATGTCGTTTAGCTATATTGGTATATGTGACCATTGATGGTTTAGTTACGCTATATGTGACGAAGACCGCTTTGATCCTATGTTGATATGGTTAATGGACGAGATTGTCCGGATATACCCTAAGGATTAAGATAGCAATTTATGAGCTCACTAAGGTTAACACAATTATAAGGTTACATATGTGGCCCAGTGAGAGATTATTAGAATTATTCAATAATTAAGGGGCCACACATGTAAAATTAATTATGTTTAGGCTATCTAAATAATTAAGCCAAATTAAAGTGGTCTATTTGGAAATTGGCTTAAGGGTATAATTGTCATGGAATTAATGTGTAGATACCGGGGATAATTCTAATTTGATGAGGGGCCAAATTATAAATATCAAAACACACACACACACACACACACACACACACACACACACACACACACACACATATATATATATATATATGTGTGTGTGTATGTGTGTGTGTGTGTGTGTGTGGTGTGTGTGTGTTTTGTATTCATTAGGGTTATGGTCCACAACTCATACGGCCACCAAAAGAGAGTTTTCTCTATTCTCTTCTGTATCTCCATCAACAAAGAGAGGAACAAAGACTTTATCTTTGTTATTAAGGGCCGTAGCGGGTTGGAAGATCAAATCCCATCAAGAGAGACGTCTGCTTCAAGATCCGTCAAGCAAAGACAATAGATTCAGGTACGCTTCCGCAATTTAATTTATGTTCTTCATCTCATGAATAGACATGGTACAAAAAATATCTTACAATATGTTCTCCACGGATTTACCTAGACTGCGTCCTAATATGCTTCTTGATTTGGCCTCTCCCTATTAATTGAAACGTTATTAATATCCTTCATGATTTTCTTAACTCTACCCTTGTTTGAAATCGGTATATATTGCCTGACTTAACTTTATGACAATATTACCTTATTTTTAGTCATGGTTGGGTTAGATGAAACCCGTAGGTAGAAGTGGGTAGTTAGTAGCTTAAATTATTGTGATAGTTGTGTAGTTAAGTGGATGAAAAAGTATATATATATATATATATATATATATATATATATATATATATATATATATATATATATATATATATATATATATTTATATATTTATATATATATATATATATATTAAAATATATATATATATATATATTTTATAATATATATATATATATAAATATATATATATATATATATATATATATATATTTATATATATATATATATATATATATATATTAAAATATATATATATATATATATTAAAATATATATATATATATATATATATATATATATATATATATATATATATATATATAAGACAGTATTTGACTTATGTGTAAATTAAATTGACTAATCATACTGACAGTGACCTATCGAGGATGATAATAGTTGGAACGGAAGGAATTACACTTCTAATAGAATGACCTTGAGATAATGATCTATTTAATAGAAGCATCCTTGGGGATAGTAATGGGTACGATTGCATGAGATTTCATCCACAGAGTAATCTTGACGTCATATGGAGTTCACGATTTGTGGGTATAGGTTATTTTGAAAAAAGTGTTATATGACGTAAATAACAATCATGACTATTCGAACTAGTTCAAAATTAGTCTCAAAATGAACCTAATACACAAATCATGATTCCATAATCTCCAGGATTGAATAAAATTTCGGATGGCAAAATTTGTCCATCAATATTCAAAATATACATAAAATATACATAACTTTCAATTAACAAATTAGGTCTTTGTCAACTCTTGGTTTAACATATCATATTCATTTAAGCAGTTTTCTAAGAAAATACTTAAGTGAGTTAAGTCTACTCATCAATTGTCCATGCAATTAAATGTATTCCATAACAACCAAATAAATTATACAAAAAGTAACTGCAAAATGTATATGTTAGACTGGAAATTAATATTAAATTGATGCCAACAAGCGGGATCCATGTGAACTTTATTCTGAAGGAGTAAGATAATTAGTAATTGGACCATATTGGACCATATTTTTAACAAATGATTGGAACCGACGATAAAATAGCATAAAAACCTGATATATTGGTTTCATTGGGTCTTGTATATTTTGATCCCCATAACGGAATATATTTGGATCAATGCAAATGATCATACAATATGAATATCTTGATCTATATTCATTCCAATAAATAGATGAATGCATATATCTGATTCTTATAAATAAGTAGATCTATATTTTTTATGAGATCACTATTAATGTGCAATTTAGGTAAATGTACCAGGAATTAAAGGAAATGCATCTCATAAATGTTTTTATTCTACCATAGGATTTCACCATTATATATAACTCATAATTTTGGAATAAGAAATCAAAGAGCAATTTTTCTACCGAAAGAAGACAAGTAGAGAGACATCGAGGTACACTAGTTTTCCTAAGTCATTACTTTTTCCATATTTCTAATATCTTTAATTTATTAACTAACTCCATTTATTTTTCTTGTAACAGAAAACATAATTAAGGGTTACAAGAAATATTATAAAATTCTTATTTTTAATTAATGTATAAACTATTTAGGTATTGTTTTACATCTAAAAATATATATATAGTGAAATCAGACTTTCTTGTTCAACTTTTAAAAAATTATTTAATATTATTCCCTTTAATTTTATATATAATTATCAATAATATATCTTTTAACTCATTTTTAACCTATTTAACCAATTAACTCGACAATATTTATGTAGCAAACTAGCATTGATAGTTGAAAATACATTCACTTAATTGTTTTAAAATCATTTAAATATCACTAACCATGTCAAGGATCAGTGTTCAAGTAGAAAAGTTCTAAAAATATTTTACATATACTATAGTTAAACTACCATTTTATTCATGCTTTGTTGTTTGTTTGTTGTCATGTAACTTGTAGATTTTTTTTAGGTAAAGGAAACTTCAAGTTCAAAGATGGCTAGCTTTAGTGTATGGATGATTCTGGCACTACTGTTGTTGGGTTCAACCTTTTTTGCAGAAGCTAAGTCCATTTGATATGGTCCTATAGGGAAAGATCTTCCTACGTGTGAAAAGGGACAAACACAAAATTGTAGACCTGCAGAGAACAATGGTACTTATGGCAGTGGATGCAGTAAAATAGCGCACTGCAGGAATGGACCACCAGCAGCAAATTAGATGTCGTCGACTTAGTTATTACTATAGCCATCCATCTTCAAAATTAGCTTGAATTTGTTACTTTGAATAATTACCATATCAACTTTAGCAATCTAGAAAATATATATTCATTGTTTGCCCAAACAATGGATGCATCGGTTCTATTTTTTTAATGTATCTATTATTGACATGCAATTTCTAATAAATATGGATGGCTAAGCTATTTGTTTTTGAGTTACAAGCTCCTTATATTGATGTATATAAACTAAATTGATA
Organism: Iris pallida; assembly: GCA_029216955.1. Lineage (NCBI taxonomy): Eukaryota > Viridiplantae > Streptophyta > Magnoliopsida > Asparagales > Iridaceae > Iris > Iris pallida. The sequence continues at coordinate 8,388,940 of JANAVB010009596.1, read as the reverse complement.
AAATACTTGAACTCAATCGGTAGCTCTTATGTTGGAGCACCTGTCGCTACCAATAAATACCAAAACCGCTACGACCCTGATACAAAATCCCTGCTGTCGTCAAAGCGCCACCACTGCTTGCACCATTGTCACTCTCGTTTCCCGTTATACATATTTTTGTATGCGTATACGAAATTTTGACATTTATTAGGTGGACCGTAGTTAGACATGTTTTGCTTAGCCTAGTCTTGGTTTAATCTTGACTTGGTTTATTTGATTGGTTTGGTTCAATTTGACTTGGTTTGGCTTGGCTTAGTTTGGTTTGAGATGGAGAGGGTTGATATATAACCCAACTCCTTCTCTCTCTCCTCATTCATTTCTACATTTACTTCTTCATCTTCATTTCTACATATATAACCCAGACGATTGATGCCGTCTTGCAAGCAGCGATGAGGCATGAGTATACTTCGCAGAGGACTGTAGATAGAAGCGGAGGACGAAAGAGGCCTCATGGACAGATGTCACAGTCATCAGCATCAGCCCCGGTAGCTAGGGCTTTGACTATTGGAGCTCCTAGGCGGGCGACCACAGTTTCGTCGGTTCAGCACTCGACGCTGGCGTATCCTCAGCAACAGAAGCAGAAGCAGTCTTCCGCAATGGGCTGCACTCATTGTGGGAAGCCAGGACATGTAGTATCAGAGTGTCGTAGAGCACAAGGATTGTGCTTGGCTTGTGGGGCACCAGATCACAAGATAGGGTCCTGTCCGAATAGAGCCAGTTCATCGTCATCAAACCTAACCAGTCCATCGGTTAGGGTTCCAGCACCAGTACGGCAGCAGTACCAGCCTCCGAGGCCATTGCCGCCTCAGGCTCAGCAGTATGCCCAAGCTCAGATTCAGAACCAGCAGAGAGGTCACCAGCAGAGGGGACCAGCACCAAAAAGGCAAGGTCAGGATATATCTTTGATGGTAGAAGAAGAGTTAGCTTCAGGTGAGGTGGTGGCAGGTACCATTCTCGTTAACTCTTTTCCAGCATCAGTATTATTTGATTCGGGTGCATCGCATTCATTTATGTCTGCCCGATTCGCTACACGGATAGGACTGGAGCCCGAGTCATTATCAGTAAGGCTCAATATACTTACTGGTAACGGTCTTGTGGGAGTAGATAGAGTGTTTTTCTCGTGTCGAATCGTAGTTAGCGGTAGAGAGTTTTCTGCTAGATTGATAGAATTTTCGATGGCCGATTATGATGTGGCCCTAGGAATGGATTGGTTGAAGGTGCAATACGCAAGAATAGACTGCCATATTGGCAGGATTATTTTTGGCATTCCCGGAGAACCGGAGTTTTTATTTTCCCGGGGCGAAGTAGAACCTTCTCATCCAGTATTGCAGATGGCAGTAGCAGTAGAGGTTCAATTTTCCAGAGTTGTTGAAGAGTTCCCAGACGTGTTCCCCAAAGAGCTTCCAAGCATGCCCCCAAAGAGAGCGAGATATAGAGTTTACTGTTAATTTGCTTCCAGGGACAACACCAGTATTAGGGGGAGTCTACAGGATGGCACCTTCAGAGTTAGAGATCTTATACAAGATGATTGAAGAACTTAGGACCAAGGGATTCATTCGTGCTCGTGGATCACCTTGGAGAGCCCCGATACTTCTTGTGAAAAAAAAGATGGTACGTCAAGATTATGTGTTGATTATCGTACCTTGAACTTTGTAACAATCAAGAACAAATATCATCTACCAAGGATAGATGATTTATTTGATCAACTCAGAGGAGCGACAGTATTCTCGAATATTGACTTGCGGTCAGGGTACCATCAGATCAGAGTTAAAGAGCAAGACATCCCGAAGACAACATTCAGATCCAGATATGGGCATGGGAAGTTCCTTGTTATGCCATTTAGAGCGACCAATGTGCCAGCCGTATTCATGGACCTCATGAATCGTATCTTCATGCCTTATTTGGATCAATTTGTGATAGTGTTTATAGACGACATCTTAGTCTATAGCAAGAATGAGGCAGAGCATGAGCATCATCTTCGTGTAGTCCTTCAGATTCTTAGAGAGCACCAGTTGTACGCGAAGTTCAGTAAGTGCGAGTTTTGGCTGGATCGTATCTCGTACTTAGGTCATATCATCACCAAAGGTGGAGTGAAAATGGACCCCCAGAAGATAGTGGCTATACAGTCATGGCTATTTTCCAGTACCGTCGCAGAAGTTCGGAGTTTTCTAGGATTGGCTGGCTATTACCGGCGGTTTTTGTCAGACTTCGCTCAGATTTTAGCGCTATTGACACAGTTGACCCGCAAGGATGTGCAGTTTGCTTGGACAGGAGAGTGTCAGAGTTTATTTAGAAAGTTGAAGCAGAGATTGATGACGGCTCCCATTCTCACGCTTCTAGATGGGACTGGAGGATTTTCAGTCTATTGTGATGCTTCCGGCAAGGGATTAGGATGCGTCTTGATGCAACATGGTAAGGTAGTAGCTTATGCGTCACGTCAGCTTCGTGATCATGAGAGGAATTACCCAACCCACGACTTGGAATTAGCAGCAATGGTTTTTGTACTTATGTTATGGAGGCACTATTTGTATGGAGATCGGATGGAGATTTTCATCGACCACAAGAGTCTTAAGTATATGTTTACCCAGAAGGATCTTAATATGCGTCAGAGAAGATGGCTAGAGCTAATTATGGATTATGATATCAACTTGCAGTATCATCCTGGGAAGGCCAATGTTGTTGCAGATGCATTGAGCAGAAGACCCGGAGTTTATTTTCTAACAGCACAACCAGAATTGTTAGCAGATCTTCAGAAGATGGGTATCGAAGTTGTTCTTCCTACCAATGTGGCATTGATGGCCAGTATACAAGTTCAGTCCAGTATAGTTGAGAGGATTAAGTTAGCTCAGTCAACAGATTCTAAGCTTCGGCGGCTCAGAGCAGAGTGTGAAGCAGGACGAAGAGCAGAGTTATGTATTCGTGAGGACGGTACACTTCGACATGGAAGGCATCTTTGTGTACCCAGTGGTGATATCAGACAGGAGATCATGACAGAGGCTCACAATTCTCAGTATTCAATTCATCTCGGTGGTACGAAGATGTACCGAGACATCCGTCAGCATTTCTAGTAGAATGGCATGAAAAGGGAGATAGCCCGGTTTGTCTCTCGTTGTTTAGTATGCAAACAAGTTAAGGCTGAACATCAAAGACCAACTGGAATTCTTTAACCTTTACCGATCCCAGAATGGAAATGGGAGCACATTACCACGGATTTTGTAACTGGTTACCTAAATCCTCAGCTGGAAGAGATGCTATCTGGGTTATAGTTGATCGACTCACAAGGTAGCTCATTTTCTTCCCTTCAGAATTGGTCAGTCGATGGATCAGCTTGCAGAGATGTACCTCAGGCAGATTATCAGATTGCATAGAGTGCCAGTTAGTATCATATTAGAAAGATTCAAGATTCACATCGCACTTTTGGCAAAGTTTTCAAGAGAGCTTGGGGACTCATCTCAAGTTCAGTTCAGCTTATCATCTGCAGACAGATGGTCAGTCAGAACGCACGATCCAGACTCTTGAAGATATGTTGCGATCATGTACACTCGACTTCTGTGGTTCGTGGGAAGATCACCTGCATCTCGTGGAGTTCTACTATAACAACAGTTTCTATGCCAGTATCCAGATGGCACCCTTTGAAGCACTGTATGGCAGGAAGTACAGATCACCTTTAGCTTGGGATGATGTCGACGAGAGACAGATACTTGGTCCAGAGATGATTACACAGACAATCGAGGTGGTCATACAAGTCAGAGATCATCTTCGAGTTTCCCAAGATCGCCAGCACCATTGGGCCGATTCTCATCGGCGTCCCCTTGTGTAGCTCCCCTTCCCGAAAATTTAGAAATATGTTATTATTACTTATTTTATTTAAATGGTGATTTTAGAAATTTTAGAAATGATTATTTAGTTTATTATTACGGAAGATGATTTTATTCATGGTTAGAAATTGGAGTACAAGACGACTGGAAATACTACAACAAAAAATCCTTTTAATGACGGCTAAAAAGCGTCATTAATGACAAACCATGACGCTTTTTTTTTCAAAGCAACCATTATGAAAACGGGTGTTATAAATGTTTTTTAAAAGCGTCATAAAATAACCATCATGAATAGTTTCTATAAAAGCGTTATGAATAGTTAATATATAGTACACAATTCAGAACAATTTTAAAACGTCATGAATAGATAATATTTATAGGCTCAATGCAGCACATTTATAACACTTTATACTATTCAAATTAGCATATTTATAATGCTCTATACTGCACAGTATATATTACATTCCAAAAACTTAACATTATATATCACCATCTTTATTACATTTCTCAAAATAGAGTACATATCAATATCTTCATTACATTCTCAAAATAGAATATCCAAATACATATATATATTTAGAATTACTAAAATTGTCCACATCAAAATTTGGCCACATAACCAATAATCATGAAAGATCAACGACAGCCGGAACACCAGTGAAATCCTGAAAAAAAAAGAAGACAACCAAATCAGTCCATATAATTGTCAGGCCTAAAAATCAAATCTAATCAAGAAATATCAAGAGAAATGAGTAAAACAAACTAGGTAAGAGACGAGATAATGGACCCTCAGCTTGCCTTGGAGTGTAACAAAGCCTGCAGAAATTACTTTGTTATATAGAGAATAGACCAAAGTTGTTTTTTATGAAGAAACCATCAAAGAAACAATTATCATCATAAAAATTCTGGAAAGCTCAAGAAAATAAAGACAAATGTCCATCAATTGTCCAATAAGGATCGACAGGTATGCTTAGAATTATACTTCCATTTATGTAGTCTTTCAAAAACTATAGCCTTGTCCTTTGACAATGCCATTCCTGGCATTGTACTTGTTTAGAAACATGTTCTCATTAATGTGGACAAACTCGGCTAGATAACAATATTATATGACCCTTATATGCAACATGGAATCAATTTTTGTTTTGCATAGAGGGTAAATTGCCAGCTTGTTCTCTGTTTTGAGTTGTCACTGGTTGAACTGTAATGTTATAATGTTAGAACTTGCTGTAAAGGTCATTGGAAGACCAGTCAAACGCCTACAAAGAGGAAAGCTGCAGTTGGGTGTATAAAGGCGTGTTTCAACAAACAGTAAGCACATATTTTATGTGCAACCGGTGGATAAGAGATTACGGAACGACTTGTTGAATGGTGATTCTAAATATATTGGTCGAGTTTCCACCACATCCTTTTCATCACAAGAAAAATAAACTCAGGATGTGAATAGTTGATGTTTGTAACAAACTAACCTCTGATAGAACATTCCTAACACGAGCTATATATCAAAAGCTTATAAGCTCTCTACTCTAAATCAATCAATAGTACTCTTATAATCTCATGTGCCAAGGTTAGTAGTCACAAAATCATAATATCTGATGACTTTCGTCCTACGCCTTTTAACTGGTGAGCTTATCTAGTAGAAAACCTCACTACACTCATTAAATACACAGTTTGCTCTAGTTACAAATTGACCCATCAGGGATTAACCACTTGTTGGGTGCCCATCTAGGCTGAGTAATGGTTTATGCGGAAAAAAGAAGCATCCTTACAATCTACTTAAAGTAAAAACAATATGAGAATAGTAGTGTGTCGGTTGGTGTGTTGCTAAGCTTGTTGCTTGCATCCATGTTCTAGTCGCGGAAAACAACTTCTCTATATATGAGTCGCACTGGGATGCCTTTTTGTAAAGAAAAACAAGATGAGAAGCAAAGATCCTGACAGATATCCTCTCTAAGACCATTCTTATAGAAAACCATATCAATAGCTAGTATATAGCCTCTTTAGATTGCCTATATTTTCTTATGATCTTATACAAAGGTTGTTTTTGGAACTCACCAAAGCAGAATAAGGAGATAATAACACAAGAAAACTTTTTTCTTTCTCAGAGAGACATTTGTATAGCTCAGGAACAATGGTGCTATAAGAATCGTGCTTGCAGCACAGCAGAGAACCTTAAGCCTTTGGTAATCTACAAATAGCACAAGAAGGAGATAATAACACAAGAAAACTGACAAAGATCACAACTACAACCTTGAGGGAGAGGTAGTTCACAAAAAAGGGCACATCTCCTTTCATGCAACAGACAGCACATAGCTCATGATTCCTCCCACCTTACCATCTGGCCATGTTCGGCAAAAGATATAACCCAAACTAATTTTTTAAGTATCTGAGCAGTCATAACCCAGATCTGTCTTTCCTCGCATGAAAAATTGCTTGTTGAAATACATGCTTTAAAAGGAAGAAAATAAAATATAAAATCTCATTACTCCAGCACAGTCCTTAACTCTTATGACTGCTTTAGAACCAGAATTCTGTCATAGTCCTTTTTTTGCATGTCATTTCCCAAGTAGAAATAGTCTTCTACTAACAACATTCCAAATTCTCCCGTACACCACCTAAATTTCCTCTGTGACTACACAATACAACTCTTTTCCTTGACATATAGTATGTCTTTAATTAAATGCTTAAATATTCTGAGACTTTAAGAGAAGGGAAGCCCAAGTATAGACCCAAGAAAACCTTGTTTGCATAAAATTTGAATGAACAGGGACCAAAAAAATCCATTCAGGATTGCTCATATATATGAACAGTGGCAGAAGTCCCAAAATATGAAAGTAAAAAAATATGCATGTATGAAAAAAATAATATGTTATGTGTGACAATCTACATGTTAACATTTCGATGTTCCCCTTGAAGAGAATATACCACCACTTGTATCGAAAGTTTTATTTTGGAATCTTGGTGATGCATTTTTTTTCCTCTATTGCAGCTGGACAGTATGGAGAAAACTAATAAGGTCAAAATCTTCTAGACAATACCTGTGATAAGTCACAATTGCCAACATCTGAAGGTTCTGCATGACGGCCTGCCAAAAGAAACAATAGTAAGTTCAAAAAGCCAAAGTAGTAAAAAATAAGAAAAGGAAACTTACTTCCTACATGTACATACCAGATATTTGTTCTACTCTCTTTATTACGTTAGCTAGTTCTTCCTGTTAAAGACACGAAGATGCATTCATGAGATTCCAAATTCAGTAAATTGATATAGGTAAGAACGAACGGTTTCTTTGCCAGACCCTTTGCATAGAATTTTGCTGCAGTAAAAACTGCAATGATAGAAGAAGCGGAGAAGTGCCTCTTGAAACACTAGTTGTTGATCCACAAACTGGATTTGTAATGCAATTTGCTGATGATGCTACCTAAGTGACAATAAGTGGAAGATGATTACCTCATGGAGGAAATTAAAGAAAGAAATAAGGCAAATATAAATTTAGAAAAGAAAATAAGTTAATGCAACAACAATCACAATTAATCAGAACATGGTATTATTGAAATTTGTATTACAAAGGATCTTTTACTTACATCTATCTCTACTTTGCACTGAATGCAACAACAATCATTGCTAAAGCCAATTTCCATTTAGAAGCATTTGGGAAAATGAGATCCAGTTAGTAAGTCACCCCAAGTTTTTAGTCCAAATGGTAAGTGGATCATCCATTTAAACCCCAGTTTCTATCCATCGACATCACCCTATGCATAAAAAGATATACCCTACCCCATTCCAAAGCTTTATTTTACTGATAACCTTTCAAACAAGGTCATGACCCTGCAAGAGAGAATATCACCATAATCCAATATTGGCAAATTGATATCAAGGAGTGAGTAGAAGTATATGTTTCATTCTTTTGTGTCCCATAACTACATTATATATACGTGTAGAAGATAGTAATTTTTTGACCTTAGGTGCCAGAAAAATATTATGACTAAATATATGGTGTTGTGCTCAAATCCTTGGTTCGCTACACATCATATTTTATAAAGGAAGTTTCTAATCATCCGTTAAAGCACACATTACCACCTTAAAATTTAGAAATGCATATAAAAATTAGACCAATTCAGTTCAATCAACTGACATTCAAATTACACAAAAACAAAAATGGAAATAATAAAAAAATCCCCACAAAACAACTTTCAAATGTACAATCACAAACAGAGTGACTCCGTTTAATAAACTAAAATGAGCAAAATTTCACAGAAAGCCCCAAATTTGGCAATCATAAAACAATTCCATACAGACCCACATTGTAATCTACATACTGCTGATTCAGTTCAATCAAACCAAGGTAAAAAAAAAATTCACAAAAAGACCCAACGTGGGCTATCATAGAATTCCACACAGACCGACATTAGAATGTCCAGACTTCTGATTCAGTTCAACCAAACCAAGATACAAAATTTTGCCTAAAAAAAACCAACATGAGAAATCGTAAAATTTCGCACAGACCCACGTTAGAACAAACAATCTGCCGATTCGTTCGTTCCAATAGAACCAATATGCAATTTTTACAAAAAACAACCCCTAGATGAAAATTTTCACCTGGAACGCCTGGAGACTGGAGAACTTGAACCCAACCCTCTCTGCCAACCTATCGGACTTGTACCGGTGCGATTTGAACACCCTATCCATCACCAAAATCTCGAAGAAGAAGAAGAAGAAGAAGAAGAAGAATAAGGAACCGAGAGAGTGGTGGCCTCTCTTTCTCTCTCTCTCTCCTCATTTTCTACGGAGGTGACAAAAGTAGGAGGAGGAAGAAAGAAGGGGGCTTTTCTCAACGAGCACTCGCCATTTTTCTTTTATTTTTTCAGTTGAGGACAGGAAGGAGATCTGCTGTTAAAGAAAATCCCTTTGTTAGAATTTCACCGGAGGGGTAGGGGAACGGCGGGGATGGAGCTGGAGCCGCCGACGGTGGAGGGGAATATCACCTGGAGGGACGTTAAACCTAACCCTAATTCTGAGCAAGGGAGCGGAGGGAGAGGAAGAGGAGAAGGAGAGGGGAAATGGAAGGAGAAGAAGGAATTTCGAACGTTTAATATTAATAAGTTTGTAAAATATTACAAGTTTGCCACCGATCTAAAATATTAATAACGTTTTGTTTTATAAACGTTATAAAAAGTCCAGAATTAGCCTAAACCGTCATAGAAAAAAGGTATTTCGAACATTGATAACGCTTAGGTATCAGGCGTCATCAATACGTCTTATCGAGCGTTATTAATAGGCCTTTTTGTTGTAGTAAAGCATGGCACGGATAGTGCAGTGGCGTGCTTTGGCTAGTGTATTAGCCATGCCAGCGAAGGGCGAGCCATAGTGATACCCTAACTAGGAAAACCAGGCTAAGTTGTGACATGACCCTATAAATAATTAATTATCTATTCATTAACATTATTGATTTTAGGAGACCCGATTGTATTAAACCAGCCCGGACTGGACCCGATCCAAACCCAGGCCCACTGTAGTCATGCAGAGTGTTCAAGAAGTCCAGGTAGATGTATATTGTATCTACATATATTTTGTACTTTATTTCCAGGGGATTGACTATATTCATTATACCTAAAATATTATTTTATCGATAATTATTCAGCAATTTATAACTTTTGCACGATTTTCGGTGGACCGAATATAACAGGATTATATGGTATTCCCCAATACCATACCTACAATTGGTGATTGAAATTCTAGCATTGTTATTATTGATAGAATAATTGGTATATAAATATCTTATTAGGAAATTATGTTATTAGGAAATAATAATAATAGATATATATAGTTAGGAATTGTGTCAATAAACAAAATGATTAATTATTTTGTTATAGCTATATTCTAAATCTTGATGTATATATGGTATAGTATATACGTATTCATCATATGCATGCATGGATATATATATATATATATATATATATATATATATATATATATATATATATATATATATATATATATATATATATATATATATATATATATATATCAAAAAAAAAATATCAAGAAAGAGAATAAGTTAATTGAAGATAAATAAAAACCTATACTAAAACCACAGGCCCAAACCCCACTGTGTAGCCCGGCCCATGGCCAGCAGCCCCCAGGCTTTACAAAGCCAGGCCTGAGCTGCCCTCCAGCTTACCAACTGCACAGCCAAGCCAACCGAGAACCTCTCGGTTTATCAGTAAACCCGACTATATATACGTGTATATGGTTCATCGAGCAACAGAACAGAGGAGAGTCCTCTCTTCGAAACCCTAACAATGTCGTCCCCTGGTACTGGGCGGCCACCCACCGTCGGCGCCACCTCCACACGTGGCCGGAGCCGCCGGAGGCTGTGCGCGTGTATGCCAGACGGATGGAGAACGACAGCAACAATGCAGTGACCACCCGACTTCACGGGTGCATATCTCCCCCATCGAGCAACCAATGCACGAACCAATTTTTGAGGTACGATCCCGACATAACCCCCGTCCATCACCTTCAAGTAGAATGATTTGTAGTACGTTAGTGCAATGTAGAAATCGAACCAAAGTTCGACGAAAATCTGTCCCAAACAGGACAGAAGAACCAGTCCAACGACCCTAGTTCACGGACAGTTTTCTTCCAACCCATGCACGATTTCGAGATTCTGTTTGAAGGGATTCATAGACAACATATACAGGATCAAAATGCCACTGATAGAATTATTTTTTTGTTATTGTACAAGAAATTATTCATTGCTAAAAATCAGGAAAAATAGTTTTTAGAAAATATAGAATTTCAATAAAACTCATCCATACGACGTGCATTCCGCCAATCCGGGCGATGTGGTCATGAACCGAAAGCATCGAAAGCTGCCTAATGGCTTCGTGGTCATGTGGGCTTTGACGGAATTCAAATTGGTCGCGTGTGCGTGACAAATTTGATGCGTATCCGTCGAAATTTACTGTATCGGCCTCTGTACAAGTTTTCCAATTACTTTGTGCACGTTCGTCAGATCGAGACGAAACTTGTGCCAACTGGACTGTATCATTTTTCTGGTCTTGTATGCCAAGTTTGGTCCAATTTTGAGACAGTTGAATCGGACGCCGTTTTGTGGGCCCCACGGTCCGACTTAACGGGTGATTTTGTGCACAGCCCGCCGGAATCCAACTTTGGACATACGGTTGGGTTCGTATCAAAAAATCAGACCCGTTGACATATAGTTAGATGACTTTAGAGACTGTTGACTCTGGCACGCTTTTTGGTGCAAAGCGGGTCCAACGGCGGATACCGTTTTGACACGAAATTACTATTTTGCCCCTGTATCCAGAATTGGACTTAAGGACAGGCAATCCTAGCTAATTTGACTATTCTGAGAATGTTGGTACTGTTTATTTCAGTATCTGGAGACTTCTATATGTGTTGACTGATTGTGGCTCATTGAGTGGTATAGTATTATTTGTTTCAACAGCAAAGGACCTCAGGCAAGTGCACTTTCTGATTGCTTTCGATTCATAGTAGTTTTCTCATTTCTTGTTTATATATATATCTTGCTGCTTGTTGACACGCTCGTCACACGGAATAGTCGGGAGGAGAAATATCTTAGTAAACATGTGGACTACCCAGAAATATCTCCAAAATGTCTATTCTTGCATGATAGCAGCTGCACATGACACGTGCAGTATGCCGAATTTATCCCGTAGCTGTTCATATGTCGAAACAAATATTTTATACCACATAGGTAATTTTCTTTTATTTTTCCTTTTATTCTCCACCGTGCCATGTCATCAGTACTTTCCAGTTTTCATATTTTATATGTTATTTTCATGTCTTGTTAATTCTATTATATTTTTGCATTGCGGTTGGTTTGTGTACTTGTTCCATTCTTGACTGGAAACCAACATTTTTCAGGTTTAGCCGCGATCACTCTTAATACTGGAAAGACATGGGTATGCTGAGGCCGACCTGGATAATGGAACTAGTTATCATTTTTATTAATTGTGAGAACTGTGTATTTTTCTTTAAATATAAATCTTGTAAATGTTGTAATAAGCTTAGAAATGTGAATGAGAAGCAAATATTATACTTTGTAATTTTGAGCATTTATTTCTTGCATGCTTGAAAGTGTTCTACCGTCGACTCTGCGGCGTAGGCTGGTTTGGACACGTCTTGTATCCGAAAAGCGGGTGCGTGTCATGACAAGTTTTTGTGGTGGCCTATGCAGGCCTGTTTTCACAAAAGATTACGAACTCGTAATGGTACGTTAGTCGTACTATTGCGAGCCTGCGCTCAGGAAGTGCTCATTCACAATTAGGATTGAATTGATTTAAGAGAATGACTAGGACTAGGAGTCCCTTATTTAAATTGACCGTTGGGTAGTTAAGGTTGTTAGATAGGCCATGCAATTTAGAATTATTCAATTTAGATAGCTTGCTAGATCCCTATAGGTACACTATTACTTTTGATATGACAATGTGATACAATGTGGATATACTATTCGCTTGCCTAGAATTAAGGCGTTAATTTTGATAAACTGTTCAATTTTCTTATTTAGATATAAATCTTATACCATAAGTTAGAATTGTCTATTTTAAATTCTCTTTTGCTGTAAGGAGTTAGTTTATAATTTTTGATTATGTTATTCGTGTACGAATCTCGAGTTAGATTTTGATTCTCACAAAACTCGAACTACTTGTGCCTCCTTTCCAAAAATCTCGCCTACTTATATTTTGACTATCTTGACCAACGCTGCTATTACAGCCTAGTTTTGCAAGCTTACTCTTTTATCGAGCTTGATTCAAGACATATGTTTATCGGGGACGCCCGCTAACATATTGTCTAATCAGAATCATTGTATTACAGTCTGATCAACCATGATGCATTTGGTTCGCTCTTCATCTAATTACCCTACGTGGATTGAGATATAGATGTCTCTAGGATCTCATCCGTGACTGCTTTGACAATTTTTCTTGAATTAAACATTCGCCCTTGAATCATGTATTTGTGTTCAGTGACATCTCTCTTGAACTCTTTATTGTTTTCGTCTTCACTGTTTGGAAAGACGAAAGCTCGTAATTGATAGATAGATACAGAGTATCCCTATGGCTATGATAGTTGTATACGCAAGTGTAGCTACCATCGGCCAGCCCTGTGACTGGAACCTTGCCTTGAGTCACTCGTCCTCCTTTCGACACTAAACCTACTATCTTGATCTTCTAGTCATTGGAATTCGAGAATGATTAGGGTCCTTTCTTTGATCAAGTGCCAACCTAGGAGACTGCCTATCCTGAAGAGACCAAATGTTGTGAGCCTATAACCATTTGTTTGAAGCTTGGTTTAACTAGAACCCTTGTGACAATAGACTAGCAGGCTTGACACAAATAGAAATTCAAGACCCAGTTGTTAGAAATTTTTTCATACGATGTGCCTTAGAGTTGGTTACCCTGTCGATAAATCTTTATACCAGACGAGTAGATCGTTCTATTTTAGCGACCGTGTGCCATTGTACACACTCGTTTTCCATTTATTGATAAACGATCCTTGACTTGACTTATACCTACCGTACCCCGTTTTGCCTTGCCTTACTCTTTATTAACAGGAGTCGAGGTGCAATACCCGGACTTTAGAATTCTTCTAACCCATTATTCCTAGAACCATGTCTTAGTTTCTATGGTGGGTAGACCGTAAGCCTTCAAATTTTTTTAGGATATACCAGGATTACCGAGTAATTAGAATAACTTCCATTAGGATGATGATTAGTGCCCTTGGAATCCTACTTTTTATTTATATCATTTTGTGTCCTCGGCCGTGTCATTAATATTCAGAGCACGAGACCAACTGTTACCTTCCAACAAATTTTATATGAAAGATCTTGACGAGTCCACCTTCCTCTAGGTATATTATGTCCCACTCAAAATCGTCCCCTTGTACTATATTTCTGTGCTACAAATTTTAGGTTAAAAGGACTAGCTATAACTCTTACCATAGTACCTACCTAGTATACTTTTCGACTTCCATTAGAGCCTTAACTTCGGCTCAATTCCTGCGACCCAATATACGGTTGTGACCTACTCGAAGCCCACCATGCACAGCCATTAGTGTGTTACCCAATTGAGACCTCATGTGCTAATTAAACAAAAAAGTCACTGAAGGCGCATTTTGGGCTTTAGGAACCTAGCTAACCAACCTGACTAGCAACTAGCTCAACCACTTGGGTGGAATCCTATTCTAGGTTATCCTAACCTAGTAGAAATAGTTTTATCATTGGGATCTTGACCAGTCCATATAGATTAAAATCCAAGTCTTATCCAACCAACGATCGATGTCCACTTAGGGAACCAATTAAGACCCAGTAAAACCCATCCATGCATACCACCATATTTGGACTATAAAACCAAACCAAATAAAATAGGTCTCTACACCTATTATGTAGTCCTTATCTCTTAGACTGTGAAGTCACTCGTAACCCTTATTCTATCTACCTGGAAGTCGAGATACGATCTTGTATTGCATTTATATCCCTTGCTCGTGTGTTTAAATAACCACAGGAAAGATCACAATCTTGATTTCCCTAAATTCTGTTCCATTATGGAACCTTATTTGGATTAATTTCGAGAACGGGATTTCTGTATTGTACGGATTGCAGGCCATTCTAAGAAACGAAGGGTTCTTCGATTTAGCAAGTGACTAGACTAGAGTAGCACAATCTAGCAAATAAGTCAAGGGCTTATAAACTTGCTTTCTGTCTACATCATTGGATACCCTCTACCGCTTTGGAAGCTTCATATTCACTCACGATTATTTGTTTCCCTTATCTTCCTATCCTTTCTATTGTAGAGTGACGAATGGTCATACTTATTAGAATTTACCAATACTTCTTAGCTACTTGTGTAAATTTGTTGCTGTTAAATTTTGGATTGCTTGATAGATAGGAGAGGGTTTTAGATGCCTTATGCTATAGATATCTATCGGTAGTTAATTTTGCAATTAGCTGGAGGGTTACAATGTTATGACGTCAGGTGTTTGAAGTGGGTAGTGTGACTAAAGGTGGGTAGAAGTCCTCGATGATTCGTAGTTACGGAATGGCTAGGAGGAGGTATAAATATTCCTGATAAATTAAATTTGAAAAGATTGCGGTAATAGTGGATATATTTTTTTACTTTTATTTTTGAATTTTAGGCATGTATGTGAGTTAAAATTTCGAGGACAAAATTATTTTTAAGGTGGATAGATTTGTAGCTCCCCTTTCCGAAAATTTAGAAATATATTATTATTACTTATTTTATTTAAATGGTGATTTTAGAAATTTTAGAAATGATTATTTAGTTTATTATTACGGAAGATAATTTTATTCATGGTTAGAAATTGGAGTACAAGACGACTAGAAAGCATGGCCCGGATAGTGCAGTGGCGTGCTTTGGCTAGTATATTAGCCATGCCAGGGAAGGCTGTAAAATCCCTAAATTTCTACTATAATTTTTTAATAAATATGGTATTAATTTTTGTACTTCGTATTTGTACGTCGCGTACGAGTTTGCGTTTCGTAAATTTCTCGTCAAGTATGAATAAGTGCGAAGTACATATTTTTCTAAAATATTTTAATTATATAGATGTATAAAATATTTCAAAATAATAGACGACAAATATTTTATATTGCTTGAAGTTGTAAATGTGTTGCGTCGAGAATTGCCAAACTTTATTTTTATTTAAAAAGGCCATTTTATTTTATGGTACAAGTATAACTAGTAATTTAGAAAAACTGTGTTTTATGTAAGTATTATTTTTGCATGCGAGTGTATATATATTTGTATTTTCAAAATTAATTATTATCACTAATATATTATTTCAAAAAAGTATATTAAATATGGGTTGATTTAATATGTAATTAATTATGGTGATTTAAGTTGGAAAAAAAATATATTAAGTTATTTAAATATAGTTTAAATTAGAGGTAGAATCTATCTACATTGGATTATATTTGATTGAGTTACTTTTAAATCAATTTGAATTAAATAGTGGAAAATTCAAGGGGAATTAAAACTCTTCTTAGTCCTTATCTAGATAAGACTTTTGTAAACCCCTTGATTTTTTCAAAATAAATATTTTTAGAATTTTTGGGATTTTTAAATAACTATTTATTAACTTATTATATAATTTATAATATTTTACATATATTTAGTATAGTGCTCATTAGTGAATTTAGTATAAACATATATAAAGCTATTTTTCTAGTACATTAAGGATTTATACTATATTATACAATTTTTCTCAAAATTTTAGAATTTGTTTCATAAATTTTATTACTTTTTACATGTTACTTATATTGTACTCTATTTACATAATATAGAATAAATGTCAAATTAGTATTAAATATTTCAGCTTGTATAAATGAGATTAGATGAAGATTGTTTAAATAAAGATTAACTCTATTTATTATCTATAGTAATTTTAAATAATGTTATAGATAATTTAGATAAATATAAACAATATTTTAAATAAATACTAATCCTACTTCTATTAGGAAAACATCTCTATCTATATCCTATCCTAATAAAGCAAACTCCAATTTATTTAAATCAAATTCTATCTAATTTAGGAGATAAATCTAAAATAAATACCTATATAAACCCAATACACCCCCCTTCTATCAGCCATAATTTGAAATTATTTTTGGTCCAATAGAAACTCTAAAATTCGTCATTAGAATTCAGCCCCGCTTTTTAGCAGCAAGAGCAACTTGGAACGACGATATCTCCTAGCTCCGAACTCTATTTTGCCTCCAGTTTTTTTTAAAGAAGCGTATCGAGGTAAACTTTCCAGAAACATATTTTAATAGACAAAATTAGTTTTGTAGATTTCTACAAAATTGTTTGAGTATCTAGTGTCCCAAAAATAAACGTTTTTCAGTATTTTTGCGATTTCGGGAGATTCCGGACACGAAAATGCGATCCGTTTAGTTTTGCGGAAAGCTAATACGAAAACCTATGCCATATCCTAATTTCATAATTTATTAAATAAATTTAATATGTGCAGTATTAATTATAATTAGATAATAGACTATTTTCAGCATCTGAAGTTGTTCCTACACCTTCATCTTTGTGCGTTGTTGTTGATTCGTCGCCAGGACATCATCTTACCTCACTCGGACATCAGGCAAGACACCTTGCCTTTACTGTTTAATTTCTTGCTCAATATCATGCATGCTTTTTTTATATTGTTCTTTCAAAATTATATATATATAAGCAAATTATTATATTTTATGCAATTAGCTTAGAGTTAAGGGACCACCGTATGTTTAGTGCATCTCATAAACTGTCACGATGTGCCACGGATTGTGTGTGAGTTGTGAGTCGCATATAGATGCGGACTTGCGTGCTGACTGATCATTGGCGCGTACAGGCCGTGCGTTAGGATATAACTGATAATAGATTATGTAGAAGACTTGGCAGTTATTAAGGATTAAACAGTGTCGTAGAGTCGACACATTTATAGTATCATGGGGAGGGAGGAGACAGTTATTAGCGTAGGGCTACATGTTCAGTACACACATAGATTTGGGCCGATAGTGTCTCGTATGAGCGCTACTTACTGCCCCGGGGCCGATAGTTCTCGTATGAGAGCTACTTTCTGCCCATGGTCGATAGTATCTCTTATGAGCGCTACCTACTACCACTCTCTCTCCATCTATGCTGAACACCTAAGCTCCTGCGTAGAACGTTGTCTTCTCAAAATGTATATCACATAGAATGGTTAGGAACCTTTACGCATGTATATTTTCTATTGAGCTCTTACTATTCAGTTTATGGTATGCTATTATGTGTCTTGTTACGTCCCTCTGAGGACCTGATTTTTCCCTAGGTCTGTGTTCATTGTTTTCTGCAGGTGTTCTAGCCAAGGCCGTGATCTTCCCCATTTCTCAAAGATAATTGCTCTTGGTTCGTTTTATCATTTTTGTCGATTGCTTTCTTGTACATTTATTTCATTGAGATAGTTGGTAGTGGACTTTATCTCCGTCCAACGATTGTACCATAACTATTCAAGTTGATCCTATCTTTATTTTATTATATTTGTGGATGAGATTTAGCATGTCTTGGTTCTCTACAATTTACAGCTTATGTATTCATACGAGGATTCCATACATTAGAGTACTTTTCGTATATCTACAGCTGGCATGTCTACGTACTTAGTCCTACGTATTTTGGGACTGGGGCGTTACATGTTTTTGTGGTAGCCCATGCAGGTCAAGTTTATCACTTCGGTTACGTTATTGTACCGATGTGAGCCTGCATATAGGATTAGAGTCTAGAATCTCATCCATCTACTTGACATCCTTTCAAATTCTGAACTCTCGTTCGACCTCCTTAATTTGCATCTTGCTTGACTCCTTCTATCGTAAATTCTTAGTTTCGTGCTTAGTGACAACTAGAAAGATGACTACATTAGTATATGCTCATAGGTTAAACAAATGGCTAGAAGGATTATATTAACAATTAGTATGCATTGAGGTCTTATTTGTGTATAAAAGCATTTATGTTTCCTAAAAGTATGATCTTAAGAGTTAGTAAATTCTAAGTTGGGTAGTAGAGATGGATTTTATCTTGATACTACTAAAGGATTGATAAATTGAGAAAACAAAATGTTAATTTTTGTGAAATAGTTATGATTTCTTTGAGTATGAAATCGATATAAGAAATAGCTTAAGATTTTTAAATTTAGTGGTACGATTTACAAATTTATTTTTGAAGGATGATAGTAAAAATTTTGGTTTAAAATATTTTGGAAGATATGAAATTGATTGAAGGAAATTTCAAATTTCAAATTTATATTTGATGATTAATTGATAAGATTATTTTGAGTTTAAAGTTGGATTGGTAACATTAAAAACTTGATGAACAATTAATTGGTGTTATGATAAAGGTTAATTTGAGATTGTTGGAAGGTATTCACGAAAGGACCGATAAATCCTATAAGATGGAGAAAACAAAATTTTATTTGAAGGTTTTAGAAATACTTATGATATATGGGGATGTAAAAGAGAAAAAAAAAATATATCTTAAGTTTTTCGTGTCATGTGATTTAAAAATAAAGTTATTTAGATTTTGAGTTTAAGGTTTCGATTTGTGTATTAAATGTTGGTAAAAAATGAGGAGAGAAAGGTGTTGACAATAATCTAAAGGGATACCTCAAGATTTGTTGAAGAAATCAAAATTTTAAAGTATGATTATACTTGGCGACATAAAATGATTTTTGGTAAATTAATTTGAGAATCCCATTGAGAATTGTTAAGGAAGCTTGAAAAATTAGAAGTTTAGACCTGTATTGATAAGAAACCAAGATAGACATGGGGTCACCTAAATGAGATGGAAGTATACCCCATTAATTGCCATATCATCTATGATCATTGCACATACACAAGTGAAGTTAGTCATCTACCAAACCATGTGATTATATCTCAATTTTGACTTACTCGACCTTTCCCCAAATCCAGATCTTTTATTGTGACCTTCTAACCGTTTGAAATTTAAGAAATGAATTAATTTTTCCTTGACTGTATCCAGCTAGGAGACTATCTTCTCTCTGAAAACTGTGTCCCTAAATTATTTTACTAGATTGCTTAATTAATTTTATTTCATGCTTCAACTTGATCTTCTTTAATGTTTCTGCATTAAATGCCACTTCATGAACTCCCACTTTCTATTTTATATCTTTTTGGTCCTTTACCGTGACTTTGATATTTGGAGTGTAATACTAGATGTTGCCTTCTAACAAATTTCATATGTAAGTCCTAGACGAGCTCACCTTCATATAGGTATATCACGTGCCACTAAAACACGTCTTCTTGTACTCAATTTTTATGATATGACTTTTGGGCCAAAAAGACTAAACTGTAACCTTTACCGTAATACCGATATATTTTTCGACCAAGGATAGGGATTCAACCTCGACTCAATTCTTTCGATCCGATATGTGATTTTGTTCTACTTAATTCCTTAAATGCTTAACTTTGTGCTTTATCTTGATTGCTTGACCCATTGTCCCATACTAGTTTAACTCTTGTAAGTTGGGTAGAATACCTCAAGACCTAACAAACCTTTGTCCTTGTGACCCATATTGATAAGTTTACTTAGACTATAGAATTCAGAGGACCCTAACTTATCTAGTCAACCAAGCCATAGATAAGAAAACCCAAGGACGACTGCATAAGCCCAAACTTCGGGCAAGACTTAGATTTTAATGGATCTTCGACTATTTAATTTCTTTCATTAGTATTCCTTACTTATATTTTGACTATCTTATGATGCTAATTTAGCCTTAGTTTTGCAAGCTTATTCTTTTATCGAGCTTGTTCACGACATATGTGTTATTGGGGACGCTCACTAATACATTGTCTAATCAGAACCGGTACATGATGATCTGATCAACCTAGTGCACTTTAGTTCACTTTTCATTTATTGTTCGACGTGGATGGAGACATAGTTAAACTTGGCCTCTAGAATTCCATCCGCTACTGCCTTGGCAATTTTTTTTGAAAATCTTTAATCGTCTTTGAACCACTTATTCGTATTCGATAATATCTTCTTCGAACTCTTTATTATTTTCGTCTTTTGCCTATATTAGAAAGACAAACACTCGTACTTGATATCCCCTTAGTTGTCCACCATCTATTGCTAAGATAGTTAACCACTGACCAACCAATGTGACAATATCCCCGTCTTGAGTTACCTTTTTCCTCTACCCTAGATTCATTATCGCAACCTTCTAATCGTTCTTGAAACTTGAAAATGATTCAAATCATTTTCCTAACCATACTTTAAACCTAGACGACTATATTCGCTCAAAAAAACCCTCTCTCCTAAATGTCTAAATTATTCTCTTTGACCTACTCAATTCCTTTCTATTCTCTAAATCGATTTATCATAATTTTATTACCTTAACTAGCGACCCTTCTTCAATTCCATAACCATCATGTATTTTTGCAAATATCAAAATTACGATCTTCCAATGCATGTTTGTGTCGAACGTCGTTTCTTCGCCTCATCCAAAAATTTAATCGTATTTTGGTATTGAAGAACTCTTTCTATCTTCCCTACCCTAGCTATTCCTAAATTTCGAGGACGAAAATCTTGTAAGTTGGGTAGGATGTAAAACCCCTAAATTTCTACTATAAATTTTTAATAAATATGGTATTGATTTTTGTACTTCGTATTTGTACGTCGCGTACGAGTTTGCGTTTCGTAAATTTCTCATCAAGTATGAATAAGTGCGAAGTACATATTTTTCAAAAATATTTTAATTATATAGATGTAGAAAATATTTCAAAATAATAGACGACAAATATTTTATATTGCTTGAAGTTGTAAATGTGTCGCGTCGAGAATTGCCAAACTTTATTTTTATTTAAAAAAGGCCATTTTATTTTATGATACAAGTATAACTAATAATTTAGAAAAACTGTGTTTTATGTAAGTATTATTTTTGCATGCGAGTGTATATATATTTGTATTTTAAAAATTAATTATTATCACTAATATATTATTTCAAAACAGTATATTAAATATGGGTTGATTTAATATGTAATTTATTATGGTGATTTAAGTTGGAAAAAAATATATTAAGTTATTTAAATATAGTTTAAATTAGAGGTAGAATCTATCTACATTGGATTATGTAATGCATGTGGTTCGTATTACGTATTTCTGGAATACGTGTATGTATTTATTCTTGTATTGCATGATTTTCTTGTTTAATTTCCTCCCTGGGCTTGGTTTATTCTTGGTTTGGGTTGGCTTGGTTCGGTTTGGGATTGCTCTTGGTTCATCATGAACCAAGGGGTGAACCCCTACCTACCACCACCAACCCCTTTATTAATCCATTCTCTCTATTCTCTCTCTTCATTTATCATCTCTTTCTTCCTCATTTACTTTCTTACCTACCAGAGAGAGGAGAGAGAGGTCTAAGCAAGTACATCTTGCTTCATGAAGGAACTCTAATTTTATTACTTTATTCTTTTCCTTACTACATTCTAAAGTACTTTAGTACTGGGCATTTTTACTTTTCATGGCTAGATTCTTGTAGATCTAAGTTTATTTTATTTTCGGAATTTCTTGGGTTTTGATCTACTTAATCTTGTTATTTCTGAGTTTTGATGGTTCCATGTTGTAGAGAATTTCGTTCTACCCCATTTTGACCTATGGAAGTTCGGATTTAGGCTCCGGATGATGGAGTTATGGAGCTTGAGGACTTGGCTCTCATGGTGTTCTTCTTCTCTGAAATTTTAGAGAAGATGAACAGTGCTTGACTTGACCGCATAAATATTCATGCGGCAAGTGTTTTATCCAGCCACATGAATGGAAGTTCTTGAGCCGCATGAGAGTCGGACTCTCTTAGCCGCATAACTCGCTCAATTCCCAGCCGCATAAGTTCTGAACTCTCTCGAGCCGCATAAGGCCCGCTAGTTTTGTGAGCCGCATGGGACTCCGTCCGTCCAGCCGCATGAGTCCTACTACCCTGGCCGCATGGGACTCAACTCAGTTGTGCCGCATAGGCATTGCTCTCCTAGCCGCATAGACCCCAGTCACTTGCTGCCGCATGAGGACTCGAGTCCTCTCAGCCGCAGGACTGTCTGGATCCCCGAGCCGTATTGGCCCTGATCCTCGAGCCGCATGAGAACCCCCCCCAGATCTGGCCGTATGGGCTTCTGAGTCCGGGCCGCATGACCCCGATTAAACCTAGCCGCATATGCTCACCTCTCTCCTGTGCCGCATGGGCTCCTATTTGAGCCACATGTGCCCCCTCCTTTCCTGCCGCATATGTCTGAGCTGTATGACTTTCCAATAGCCCTGTGTACTATTATTTATCATTATTGCCCATGTTTTGTAACTCCTTATTGTATATTTTTACGTCCATTTTATATCCTTACGCCTTTTGTCCTGAACTTGAAAATCATGAATTCATTTGATATATTTGGAATTGATAATGGAGCACGACCCGACAGTGACCCATAGTGGTGCACTCCTGACAAGTAACCTGACATGACCTGATAGTGGCCCGTCGTGGCGCACTCCTGACTAGTACACTTGACATGATAACCTGACATGATTATCTCGAATAGCTGTTGCGACGGCTACCTGACATGACATGACTTGTATAAGTAACCTGGACACCGTGTGCGATTGTGCTTGTACAAATAATCCAGTCCTGTCTTGCATCATGTCTAGGAGGGGACTCCTGAGTACCACGGTCATGAGTACCTACTGAAATGGACTAAGGTTAATGACTAGTATAATTTATTAGACATGAAGAGATGTTCCCCAGTTACAGGCGATCCCGTTATCCTGGTCGCAAATGTTTGGACTTGTAGCCTGCCGACGAGTAGGGCACATTTTCAGCCCACTGTCATGTGGGGCACTCTTGATTGTCACTTAAAATGATTGAACTCTCTAAATTGTCACTATAATAATTGCCTGGATAACCTGGATAGCTGCAGGGCCTGTGACTACTTGGAGCATCTCATTGCATCTTGCTAGTAACTAGGATTGTGATAACTCTAGTTAGTTAATGTAGAAAGCCGTAGGCAATGATTGGCCGTGATTGATTGGATGGAGCCTAGTCCAGTATAGTATTGTCTAGAAGTGATTAATTACAAGATTGTACCAGAATGATTGAAGGATTGTCATTCCAGATTGTTACTATAACGATTGTACTCTATTGTCACTCTAGCGTATTATACTCTTCATTGTCACTTTTATCATTGTACTCTCTCTTTTTCACGTTAATGATTGGCACCTTTAGCAATAAATGATCAGAGACTAAGTTCTGTTCAGGCGAAGGGTTACAATCTCGGTCCTTGTTTGGTTTAAGGATTGTAACCTGGCTTCCGGAATAGTACCTTCGTTTTCTCTTCATATATTGTCCAGCTATGTTTTATTTAGCATGATTCTCCAGTTCTTTTATGTTAATAATGCTTCGCTTAATTATGTTCTCTGATTGGGATAAGTGCATTGGTAGTGCACAAACCTCAATCTGTGTTACTTATTGTTGTTTTCTTACATGTTGACTACTAATGATTTGCTGGTTTTAGTTCCTAAGTGAAGTCTTCTTTGTGGCACTTGCTCTTTCTGGGGTCTGACCCAGCTGGTTTTGTATGGCCAGATACCGGAGCAGCACCAAAGGATCTCCCTGCTTTCCAGCCCGATGGTGGTCACCAAGCGTAACCAGGGCATCGAGTGGGTTTCTTTTGTTCTTCCACTGTAATATTGTAAATTATTCTTTTGAGGCGTTTAGCCGACGAGCAAGTGTTAGCTCGATTGTACTTACTTACTGTCTGTCTATGGGCTGTAACATGATTGACAAGCCCCGGGGGTTGATTATGTATGACTGAATTCTTGCTAGTCCTCACATTTTATAACGACTAGCTTCATGATCATCTGGATATGTAATGTTTGGGATGCCTTACAATTGTATATTTAGAGATCTGATATCTTGTGATTACTATTAGTTGGCTGAGATTGAGACAATAGGCTATTTTACGACCTTAGAAGACTGATGGATTGTAGTGAAACCCTCACATATCTAGACAGCCGTGACCGTATAGCGGGGTGGATCCCATTCCGTTATACGTAGCTGGCTATGTCTGTCCCCGCTCTCCAGTATTCTGGTTCTGGGGCGTGACATGGTTTAAGTGGTGGCCCATGCAGGTCTTGTAAATCAAGATGTGTGAGGGTTTACCGAATAGATGTCTCAATCAGTACTCGCCCTTGATCTCTGCTCGTATCCTCTTGATTCCTGAAATTCTTGTCCTGATCACATGCTTGTAATCGTTGATCTATCCTGGTCCTTCCTTATTGTTTCCATGTCGTCTTCTTCAGCGGCATTGAACCTGGACCTACCGATCAGCAAGGCAGATCACGTCCCGTAGACCAGCAGCAACCAGGAGATCAGGCCCAGCACCAGTACCACCTTCCGTTCACCAGCAACAGCAGTTTCCGTTCCCGAGGCCATTGCCGACTCAGGCCCAGACCTTCCAGCAACAGAATCTGCGTCAGTTTGCCCTAGCCCAGGCTCAGGTTCAGAATCGACCGAGAGGTATATGTATCCTCTTATCTTGCTTTCTACCGTCATTATACGGGTGCATGACGTATTTCATGTATCCTAATTGCGACGGAACATCTCGGACCTGGGCCATATCCTAGGTCATTCTAAACTGGTTATTGGTACCAACCTTTTCGTATGAGGATAGGCCCGTATCCATGTTTGACCAAAGAGAGAGACCTCGAGCGCCTGACTATCAGTTCAGTCCATGTTGCTTAGAGTCATACCTCTTTGGGAGAGTCAAACTTGGGAGCATGAGGATGATATCTGATCAAGTCATCCCGGCTGGTTTGACTCGTAAGGTGTAATATCTTCCTTATGCCTTACGCTTCGAATCCTTGCTTGCATGAATGATTGTATGATTGATTAGTAGTGGTAGATTGCCTATGATAGAATAGCTTTCGCTTACATCTCTAGCCTCTTGATTAAATTCCGAGGACGGAATTCTTTTAAGGTGGGTAGAGTTGTAATGCCTGTGGTTTCTATTACGTATTTCTGGAATACGTGTACGTATTTATTCTTGTATTGCATGATTTCCTTTTTTAATTTCCTCCCTGGGCTTGGTTTATTCTTGGTTTGGGTTGGCTTGGTTCGGTTTGGGATTGCTCTTGGTTCATCATGAACCAAGGGGTGAACCCCTACCTACCACCACCAACCCCTTTATTAATCCATTCTCTCTATTCTCTCTCTTCATTTATCATCTCCTTCTTCCTCATTTACTTCCTTACCTACCAGAGAGAGGAGAGAGGTCTAGGCAAGTGCATCTTGCTTCATGAAGGAACTCCAATTTTATTACTTCATTCTCTTCCTTACTACATTCTAAAGCACTTTAGTACTGGGCATTTTTACTTTCCATGGCTAGATTCTTGTAGATCTAAGTTTATTTTATTTTTAGAATTTCTTGGGTTTTGATCTACGTAATCTTGTTATTTCTGAGTTTTGATGGTTCCATGTTGTAGAGAATTTCGTTCTACCCTATTTTGACCTATAGAAGTTCGGATTTAGGCTCCGGATGATGGAGTTATGGAGCTTGAGGACTTGGCTCTCATGGTGTTCTTCTTCTCTGAAATTTTGGAGAAGATGAACAGTGCTTGACTTGACCGCATGAATATTCATGCGGCAAGTGTTCTATCCAGCCGCATGACTGGAAGTTCTTGAGCCGCATGAGAGTCGGACTCACTTAGCCCATAACTCGCTCAATTCCCAGCCGCATAAGTTCTGAACTCTCTCGAGCCGCATAAGGCCCGCTAGTTTCGCGAGCCGCATGGGACTCCGTCCGTCCAGCCGCATGAGTTCTACTACCCTGGCCGCATGGGACTCAACTCAGTTGTGCCGTATAGGCATTGCTCTCCTAGCCGCAAAGACCCCAGTCACTTGCTGTCGCATGAGGACTCGAGTCCTCTCAGCCGCAGGACTGTCTGGATCCCCGAGCCGCATAGGCCCTAATCCTCGAGCCGCATGAGAACCCCCCCCAGATCTGGCCGTATGGGCTTCTGAGTCCGGGCCGCATGACCCCGATTAAACCTAGCCGCATATGCTCACCTCTCTCCTGTGCCGCATGGGCTCCTATTTGAGCCGCATGTGCCCCCTCCTTTCCTGCCGCATATGCCTGAGCTGTATGACTTTCCAATAGCCCTGTGTACTATTATTTATCATTATTGCCCATGTTTCGTAACTCCTTATTGTATATTTTTACGTCCATTTTATATCCTTACGCCTTTTGTCCTGAACTTGAAAATCATGAATTCATTTGATATATTTGGAATTAATAATAGAGCACGACCCGACAGTGACCCATAGTGGTGCACTCCTGACAAGTAACCTGACATGACCTGATAGTGGCCCGTCGTGGCGCACTCCTGACTAGTACACTTGACATGATAACCTGACATGATTATCTCGAATAGCTGTTGCGACGGCTACCTGACATGACATGACTTGTATAAGTAACCTGGACATCGTGGGCGATTGTGCTTATATAAATAATCCAGTCCTGTCTTGCATCATGTCTAGGAGGGGACTCCTGAGTACCACGGTCAGGAGTACCTACTGAAATGGACTAAGGTTAATGACTAGTATAATTCATTAGACATGAAGAGATGTTCCCCAGTTACAGGCGATCCCGTTATCCCGGCCGCAAATGTTTGGACTTGTAGCCTGCCGACGAGTAGGGCACATTTCCAGCCCACTGTCATGTGGGGCACTCTTGATTGTCACTTAAAATGATTGAACTCTCTAAATTGTCACTATAATGATTGCCTGGATAACCTGGATAGATGCAGGGCCTTTGACTACTTGGAGCATCTCCTTGCATCTTGCCAGTAACTAGGATTGTGATAACCCTAGTTAGTTAATGTAGAAAGCCGTAGGCAATGATTGGCCGTGATTGATTGGATGGAGTCTAGTCCAGTATAGTATTGTCTAGAAGTGATTGATTGCAAGATTGTACCAGAATGATTGAAGGATTGTCATTCCAGATTGTTACTATAACGATTGTACTCTATTGTCACTCTAGCGTATTATACTCTTCATTGTCACTTTTATCATTGTACTCTCTCCTTTTCACGTTAATGATTGGCACCTTTAGCAATAAATGATCAGAGACTAAGTTCTGTTCAGGCGAAGGGTTACAATCTCGGTCCTTGTTTGGTTTAAGGATTGTAACCTGGCTTCCGGAATAGTACCTTCGTTTTCTCATCATATATTGTCCAGCTATGTTTTATTTAGCATGATTCTCCAGTTCTTTTATGTTAATAATGCTTCGCTTAATTATGTTCTCTGATTGGGATAAGTGCATTGGTAGTGCACAAACCTCAATCTGTGTTACTTATTGTTGTTTTCTTACATGTTGACTGCTAATGATTTGCTGGTTTTAGTTCCTAAGTGAAGTATCCTTTGTGGCACTTGCTCTTTCTGGGGTCTGACCCAGCTGGTTTTGTATGGCCAGATACCGGAGCAGCACCAAAGGATCTCCCTGCTTTCCAGCCCGATGGTGGTCACCAGGCGTAACCAGGGCATCGAGTGGGTTTCTTTTGTTCTCCCACTGTAATATTGTAAATTATTCTTTTGAGGCGTTTAGCCGACGAGCAAGTGTTAGCTCGATTGTACTTACTTACTGTCTGCCTACGGGCTGTAACATGATTGACAAGCCCCGGGGGTTGATCATGTATGACTGAACTCTTGCTAGTCCTCACATTTTGTAACGACTAGCTTCATGATCATCTGGATATGTAATATTTGGGACGCCTTACAATTGTATATTTGGAGATCTGATATTTTGTGATTATTATTAGTTGGCTGAGATTGAGACAATAGGCTATTTTACGACCTTAGGAGACTGATGGATTGTAGTGAAACCCTCACATATCTAGACAGCGTGACCGTATAGCGGGGTGGATCCCATTCCGTTATACGTAGCTGGCTATGTCTGCCCCCGCTCTCCAGTATTCTGGTTCTGGGGCGTGACAGATTATATTTGATTGAGTTACTTTTAAATCAATTTAAATTAAATAGTGGAAAATTTAAGGGGAATTAAAACTCTTCTTAGTCCTTATCTAGATAAGACTTTTGTAAACCCCTTAATTTTTTCAAAATAAATATTTGTAGAATTTTTGGGATTTTTAAATAACTATTTATTAACTTATTATATAATTTGTATTATTTTAAATATATTTAGTATAGTGCTCATTAGTGAATTTAGTATAAACATATATAAAGCTATTTTTCTAGTACATTAAGGATCTATACTATATTATACAATTTTTCTCAAAATTTTAGAATTTATTTCATATAATTTATTACTTTTTACATGTTACATATATTGTACTCTATTTACATAATATAGAATAAATGTCAAATTAGTATTAAATATTTCAGCTTGTATAAATGAGATTAGATGAAGATTGTTTAAATAAAGATTAATTCTATTTATTATCTATAGTAATTTTAAATAATGTTATAATAATTTAGATAAATATAAACAATATTTTAAATAAATATTAATCCTACTTCTACTAGGAAAACATCTCTATCTATATCCTATCCTAATAAAGCAAACTCTAATTTATTTAAATCAAATCCTATCTAATTTAGGAGATAAATCTAAAATAAATACCTATATAAACCCAATACACCCCCCTTCTATCAGCCATTATTCGAAATTATTTTTAGTCCAATAGAAACTCTAAAATTCGTCATTAGAATTCAGCCCCGCTTTTTAGCAGCAAGAGCAACTTGGAACGACGATATCTCCTAGCTCCGAACTCCGTTTTGTCTCCAGTTTTTTTAAAGAAGCGTATCGAAGTAAGCTTTCCAGAAACATATTTTAATAGAAAAAATTTGTTCTGTAGATTTCTACAAAACGGTTTGAGTATCTAGTGTCCCAAAAATAAACGTGTTTCAGTATTTTTACGATTTCGGGAGATTCCGGACACGAAAATGCGATCCGTTTAGTTTTTTGGAAAGCTAATACGAAACCTATGCCATATCCTAATTTCATAATTTATTAAATAAATTTAATAGGTGCAGTATTAATTATAATTAGATAATAGACTATTTTCAGCATCCGAAGTTGTTCCTACACCTTCCTCTTTGTGCGTTGTTGTTGATTCGTCGCCAGAACATCATCTTACCTCACTCGGACATCAGGCAAGACACCTTGCCTTTACTGTTTAATTTCTTGCTCAATATCATGCATACTTTTTTTATGTTGTTCTTTCAAAATTATATATATATATGCAAATTATTATATTTTATGCAATTGGCTTAGAGTTAAGGACCACCGTATGTTTAGTGCATCTCATAAACTGTCACGATGTGCCACAGATTGCATGTGAGTTGTGAGTCGCATATAGATGCGGACTTGCGTGCTGACTGATCATTGGCGCGTACAGGCCGTGCGTTAGGATATAACTGTTAATAGTTATGCAGAAGACTTGGCAGTTATTAAGGATTAAACAGTGTCGTGGAGTCGACACATGTATAGTATCATGGGGAGGGGGAGACAGTTATTAGCATAGGGGCTACATGTTCAGTACACACATAGATTTGGGCCGATAGTGTCTCGTATGAGCGCTACTTACTGTCCCGGGGCCGATAGTTCTCGTATGAGAGCTACTTTCTGCCCATGGTCGATAGTGTCTCTTATGAGCGCTACCTAAACTATCACTCTCTCTCCATCTAAGCTGAACACCTAAGCTCCTACGTAGAACGTTGTCTTCTCAAAATGTATATCACATCGAATGGTTAGGAACCTTTACGCATGTATATTTTCTATTGAGCTCTTAGTATTCAGTTTATGGCATGCTATTATGTGTCTTGTTACGTCCCTCTGAGGACCTGGTTTTTCCCCAGGTGTGTGTTCATTGTTTTTTGCAGGTGTTCTAGCCAAGGCCGTGATCTTCTCCTTTTCTCGAAGATAATTGCTCTTGGTTCGTTTTATCATTTTTGTCAATCGCTTTCTTGTACATTTATTTCATTGAGATAGTTGGTAGTGGACTTTGTCTCCGCCCAACGATTGTACCATAACTATTCAAGTTGATCCTATCTTTATTTTATTATATTTGTGGATGAGATTTAGCATGTCTTGGTTCTCTACAATTTACAGCTTATGTATTTATACGAGGATTCCATACATTAGAGTATTTTTCGTATATCTACAGCTGGCATGTCTACGTACTTAGTCCTACGTATTTTGGGACTGGGACGTTACAAAGGCCGAACCATAGTGATGCCCTAACTAGGAAAACCAGGCTAAGTTGTGACATGACCCTATAAATAATTAATTAGCTATTCATTAACATTATTGATTTTAGGAGACCCGGTTGTATTAAACCAGCCCGGACCGGACCCGATCCAAACCCAGGCCCATGTAGTCATGCAGAGTGTTCAAGAAGTCCAGGTAGATATATATTGTATCTACATATATTTTGTACTTTATTTCCAGGGGATTAACTATATTCATTATACCTAAAATATTATTTTATCGATAATTATTCAGCAATTTATAACTTTTGCACGATTTTTGGTGGACCGAATATAACAGGATTATATGGTATTCCCCAATACCATACCTACAATTGGTGATCGAAATTCTAGCATTATTATTATTGA
The DNA here is from genome assembly GCA_029216955.1 of Iris pallida. Lineage (NCBI taxonomy): Eukaryota > Viridiplantae > Streptophyta > Magnoliopsida > Asparagales > Iridaceae > Iris > Iris pallida. The sequence continues at coordinate 8,357,882 of JANAVB010009596.1, read as the reverse complement.
TAGAAAAATTGGTATATAAATATCTTATTAGGAAATTCTGTTATTAGGAAATAATAATAATAATAGATATATATATAGTTAGGAATTGTGTCAATAAACAAAATGATTAATTATTTTGTTATAGCTATATTCTAAATCTTGATGTATATATGGTATAGTATATACGTATTCATCATATGCATGTATGGATATATAAATATATATATATATATATATATATATATATATATATATATATATATATATATATTTATTTATATATATATATATATATATATATATATATATATATATAATATATATATATATATATATATATATATATATATATATATATATATATATATATACATATATATTTAGTATATATATATATATATATATATATCAAGAAAGAGAATAAGTTAATTGAAGATAAATAAAACCTATACTAAAACCACAGGCCCAAACCCCACTGTGTAGTCCGGCCCATGGCCAGCAGTCCCCAGGCTTTACAAAGCCAGGCCTGAGCTACCCCCCCAGCTTGCCAACTGTACAGCCAAGCCAACCGAGACCCTCTCGGTTTATCAGTAAACCCGACTATATATACGTGTATATGGTTCATCGAGCAACAAAACAGAGAAGAGTCCTCTTCTCGAAACCCTAACCACGTCGTCCTCTGGTCCTGGGCAGCCACCCGCCGCCGGCGCCACCGCCACACACGGCCGGAGCCACCGGAGGCTGCGCGCGCGTATGCCAGACGGATGGAGAACGATAGCAACAATGCAGCGACCACCCGACTTCACGGGTGCATATCTCCCCCATCGAGCAACCAATGTACGAACCGATTTTTGAGGTACGATCCCAACATAACCCCCGTCCATCACCTTCAAGTAGAATGATTTGTAGTGCGTTAGTGCGATGTAGAAATTGAACCAAAGTTCGACGAAAAACTTTTCCAAATAGGACAGAAGAACCAGTCCAACGACCCTAGTTCATGGACAGTTTTCTCCCAACCCATGCACGATTTCGAGATTCTGTTTGAAAAGATTCATAGACAACATATACAAGATCGAAACGCCACTAATAGAATTATTTTTGTGTTATTGTACAAGAAATTATTCATTGCTAAAAATCAGAAAAAATAGTTTTTAGAAAATATAGAATTTCAATAAAACTCATCCACACGACGTGCGTCCCGCTAATCCAGGCGACGTGGTCGCAAACCGAAAGCATCGAAAGCTGCGTAATGGCTTCGTGGTCGGGTGGGCTTTGACGGAATTTAAATTGGTCGTGTGTGCACGACGAATTTGATGCGTATCAGTCGAAATTCACTATATCGGTCTCTGTGCAAGTTTTCCAATTATTTCGTGTACGTTCGTCAGATCGAGACGAAACTTACACCAACAGGACCGTATCATTTTTTTGGTCCTGTATGCCAAGTTTGGTCCAATTCTGAGACAGGTGAATCGGACGCCGTTTTACGGGCCCCATGATCCGACTCAACGGGTAATTTTGTGCACGGCCCCCTAGAATCCAACTTTGGACATACGGTTGGGTTCGTATCGGAAAACCAGACCTGTTGACAAATAGTTTGACGAATTTAGAGACAGTTGACTCTGGCATGCTTTTCGAAACAAAGCGGGTCCAACGGCGGACACCGTTTTGACCCGAAATTACCGTTTTGCTCCTGTGTCCAGGATTGGACTTAAGGACAGGGAATTCTAGCTAATTTGACTATTTTGAGAATATTGGTACTATTTATTTCAGGATCTGGAGACTTCTGTATGTGTTGACTGATTGTGGCTCATTGAGTGGTATAGTATTATTGGTTTCACCAGCAAAGGACCTCAGGCAAGTGCACTTTCTGATTGCTTTCGATTCATAGTAGTTTTCTCATTTCATATTTATACATATATCTTGCTACTTGTTGACATGCTCGTCACACGGAGTAGTCGGGAGGGGAAATATCTTAGTAAACATGTGGACTACCCAGAAATATCTCCAAAATGTCTATTCTTGCATGATAGCAGCTACACACGACACGTACAGTGTGCCGGATTTATCCCCTAGCCGTTCACATGTCGAAACAGATATTTCACACCACATAGGTAATTGACTTTTATTTTTTCTTTTATTCTCCACCGTGCCATGTCATCAGTACTTTCCAGTTTTCATATTTCATATATTATTTTCATGTCTTGTTAATTCTATTATTTTTTTGCATTGCCGTCAGTTTGTGTACTTGTTCCATTCCTGACTGAAAATGAACATTTTTCAGGTTTAGCCGCGATCACTCTTAGCACTGGAAAGACATGGGTATGCTGAGGCCGACCTAGATAGTGGAACTAGTTGTCATTTTTATTAATTGTGAGAACTATGTATTTTTCTTTAAATATAAATCTTATAAATATTGTAATAAACTTAGAAATGTGAATGAGCAGCAAATATTATACTTTTTGATTTTGAGCATTTATTTCTTGCGGGCTTGACAGCGTTCTACCTTCGACTCTGCGGCGTAGGCTGGCTTGGACACGTCTCGTATCCGAAAAGCGGGTACGGGTCGTGAGACCTTGTATTTTCAGTCGACGACCACGTGTTCCTTAGGATCTTGCCTACCCATGGCGTCATTCGATTCGGCATACGGAGAAAGCTTAGTCCTAGGTACATAGGGCCGTTCGATATCCTTGAACGAGTAGGTGATGTGTCCTATCGTCTCACTCTTTCGCCATCGTTAAGTGAGGTACATGACGTATTCTATGTATCCCAATTGCGATGGTACATCCCGGATCCGAGCCATGTTCTTGATCATTCGGAATTGGTTGTTGGTACCAACCTTTCGTATGAGGAAAGACCCGTATCCATTTTGGACCGAAGAGAGAATGTGCTCAAGAACAAGACTATTAGTTTAGTCCGTGTTGCTTGGGGTCACCACTCTTTGGGAGAGTTAATGTGGGAGCGTGAGTATGATATCCGCTCGCGATATCCACACCTGTTTGACTCATAAGGTATAATATCTTCCTTATGCCTTATGCTTTTAATTCCTTGCTTGCATGAATGATTGCTTGATTGACTGCTAGTCGTAGCTTGCTTATGATTAATATAGCTTGCCCCTACATCTCTAGCCTCTTGATTAAATTCCGAGGACGAAATTCTGTTAAGGTTGGTAGAGTTGTCACTCCCGTTTCCCATTATATGTATTTTTGTATGCGTATATAAGATTTCTGACATTTATCAGGTGGACCGTAGTTAGACATGTTTTGCTTAGCCTAGTCTTGGTTTAATCTTGACTTGGTTTATTTGATTGGTTTGGTTCAACTTGACTTGGTTTGGCTTGGCTTAGTTTGGTTTGAGATGGAGAGGGTTGATATATAACCCAACTCCTTCTCTCTCTCTCCTCATTCATTTCTACATTTACTTCCTTATATTGTTCATTTACTCCTCCGACCTACCAAGTCTTAGGCAAGTACAACTTGCTTCATGATGGATCTTCTATTTTATTATTCTATCTTCTTTACTATGTACATGATTCTAAGCATCTTTAGGATTTTGAGTTTTCGGTTTGGACGGATGGATTTTTGTAGATCTAAGTTTGTAGCTATTTTTTGTTTTCTTGGGTTTTGATCTACCAAACTTCATTATTTTCAAGTTTTGATTGTTTTATGTTGTAGAGAATTCGATTTGACTCAAAATGGACCTTTGAAAAGTTAGATTTTGACTTGTTTTGAGGAAGTTATGTCCAAAATAAAATTTGAGCATTTTCTAGTTCATCTGTGCTGAATTTGACAGGGACGATGAATAGTGCTGCATGAATGTTGGTACAGGAATGAATAGTGCCATATGGATACATAGTACCGTATAGTGCAGCCTGCCGTATGGTGATGCAGCTTGCCGCATAGTACAGCCTGCCGCATAGTGCAGCCTGCTGCATAGTGCCGTAAGAGGCCGCATAGTGCCGCAGAAGGCCGCATAGTGCCTATTTTGGCTGTTTTTGGCTGTTTTATGTCCTATTTGGCTGAATTGTAGTCAGAATTTCTTTCAACTTCCAAGATAAAAGTTGTAGATCTTTTTCTTGGCTTCAAGAATATGTTACTAGCTATTTTATGCAAGTTTCTTCCATTCATGATAATGTAAGGATAGGATCGATAGTGGCCTGTTAAGGCGCACTCTTAACCAATAACAAGTAACATGACATGATAGTGGCCCGTTGTGGCGCACTCTTAACAAGTAACTTGACATAATGATTCTTGATAGTGACCGCTCGTGGTGCACTCTTGACAAGTAACATGACATGATAGTGGTCGTCGTAGCGTACTCTTGATAAGTAAACCCAACATGATAATCTTGATATGCTGTTGTGACGGCTATCTTGACTTGCTAAGTAACTTTTGTCTTGACACCGTGGGTGTTTATGCTTGTATAAGCTACAAGCCTCGTCTTGCATCATGTCTAGGACATGAATTCCTGATTACCACGGTCAGGGATTCATACTGAATTTGACTAGGATAAAGACTAACTTGATCATGTAGTTCATGAAGAGATTTCCCAGCTACAGGCAGTCCCGTTATCTGGGCGCTCTAATTGGACTTGTAGCCTGCCGTCGAGTAGGGCACATTTCCAGTACACTGTCATGTGTTGCACCCTTAAGTCACCTAATCCAACTCTCTCAACTTGTGAGTGAATAACCTAGATTAAGTCTGCAGGGCTTGTGGCTGTTGGAACATCTCATTGCGTCTTGTTAGTAATTAGGCTTGTGATAACCATAGTTAGTTAAAGTATCAAGCCGTACTCATTATTTGGCCGTGATTGATGGGTGGAGTCCAGTCTAGTCTTGCCTATGCAAGACCACTACATGGTTATTTATGCACCTTACTATTATGCTTTACTCTTGTCGATAACTGGTTGGAGACTAAGCTTTGTTCAGGTGAAGGGTTACAACCCCGGTCCTTGTTTGGTTTAAGGGTTGTAACTTGGCTACCAGAATAGTCGCTTAGTTGTCTTATCGTTTATCACCTTATTTTCTCTAACTCATGTCTTTTATTATCCTTTATGTCTCATGTGCTAATATGCTGGTTTTTAGTTCTTAAGTGAAGCCTCCCTTGTGTCACTTGCTCTTCTGGCTTCTGACCCAGCTGGTTTTGTATGGCCAGATTTCGGAGTAGCACCCGAGGATCTTCCAGCCTTCCATCCAGATGGTGCACACTAGACGCAACCCTAGCAACGAGTGGGTTTTATTTTGCTCTCCCACTCTATTGTAAATTATTCTTTTGAGGCATTTAGCCGCCGAGCAAGTGTTAGTTCGTGTTAAATTTACATTTCTGTCTGCCTAAGGGCTGTAACATGATTGACAAATCCTAGGGTTGATCATGTATGACTTAAACTTTTGCTAGTCATCACATTTTGTATGACTAGCTTCATGATCATCTGAATATATAATGTTTGGGACGCCTTACTTTGTATGTCTAATGATCTACCATCTTGTTACATTACTGGCTTGCTTGAGATTGAGACACTAGATTTGTTCTTGACCATAAGTGACTGTTGGCTTGTAGTAAACCTTCATGCATCTAGACAGCCGTGACCGTATTACGAGGTGGGATTCACTTCAATGTACGTTGTTGGCTGTGTCTATCCCCTGCTCTTTACTTTTCTGGTTCTGGGGCGTGCCAGCCATCCCGCCTCTACCCGAACACCAAGTCTCCCTCAACGCTCGATAGAGCCAGCCTCTGGCTATATTCCTTCGGCCACCATCTTTCCAGCCCCATGGGAACCCCATCACGTTGCCTGAGACCGCCCTGTGGAGTACTATGTCAACGTTCATAATCCAACTCTACACGACCAGCCTCCCATTGATCCAATAATGCACCATCCATCATCCAAACCCCCACTCGATCGCATCCTGCCCATGCCCAGATCTGGCCTCTTCCTCCACCATCGACCTCCAGAGTGGCACTGACGAACCTTCGTCGAGCATCGCCACCTTGACCAAATCGATCATGCTGAGCCTCTACCGTACCGTGGCCTCGCCTTGGTGGTTGTATCCTGAAGACACGTAGGAACCATCCCATCGGCAAGCACCACCTAACGTCGCCTAGAGTCATGTGAAAGCCATAGCGATATATTTTCTTCTGATCTCTATTTCTCGTATTCTTGATTTTTATAACACTCAAGTCCCAAAATATGTAGGACCGAGGTACATAAATATAGCAGCTACTATCAAGTAGACTCCAATCCAACTTGAATACGTATAAGATGTCTAGATGTTCAATCTAATTATAACTAGCAAGTCCAACTATTTCTCAATCCACAAAATAGTAACATGAATAGTAAATCAAGTGCACAATAGTTGATCAGACCATAATACATTAGTTCTAGAATAGATAAATGTATTAGAGTGGATCCCCAATAAGACATATCATGAAAAAGCTAGAAGAAAGATGAAGCTTGTAAAATACTAGGCTATAATAGCAGTATGAGTCAATTTAGGACAAAAATATAAAATAAGGACGAATATGATGACATTACCAACTAAATATACCTGATATCCTAGAGAAAGAACCACCAACTACCCTTATTCTAGCAGCTCACCCAAACTTGAAACGACTACCAGGTCCTCAAGGGACATAGCAAAATACTTAATAACATGCCGAATATTATAGTAAATAACATGCATGAAAAGATAAAAAATATATACACAAAGGAATAACTAAGACACAAGAATACTAAGCAACACTGAACAAAGACAATGGCTTGCTATACTAGACGTGGCTAAAAATAAGTCAGGTAAAACCTATAGACTGTGGTCAAGGCAAGCTGTAACACTCCAGTCCCCAAATACATAGAATCAGAATACATAAAATGCCAGCTACTTATCATGTAGACTTTAGGTCTTCTCGAATATGTATAAGTTGTCTAGAGGTCCAGTCTAATTATAACTAGCAAGTCCAACAATATCTCAATCCATAAAATAGTAACATGAATAAAAAACCATGTGCATAATAGTTGATTAGACCACAATAAATTGATTCTAGAATAGATAAATGTATTAGAGTGGATTCCCAATAACACATTTATCATGATCAAGCAAGAAAAAGTTAAAGCCTGTAAAATACTAGGGTATAATAACAGCATGAGTCAATTTGGACAAAAATATAAAATATGGAAGAATATGATGACAATATCAACTAATTATATATGACATCCTGGAGAAACAACCACCAACTATCCTTCTATACTCTGGAGAGATCACCAGGTCCTCGCGGGACTAGCAAGATACAAAATAGACTTGCTGTAACAGTAAACGAACATGAAAATGAAAGGAAAAGAAATAACACAACAAAGGAATGACATCTTACAAGGTGGCATGCCGTAGAGAAGTATGGTACTAGACTTGGCTAACAATCAATCAAATAAATCCTATAGACTGTAGTACAATACAAGATACTCTCAATCTATAGTATATCTCAATTGTAGTTCAATGCAAGTAACTCTAAATCGAGAATGGTCAAGTAGCCAATACTAGTATCAATCTCCTATACTAAAGGAATACAAGGGTCAAGTAAAATCCTATAACTGTAGTACAATGCAAGATACTCCCAATCTATAGTATATCTCAATTGTAGTTCAATGCAAGTAACCCCAAATTGAGAATGGTCAAGTAGCCAATCCTAGTATCAATCCCCTCTCCTAGAGGAATACAAGGGTCAAGTAAAATCCTATAGACTGTAGTACAATGAAAGATATATATACTTCCCATCTGTAGTATATCTCAATTGTATTTCAATGCAAGTAACTCCCAATCGAGAATGGTCAATTCATGTCAATTTAGGTCAAGTCAAGGTCAATCAATCATTGTCTGGTCAAGTCAAGGAATCATGGCATAGAACTGGCAACTCTATCACAAGACACGGGTGAATACGAAGCAGACAAATAAACAAACAATGAAAATAACTAATATCCTATACATGCACGTAAATCTAGAAAATAGGTAAAGCAGTAGATGATAAATTAAGTAGGAATATGATAAGCATGTAACCACATGACAAAAAGAAATACGATAGAAAAAGAAATATGTAGATATTACATAAGTTGGTAAGGTATACTTCGTATGTAGTCTCCAAAGATGTGCACAACGGTCCAATTTTGGCATCCTCGGTTACACCGTCACGAACTCCTAAATTAAATCAATCTACCAAATATATGACACGTCGATGTCATACTCACACTATTCTAATAACTATACCCTATATGGCCTTAACTCAATATATTCTAACTAAACTAGTACTTAACCATATTTATAGACCAGTAATATATATATATATATATATATATATATATATATATATATATATATATATATATATATATATATATATATATATATATATATATATATTCACATTAACTACTCGACTCAATCTAACAAATATATCATTAAATCTTCCCACTAAAGTAATATTTAATAACATAAAATATCATATTTAATTCTGTAAAATAGTTAAAAATATTTTATAATAATATTTAGATTATTCTACTCATAGAAAAATAGGTATCAATGTTTAATATTGAGACATCATCAATATTCATTGATTTGGTTCATAGTTTTGTTCCCAAAACAATAACTTTTTAACATATTTGATTCTAAATAAATATTGACAAATAGGTAAAAATATGTTTTTCATATCAAAATATGCACAATAATTAATTTAGATAAGTCATATTAAGTTCCAAGTCGATTAGACACAAAGATATATCCAATATTTTTCAGTGACCCGACAACAATACGACATGTTCGGATTTTATTAAAATATCAAGTCTTAGTTAGTTGTCGAAAAAATATATGTCAAGCAAAATCTTATGATGTCTAGAGTCTTACTAAAAGTACGATAGGGGTCAATGTGGTCCGCAAGTTGCCAAAAACTCGAATCACGAAAGATTTTGTTCAGTCTGGACACTCTGTAACAAGACAGACGCCATGGACAAGCCGTTTGGAACTATGAAGATGGCTAATTGGACATGGAAATAGACATATAAATATTCCCAATAGTTTTGGTTTCATAAGAAGATGTCAAAAAGTACACGAAACCGTAAATGCAAAATAGCGTACCTATTACAACGAATTCAGACTTGGAATCCAATTTTGGGTCACTTCTAAAATCCGCAACTCCTCATAAAGTTGCCTTGGCTCCTCTGGAACTGACTAGGATGTTAGAGGATTATCTTATGGCTTTAAATAAATTGGTAGATGGTTTGAAGAATTTGGTTTGAGGAAATTGTTTGGTCGGTCAACAGAAACTTGCGTGCATGGGATTCTCTTTTGGGTGCACTCGAATTTCTAAAAATATATTTAAAAAATGTACAGAAGTAGAAAGAGGGAGGAGATTTACATGATAATAAGGTCTTGGGAAGGATGTAAGCTGGGTTTGGTTGGATTTGGAGGAGATTTGATAGTTTAAATCAAAGGTGTATCTCAAAGAAATTTGATTGGGTCCAAATTTGATTGTTAGTTTAAATCAAAGGTGTATCTCATTTCACTCAACTTTACATTTGAGAATGAATTCAACCGATCCTTCTCTTTAGCAAGATGTGCTGCGGGTTGTGGATCTCCTCATTCAAAGAAGCTTTAATTTTGACGACAAACTCTTTCAGACGACTAAGACTCGTCAAATTAGCTCCAGACAGAGCAGTTCATGCTCGTGCATCTTGCTGGTAGTATTCTTCTTCAAAATAGCACCAAGAACCAAAATATTGAGTGTCGGGTTTGGGATTTGTAAACCCCCTCACCCAAATTGGATATGTTGATGTGTATGTTATATTTATTATATTTATTTTAGCAAATTTAAACTCATTTTATGCATTAGGACACTTCACCGTAGCTCGGCCTTTAGTTATGTAGGATGACACCAATTCTTACAACGCCGTTCGTAGGAAGTAGACTACACGAGGCATACTACTTACAGGACCCTTGCAAGCCACAAATATTATTTATTTAATGTTTTTTATAAATTAAAATTTAAATCATAGTTCTTCCACTTTTAAATTTAATTATCTATTTATTTATTGATTTCTAGTTTGCATTTAATACCAACTCTTCCTAAATTTTGACTAATTTTTGCCCACCTATTTAGAGCCCAATCTTGCCATATTAGACAACCCCCTTGCATGTGAATTTGTATGCATTAATTATTTCCTTCCAATCAATCCCATTTAAATCCCTTCTAATCATGATCAAATTTTTGCATCTTGCAATTATGAGAAAATCTTACAATATTAGGAAACCTTCTTCCATGCAAAATATTTCATGCAGTCTCTCCCAATCAATTTTTAAATTGCCATAAATTAATAAATTCCACTTTTAAATCCCTTTGTATGCCAACTAGCATGCATATATTTATCCAATCAAATCCAATTTAAATCTCTAATTGGATTTTCACCTTAGAATATAAGCTTTGACTTATGTTTCATAAATTAGAAAACCAAAACTAATCATATTTCTACCAAGCCGCCCCCTATGGGTTGTCAAAACCTATTTTTTTATTAGGATTGGCCACCCCTTCTGTCCATAATATATATAACCCATATATATATATATATATATATATATATTTTATATATATATATATATATATATATATATATATATATATATATATATATATATATATATTGAGGGTGTCCACTTCTTACTGGTGCTTGGAGGCATGCCTCCAAGGGACTCGAACCCACGCCACTGCGTCGGGGTGCACCACCTTGCACCCGAACGCCAGGCCACCGCCAACCGCCGGACACCCCCAAAGCCTCCGGCCGAACCCCCTATTTCTTTCTCTCCTATTTCACTACTAAAATATGATCTATTAGCGAAGTAATTTAGCGACGGCATAAAATACCGTCGCTAAATATGGAATATAGCGACTCCTTTATATAAACATCGTAAAACGTCGCTGACTTGCGACGTTCAGCGACAGGAGTTAAATTACGTCGACGAATAGCGACATTCAGCGACATATTACTAAAATATGTCGCCATCTATTAAAATTTTACGACGGTTATCGACGGCCTCTCTTGACTGTGCTAACATTTTTACTTAGGGCACAGTGTTTCATTTTTTCTCCCTCACTCAAAATTCTAATTTTCACTCGAGCTTCCCTCACCCCCCCCCCCGACGACTCCCTCCCACTCCGGCGACCCCTACCCCTCCGGCGACTCCCTCCCCCTCCGGCGACCCCTACCCCCCCGTCGAGCTCTTCCTCCTCGAGCTCAGGTAAACCCTAACCTAATTAACCCCGCACACACCCACTGTCTGTGCAGTTGTTTGGACACTGACATGACCCTTGGACACATTTGTATGCACACAAACACATACGACCCCTCTTGACATGTTTTGGATTTTATTTAGGTTGTGGGGTTTGGCAGTTGAAATGCAATCTCAGGTTTTCCTGAGATTGAGTTTGGAATTTCTGAGATACAAGGTTGGGTTTAGTACTTTGTTGACTGTGAGTTGAGTTGGGGTTTGAGTTAAATTGAATGTTTAGATGTTGTAGGTTGTATACTCAGTTTCCTGAGATATATGTATGTGAAATAGAAATGTGTTGGCTTGGTATATTTAGTTCATATATGTAGAGTAGCGATATATAGCTGAGATTATATATGCATGAGATTCATGTGGGGTAAGGTTATGATATAGGGGCTTGCTATATTTGGATTTGAGAGGATATATGTATATATATATATATATATATATATATATATATATATATATATATATATATATATATATAAATATATATATATATATAAAATATATATATATATATATATATATATATATATATATTATATATATATTATGAGAGGATATATACATATATATATAAAAAAATATATATATATGGTATATATATATATATATATATATATATATATATATATATATATATATGGTATATATATATATATATATATATATATATATATATATATATATATATATATATATATATAATGAGAGGAAAAAAATATATATATATATATATATTTTTTTTATATATATATTATATATATATATATAATATATATATATATATATATATATATATATATATATATATATATATATATATATATATATATATATATATATATGGTATACATATGTGCTTGACCTAGTGTACCTTAGCCTATACCCTGGTATATCTATAGGATTACCTAGAAATGAACCCAATAGGCTAATTGAACTTGTAGACTAGAGTTTGACCAAAACCCTAGCTAGTAAGTCTACTACTGATATCGTCGATACCAATACTCATAGGAATAGTCCGATACCGATTCCCATACCTATATGTTGTTGCTCAAGTAATTTATAGCTACAAATGCGTAAGGGCAACATGAAAATCTCATCTGTTAAATATGTTACCTAAGAGCATCATTAGTAAGGAAAATTCATTACTACAGTATATAGAGTATCCTAGAAGTGTAGGTATGATTGGTATATCGTATTACATAGAGTGTATAGAGTATCCTTTCAGTCTATAAGAGTTACTTCACTCATTTTGTCAAGACAAGTAAACTTTTAAATGTTGACGGTATATATACCGTCAACATTTGGTTTTGCCTTGTAGCTACAGGCAGTTGCCTGCATTTTGCCTTATAACTTAGCCTTTGGCCTGTGCTTGAGCAGTGTGGACTTCCAGGTTAGGGTGTTAGTTCATGATTAGCATTATTTAGATATTAGTTTCAGTTAAAGGGTTAGTTTAGATTAGGATATTAGTTTATGTTAGAAGGAATATGAGAGTTAATAGATGTTAAAGTAGGATATTAATTTATTAGTTTGGATAGATAGTTTGAGTTAGGATACTGCTCAAGCACAGGCCAAAGGGTCGATATTGGATATTAATTTAAAAAGTTTTACCTTTCTTGACAAACTGGGTGAAGTAACTCTTATAGACCCAAAGGGTCGATATTGGACAGTTGGGATGAGTATCAGAATCGGTATCAGATTAGTATCGACCGTATCGGATTAGTATCGGTCTATCGGATACGACACTTTGACACAAGACAGTTGTTTTAGTCCCGCATCCAGCATTCCTGATCCCGCGTCCAGCATTCCTCCTGCCGACGGCTCCATGGGGGGAGCCGACGCCGAGCATATTGAGGACGACGATCAGACTGATCCTGCCCAGGCAGGAGGTGAGAGCGACCCTCCTTGCGCTCCCCCGGGCGAGACGCGTATAAAGATTTGGACGGACCGGCCTACGAAGTAAGTTAATTAGTCGATATAGATTTCTTAAATGATTATATGTACATATATATTTATGAAAATTATTATTGTATAGATATCGGCCTCCTGCAGTACAGAGACAGCTGGGGTTATTTTTGAGGCAGAACTATGGTGGGCCTTGGATTAACTACTCAGATGCTCCCGCAGATAGGAAGGCCCTTTGGTTGGCCCACTTCAAGGTAAAAAATTTGTTTATTTTTAAATTTTAATAATCATTTGTGTATATTATATAACTTTTCTATTTTACTTCTTGTAGAGGACCTATTTCTATCTACCACACCGGGCGACGAAGATCGAGGCCCAATTTTCTGCCGTCGCAGACAAGCTCATCCGTGATGCGATCCACAATCAGTAAGTCTCGTGATCGCTCCGGAAAGTCGATCCATGGTTGGATCACGCCAGAGTAGTAGACTGTGATGAAGGCCAGATTCGCCGAGGCTAGGTACCAGGAGCGGTCTGACAAGGCCAAGGTGCCGCGGTCGAGCGCTAGTAAGTGGTGTGGTGGCTCCATTCCGATGACGGAGCATTTTTGTCGTCTGGTACGTTTCCTATGACAGACATTAATTTATATATAGTTCGATAGAATGTTTAATACTAATAATAGATAATATATTTTAACAGGTAAAAAAGGGTGAGGACCCGAATATGGTGACCGTCTTCCTGGTCACCCATCGGAAGGATGGGAAGTTCATTGACGAGAGGGCGACGCAGGCATATATATGTTCTATTCTTTATATTAATTTACTATAATTTAGAAAACAGGAAAATAGATATCAATATAGACTTTAGCAAACACTTACGTTAGCAAATATTGTTCTAGGCCGAGTTTGTTTGGCTACAGGAGGAGGCGGCTGCTGCTGCTACTGCGCCAGCAGAGAGAGGGGCTGGTACTTCCTCCCAGCCGCCTACAGCTCTATCGCCGGATGATATCTGGATGACCGCCGTTGGCGGTCTTCAGAAGGGTACGTACTACGGTACGGGATCCTACGGCACGTATTTGGCTTTGGAGTCATCCCGGGCCCCCTCTGTCAGTGCGCAGTCTCCGGCTTCTCAGGCGTCGTCATGATCTCAGGATATTCATCGTCAGATCGACGAGCTACGTCACGAGTTACAGCAGTAGATTTCTGATGCGGTCGAGCGACGATTCGACCCTCCGATGATCACCGAACGATCTGATACGGTCGAGCGCAGTATACAGGAGCTGATGAGTCTGCAGCAGGCTACAACTGCCAACTTGCACACGCTCACCAAGTCTACACAGCGCATAGAGCATAGACAGGTCAAGCTGGAGGGATCGTAAAGGACCATGTCTGCCAAACTCACTAAGGTTTTGGCTTCGATTGAGGAGAGTACTCAGAGGATGGTGTGTACCCTGACTGCGCATGGTGAGCGACTGCAAGAGCTGGAGCAGATACGTCCTCCCGGTCCATCGACGGTGCCGACTCCAGAGATTGTACTGCCTCCTACTGCCCCTACGGTGTAGCTCACCCAGGAGCAGTATGAGTACATTCTATCCCAGATGCGCGGCAGGGGTCCTCAGTGATCCAGTATATTTTTTTATCATCTTTGTATGTATTGGCCCTATGGGTCCATTGACCGTTCTGTACACTAATTTTTATTATTTTTTGACTCTGTTGGACATGTATGTTTGTTGGACATGTATGTTTGTGATATTTAATTTGTTGGTATTTTCATTGAGTACATGTATGATATTTAGTTGTAGGCTGTTATGATGGGAGACTGTTATTACTCCCTTAGTTGTAGACTGTTATGATGGAAGACTTAATTATGATAGTATCTGTGACGGGAATGACAAATATACCTACGCTGGGTTATAAGCGATGATCTAATATACAAAGGAGGTGCTGCCCAAATTTTAAAAAATATAATGTGTATTTTTATGATGAGGTGTGTCTGTGTTTACAGTGTATGTGAAATGTAGTATTCAGAACCATCGATAGTTTTGATTACTGTTGTATGTTTTATCTTGGACAGAAAGAGCAACTGTTCAGGGTGTACTTCTGAAAGCTTCATTTTCACATCCTTCACTCTCTCGGGACGTCGTACAGGATCCCGATAAGGTGAAGGACGTGAAGAGGAAGCTCTGAGAAGTGCACTCTGAATTGTTGCTCTTTCTATCCAAGATAAAACATAGAACAGTAAGAGAAACTGTCGATGGTTCGAACACTGCACTTCACACACACTGTAAACACAGACACACAGCATAACAAAAATATATATTATATTTTTTTAATTTTTTTAGTAGTCTGCGACGGATAGCGACGGATAGCGGCGTATAGCGACGGATAGCGACGGGAAGTGGACGTCGCTATACGTCGCTAATTAGCGGCATTTCGTTGCTGTACGTCGCCACCTTGCTGACGTGGCAGGCATGCCACATCATCACGTCAATAGAACAAAACGTCGCTAAGAAGTCGCACTGCGTCGCTAAGTTTGCGACGTAAAGTTTTCGTCGCTCTACGTCGCTAACTTTGCGACGACCTAGCGATACGGCTGGGACGTCGCAAACAGCGACGTAGGGCGACGAATTTTCCATCTGCGACTAGCTTAAAAGTTACTTTCACTTTACGTCGTTAAAGCCGTCGCCAATTACGATTAGCGATGTAATTGTCATTATTAGCGACGTATCATGACGTCGCTAATTTGCCTTATTTTAGTAGTATTTTAAAGGTATTCTTTCTCTCCTCCAATCTCTTTGATATATATAAATTCTTACTGGTGCTTGGAGGCATGCCTCCAAGGGGGCTCGAACCCACGCCACTGCGCCGGGGTGCACCACCTTCCACCCGACCGTCAGGCCACCGCCAACCGTCGGACACCCCCAAAGCCTCCGGCCGTACCCCCTATTTCTTTCTCTCCTATTTTACAGGTATTCTTTCTCTCCTCCAATTTATTTGATATATATATATATATATATATATATGTGTGTGTGTGTGTGTGTGTGTGTGTGTGTGTGTGTGTGTGTGTGAGTTTTACTTCATCTTCAACCTCTCACCATGCACCATTAATGAAAGCTTGGAAACCATGAACCCATAGTTGTGCCAAACTCTAATATGGTTGTAACATTGTTTATATCCTGCAAGTTTATGATCAAATCGACATATATGTTATTCTCTTCTCTTTTTAATTTCTATTTTTTATATTAATAGAGATTTGGGTGTGCCTTAGACAAATCCAAATTTGATCGCTTCTAGTTAGGTTTTATGTTCTTAAACCTTTGTATTGGGGTACCTATTTGAAACCCTAGAACCCATGATTAAATCTTTGCTTATTTTGTGATCATATAAATTAGATATATATTAATTACTGATTTTTAATTATTATTCCAGATTTAAGTATGAATTTATAAAACTAGTTTTGGCCGAAAATTTGTATACAAGTTGATGCCAACTTGGTAGCCATGAACCCTAGTTGTTTGTTATGATTAAAACTATATATTTTGATACATAAAATTATTTATTTCTGAATTTATAAAATATATTCGGATTTTAAAACTATATTTTTAGAATATTTTGGATATATAAAATATGGATATTTCCAACTGTTTTGACCTAATTTTGCGAAAACTTGAGTCCGACCATTTCAAACCTAAACCCCGACCTAAATCCAATAATTTGAGCATCAAAAATATTATTTTTCCGATTTTATTTTGATTTATTTCAGAATTAATTTTATTGCTAAATATTGGATTTTATGACTAGCCAACGATCCGGAACGATCTAGTCTTGACTTCATTCAATGTTTTGGACCATAGAACATATAGGTGGTGTTATCCTGATCAAAAACCTTAATTTTACTAATTATCCTAGAATTAACATGATTTATGATTGTCACCCTCATTTTCCGTATTTCCTGTATTTCGTATTTGTACTCGTAATTTGATTTTGGCACGTATTTTATTTTCTCGACTTGTGGATTTGGTTTCTCGTAAATGGGTTTTGGACCATGGCTTGGTTTTATTTTGTGGAGTTGGTTTGGTTCATCATGAGTGGAACACCTTAGCCTATTCTCCACTTCCATTCTATCACAACCACCCTCATTAAAACTCCACCTACTTTTCTCTCTTCTCCATAACTCCATTAATTTCCTACAACTTCTTCTTCTTCCTTCTTCTACACAACTCTCCACACCATAGGCAAGTGCACCTTGCCACCACTTGAGAACCACTTTTTATTTGTCTATTAGCTAGATTAGGCCATGGAGATCAACATTAGAACTTGACATTTTGTGATTTGGAGCTTCCATTGTTCTAGATCTAGGTTTTTACTATTTTCGGATTTGCATGATTTTGATCTATTTAACTTGGATTTTAGTTTGTTTTGATGCTTCCATGTGGAAGAGAATTCAATTTTACTCAAGTTAGATCTTTGAAAATCTAAATTTCGTTTTGATTTGATCAAGTTATGAAGTTTTGAACTTTGGAGTTCTTGGAGTCTTCTTCTCGGCCTGGAGAAGAAGACAGCAGCCTGCGCTCTTTAGCGCAGTGCTGGATTGCGTATCCCCCTCGGCCAGCGCTCTTTAGCGCAGTGCTGGATTGCGCATCCCCCTCGGCCAGCGCTCTTTAGCGCAGCGTCGACCGCGCAGCTTGCCCCTTGGCGAACTGCGCTCAACCCGAGTGCGCATGGATTCTTACGCAGTCTTCTCATACGCAGTCTGCTCATGCGCAGTCCACTTCTGCGCAATCCATCCATGCGCAGTCCGTTCCTGCACAATCTTGCCCTGCGCCATCCATTCCTGCGCAACCTGATCCTGTGCAAACCATCTGCTGCGCCATCCACCCCTACGCAGTTGGTACCCTGCACAGCTCACCCCTGCGCAGTTGGCCTCTGGCGCACTTGACTCCTGCGCAACCCGACCCCAGGGACCCTTCGCAATTTATCCAATCATGGAGATTTGGTTTTATTTTTTTTAAGCTTGACTCTTCTACAGCCCTGTGTATTGAACTTGATTTTACTTAATATGTTTGGAATGACTATCGTACATGGCATGGCATGACAAGGAACTATCATAACACGACAGTGACCCATAGTGGTGTATTCCTGACATGACTAACCTGACTTGATAGTGGCCCGTGGCGGCGCACTCCTGACTTGACTTGACTTGATAACTTAACTTGACCTGCCTTGACACCGTGGGTGGTTCTTTCTTGCTTGCTTGTTAAATCTACTTGTCCAGTCTTGCATCATGTCTAGGATGGGACTCCTGAGTACCACGGTCAGGAGTACCTACTAAAATGGATTAAGGCTAATAACTAGAATAATTCAGTAGTCATGAGAGATTTTCCCAGTTACAAGCAATCCCGTTATCCCGGCCGTAATTGTTTGGACTTGTAGTCTGCCGTCGAGTAGGGCACATTTCCAGCTCACCGTCGTGTAGGGCACATAATTATTGATAACTGCTTAATGAATTCAAATCGCCTGGATAACCTGGATTAGCTGCAGGGCTTGTGGCTGGAGGAACATCTCATTGCATCTTGTTAGTAATTAGGTTTGTGATAACCCTAGTTAGTTAAAGTAGTAAGCCGTAATTATTGCTTGGCCGTGATTGATTGGATGGAGTCTAGTCCCGCTTGTCCTGTCTTGATCCTGTACAAGGTTATGACATGACATGCTTCTCGTGCTTAAATCTTAATTCTATATCATGAATAATTGCATACCTTGATTTCTTATATTCACCTTGCCGATAAATGGTGGAAAACCAAGTTCCGTTCAGACGAAGGGTTACAACCCCGATCCTTGTTTGGTTTACGGGTTGTAACCTGGCCATCTGAATAGTCCCATGGTTATCTCATCGTATATCATTCTGTCATTCTTTTCCATATGTCCTGTCTTTTTAGTGATTCTATACAAGATTGTCTTTCATATTACCCATCATACTTTTCTTAAATTACTATCTTTTATTATGTAATTATATTATTGTGCTAATTGCTGGTTTTTGTTCTTATTTCGTGGCCACCTTTGTGGCACTTGCTCTTTCTGGGGCCTGACCCAGCTGGTTTTGTATGGCCAGATACCAGAGCAGCTCCAGAGGATCTACTTGTCTTCCAGCCCGATGGTGAACACTAGACGAAACCCGAGCAACGAGTGGGTTTTCTATTTTGTTTCGCTCACTCTATCGTAAAAATTTATTCTTTTGAGGCGTTTAGCCGCCGAGCAAGTGTTAGCTCGTTTGCAACTTTATTTACTGTCTGCCTACGGGCTGTAAGCATGATTGACAACTCGAGGTTGATCATGTATGACTTAACTCTTGCTAGTCCTTATATTTTGTACAACTAGCTTCATGATCACCTGGATATGTAATGTTTGGGACGCCTTACAATTGTATATTTGGTGATCTGATATCTTGTGATTATTATTAGTTGGTTGAGATTGAGACAATAGGATAATTTATGACCCTAAGAGACTGATGGCTTGTAGATAAACCCTCACATATCTAGACAGCCGTGACCGTATGGTGAGATGGATTCCATTTCATCATACGTAGCTGGCTATGTCCGCCCCCGCTCTCCAGTATTCTGGTTCTGGAGCGTGACAATGATTTGTTTAGTAATTGTTTTAATATAGTTTTTGGTATAGTTTGGTAACTAGTTTGTTTTGGTCTGGTTGTTTGACAGTGTAGTCAACCTAGTAATTAATAACTAGATAATAACTCAAGGGAATTAGTTAAGTAGAGCCTAATTAGTTTTACCTTGACTATGTAGGTGTTCGCGACGCTTCTCTCTAGGACGCCGGAGCGGCTTCCGTTGGCTTACAGTTGGAATTGGAAGGCAAGTATGTCTTGCTAAAATTTTTGCAGTTACATTTATATATAGTCAGTTTTGTTAGGTAGGAACGTGCGTTTGAGGTTACTTGTGTGCAAATCGACTTTGAGTCGATATGTCATATGAGTCCGTGACCTAAGGGTTAGCCGACTTGACCCATATATTTAAAGGTACATGGTTATCTTCGGGCATAGACACAGATCTGACACGTTTTCTGTCTAGTGAGCTGAGTGCATTTGAGGATGTCGATTAGCATGGTGACTGGCCATCAGTGTGTATGATCACATCACGGATAGTTATAGAGGACTAGAGTTAGCTTGGTAGCTTTTAGTCGACTTGTATGCTGTCATCACAATTGGACAGTACATTTGGAGGGGAGCATCATCAAGTAAGCGTATGGACATTTCACCTTTCTTCTTTATATGGTCCTACGCGCTTTCGAGCGATCTTGGGGACGTCCGAATTCTCTTCCCCTATCCATGCGCCCTAGCGATGACTCGAGTGCATATTCACATTGATGGTTAACTTACCCAGTTATATTTCTTGTTACTGTTTTACATTCAACATGCTATTATGTATACTTATATATCCCCTGAGGACTTGGCTCTTTTCAGATCCATACGAGCACCTGTATCCTACAGAATATGGAATTGGAGCTGCTACCTATGAGGATCTAGATATTGATCCCTTGGAGTATCCTTGATGCGTCGGAGACTTTCTACTTAGTTTTGTTGCCTCTATCTAGCTAGCTGACATCCCATCAGTTTTTCTTTATTGCTTAGAGACTCCTTTTATTTTATTATATTTTATCTGTGGATTTTTCTCCATATGACTCTAAATTGCACCTGTGGATTTTGAAATGTTACTTATATTTCATTCAGTTACTTTATTGTGATTTTATCTGTGGATGAGACTAGATAACATGCATGTGTTATTGTGTAGCTTGTTTATATTACAGCAAACTACGTCTGGTTAGGATCCTTATTGGTGCTCAATACTTGTTCGTACAACTGGCATGTATTCATGTACCGGGTCCTACGTAGTTCGGGACTGGGGTTATGATTTTATTTGTGGATGAGACTAGATAACATGCAGGTGTTGTTGTATAACTTGTTTATATTACAACGAACTACGTCTGGTTAGGCTCCTTATTTGTGCTCTATACTTGTTCATATAGCTGGCATGTATTCATGTACCTGGTCCTACGTAGTTCATGACTGGGGCGTGATATGTTTTTCAGTCAGTTCCTTCATTATGATTTTATCTGTGGATGAGACTATATAACATGCATGTGTTGTTATATAGATGGTTTATATTACAGCAAACTACGTCTGGTTAGAATCCTTATTGGTGCTCTATACTTGTTCGTACATCTGGCATGTATTCGTGTACCTGGTCCTATGTAGTTCAGGACTGGGGCATAACAGGATTGATATGCACAAACCTTGTTATGTTGGAAGAGCATCATGGCGGTAGGTGATGTGCCTTTCCTGAGACGGAGAAGTGATTTGCTCATTGACAAGGAAGTGATTCGCTCATAATGAAAAGATGCACCTATGCTGAGACACGAAAGTGATGCGCCTACCCGTGGACTTTAGACTCGGTTGTAGTGAACTTTGATGTAATAAAAAATCATGTAATAGATTTTCATATCAATAAAAATCATTTTTTCATGCGCTTTCATATACTGTCTTTGTATGATGCGCTGACATTTGTCTGTATCCTCGGTGCATGTTGTTCATGGCACATAAGTATCTTGGCCTCTTGATGCATCTGAAATTTCATGCTTCTATAAGACCCTCTTCGAAGTTTTTAAAATATTAGACAAGTTTTGGAATACTTTGAACAAGAAGCATGGGAAGTAGAAACTTTAGGCGCATGCTTGTTTGCAAAAAACAAAAATATTCTTTTACAAACTAGAATAAAGAAAGTACAAGAGTACAATTGATTTTTGGAAAAGTACAACTATAGGAATCTGATCAGAAGACGATCACTTTATACCTTGGACAATACGATGTCGAAGAACAAAGCTTTTGAAGAGTGCTGCAGCAAGTGCTCAGGAGATTATAATCATTAGTGATGCTTTGCAAGTGATTTGAAACTTTATTTATAGAGTTCTAAACATAAATATTAAGTAGTTATCATGATTGGCGCACACTGCTGAGTGGCGCGATTCATCCCTTGGCACAAACGGTTAGTTTAACTGTTTGGATGTGTGGCATGTTGTGATTGATATGCGCTTGGTCACGGGCAGTATCACGTACACGTTCTTCAAGATTAGTAGCATGTGTGCCACGTAATCTAACTGCTTCAGGATAATTTGATCAAATGGCACCCACTGCTGGGTGGCACCAGGCGCAACTTGCTGAGTGGTGCCACTGACTGATATAATACTAATGATCATCTCACGCCAATTATAGATGGCTCAAGACAGTTGCTGGTCATTAATGGCGGATCTGACATGTCTGACCAAATCTCCTCGAGAGCTACACGCCCAAGATTCGAACGAATTTTTCTTGACTGTCGTGCTGTCAGTCATGATGATAACTGTTTAGCTTCTCTAAGAAGATGGCCACGTGGCGGGTAGCGCCACTTGATGTATGGCGCCATCTGATGTCTGACACCATCTGATGGCTGGTGCCACTTGAAGATCTGAATGGTGGAGATTCTTGTGAGTAGCGCAGGGTGCTGAATGTATTTTTAGGCTTCTACAAGAGCCCCTTCAAAGTTTTCAAATTTGAAAAGTTTTAAATTTTCAAATACTTTGAATAAGAAGTAGTTGGTGCAGAGCAGTATCATAACCGGCCCGACTTTCAGGCGCAGATCGTGCGACTGTTATGGCTAGGCCTCGGTTATAAATAGTCAAGAAGAGAGAGAGAAAATGCTTTACTTTGCAATTTCTTTCTATCGAACTCTTATTCTTCTCCAACCTTCAAAACTTTCATCTCAATGGCACCAAAGAAATCTACAGCCGGTGAGAAGGGAGAGAAATTGGCCGAAGCCACTTTGCGTGTGCCTCCACTGAGAGTTCCACAGCATATCACGCCGTCGTCGAAAGCCAAAGAGGCGAACCCAGCTTTAGAAAGTAAGGGACTTGAACAGAGAAGTAGTAGAATTGCTCACACCATTCACGTGAAGCGCGACCAAGGCCAATATCGACCGCCTTTTTCAGAGTATTGGTCGATGCTTTGTGCCATCTAAACATTGTGCCACATCTTTCAGATTGTTGGGCTAAAAAATCATAACCAATGACGTCACACGCCATCTGTCATATTCTCAACATGATGCGCCATCTGTCATTATGCACAGACCATGCGCTAGTTGATGTGATGCACCATCTGGCTTCATGCACTGGCTTAAGACTGTTTCTTTCCTCCTGAGCCATCTATGATTAGCGCAGGGTATTATTCAAGAAAAATAATCTTTTCAAAAGTTTAACTCTAAATTTTTTTATTTTGCAGTTGATTTGAGGGAAGACCCTCATGCTGAGGAGCTGGCATCTGCATTCCTAGTATCTGAATACCATAAAGACCTGTCTCATGTTCCCCTTCCTCAGTATGGTTTGCTTGAGACCCGGAGAGTTGTGTTAAGGTCTCAGGATGACAAGACCATATTATGCCTGATAAATGGAGAACCCCTCATAAGCTTAGATCAGGTTCCCCATAAAAAGCCGGCTTTCTTGTTTGGTGACGCTATCAAGAAAGACTGCCAACCTAAGGCGAAACGAGAAAAGTGAGTATATCAAAGCAGGAATAGATTAATTTGTCTCACTGACATGATGAGACATCTGTTACTATCCCGTTATGCTCATGTCAGCTTCCATAGACTAGGTCCCCAAAATAAGGATATATTCTATAGCTCATCAAAGACAAGCAATACTCATTTGAGGGGCCTAAAACTAAGATGTATGCCTCCTGAGGATCCATCTCTACTGATCCCAGTTAGAATTCTCTTTTTTGCGAACATGTTTGCCAAGGCTGAAGGAAGATATCCAGATATGAATATGCGGCTGACAAGTCTGATGAGTCCAGAGAACAAACGATGGAATCGTCTTTCGGTCTAGGCTCTGAACAACTTTAAGATGAATTACTGGGTTCGGAGCTTTGTGAGCCAATTTTGTTAGCAAATTTGCTTTGATATTATTTTTTGAAACACATTTGACAATAATGAGTCATTTAATATGGATAATAGAATATTTAGAGGTGATGTGACAAGTCATTGATGTAGATAGTAGAATTCAGCGGTAATGTGGATGTGAATTCGTATATCTATTAATTATCCTTTAGCCAGCTGGGACTCAAGAACAAGATATCTTTTAAAATAGATGGGTTTTAAAAGATGATGTTTTGTAAAGATGGATAGATGATATTGTCACTCTGGATAGACTCTACTAGGGATTCAAGGATTTGAAATATGTACAATATTTATAAGGAAATATAGTACACATTTTCAAACATGGTATTTTTTCAGAAATTTGCCGTTAATAGGCATTCATTCTTGACAGTTGATAAGCTCCATTTAAAAAAACTTTGCTTATAACGTAGGGATCTTTCCACTTTGGTTCGAACTTCTCTTTGCTCATGTGTGTCATAGTCATAGGACGTCTGACAGTAAGGACTAGTTTGGCTTTTTGAAATGCTCGTACTTGACCTTACGGTTGAAGGCTTTTGAGATACAAGCTTGATATAGCTCGATGCGTTGTTGAGCTAATAGCCGTTTCTCGTCAAGTGCTTCAAGCTCCTGAAGTCGAAGACGATCATTTTTTTTCTATTGTGAGTTCATTGGCAATGGTTATTCTCAATGACGGAATCTGAATCTCCAATGGAAGAACAACTTTGCGTCTATACACCAAAGAGAAAGGTGTACAGCCGGTCGGAGTGCGTATGGTATAATGATAGGCCCATAGTCACTCTCCAAAGTTTTTGCTCCAGTTCCATTTATTGGTAGAAACGAGCTTTTTGAGAAGCTTGATGATCGTTTTATTGAATGCTTCTGCCAAACCGTTAGCTACGGGATTGTAGGTTATAGAAGCGACATTGTTGATCTGGTTGTCATCAGAAAATTGAGTGAACTTCTGATTGATGAACTGCGGTCCATTGTCATGGATGATTCGCTGAGGGACACGAATCTGTAGATCACATGATGCTTGATGAAGTTGATGACAATGCTTGTGTAGACTTCAGCTAAAGGTATAGCTTTGGCCCATTTTAAGAAGTAATCAGTTATAGCTATGATAAACCGATGTCCTCGAGATGAAGGTAGATTAATAGGACCAATGACATCCATGCCCCATGCTTTGAAGGGCCATGATGTTGTAGTCAGATGGAGAAATTTTGAAGGTTGCTGAATGAAATCTGCATGGATTTGACATGCCCGGCATTTCTTTGAATATTCGATGGCATCCGACACCATAGTTGGCCAATAGTATCCCATGTGTCAAATTCTATCTTGTAGCTTAGGACCAGACTAGTGTGCACCACAGACACCATCGTGAGCTTCATGTAGTATCTGCTTTGCTTCATCTTCTATAAGACAGCGTAGAAGCATACCGTCATATGATCGTCGATAGAGAGTTTTGGAGGTGTGATTATAATAGAATCGGAGTGATCGTCGACGAATTGTAGTTGCTTCTTTCAGATCTTCATATAGGAGGTCATGTACCACGAAGTCGATAAAAGGAGCTCTCTAATCTTCACTCGTAGTGCAAACCTCGACTGAATTATTTGATTCTAGATGCAAATTATTCTCAATGCAGAATAATTCCATGTTGGTGATAACGATTATTTGTTATCTTTTTACAGGGATTGCTAATACTGCTGCTAGATTGGCAAGTGCATCAGCTTCTGTACTACATGCCTGACGTACATGTTCAATGAAGAAGCCTTTGAATGATGTAGCCAACTTGACTGCTGCTTCATGATATGTCACGAGATCTTGATGTTGAACTTCATTGTGCCTCTAACTTGATTGATGATCAGCTTAGAGTCTCCATATACTTCAAGGCACTCGATATCCAACTGTTTGGCTAATTGGAGACCGATGAGTAGAGCGTTGTATTTAACAACATTTTTGGAGCATGACTCGTCTAAAGAATAAACTCTTTAAATAGCCAATCCTTCTAGAAGTACGAGAACAATTTCGACTCCAGCGATGATAGTGCCTTTAGGTCCGATTCTGGATGCACCATCAAAGAATAGACGCCAAGCAAATATTCCTTCTGACCTCGTGTTAGATTCCAGAGTTTCATCAAAAAATTATCATAGAGTTTAGATGTCTCAGGAATCGGATGGACAGCCAGAAAGTCAGGTAGGGCATGACCCTTCACAGAATTTTGTGGAACATAAACCATATCATACTGTACGAGTAGTATGGCCCATACAGCGAGTCTGGAGTTGATTGTACTTGTCTTCTTCATCAAGACTCGAAGAGGATTGACTCTGGAGATGACATGAATGATTTGGCCCGTAATATAATGTCGTATTTTTTGTACAGTGAACATCAAGGCTAAACACACTTTTTCCATCGGGCTGTATCGATGTTCAGCATCGATCATTGTGATGCTGAGATAATAGATGGCTTGCTCATGACCCTCTTTATTTTTCTAGCTATCAAGGCACCCAATGAATGATCCATTGTCCGAACATACATCAGGAAGGGTATTCCTATGACTGGAGGCACTAGAACTAGAGGGTTCATCAAGTATCGCTTTATGTCTTCAAAAGCTTGCTGGCATTCTTCAGTCCAAACGAAAGACACGCCTTTATTCATTAGTTGAGTGAACGATCTGCAACGTCTATAGAGATTTGAGATGAATCTCCTGATGTACGCGAGTCGTGCCTGGAATCCTTGTAGCTCTTTTAGGTTGTGTGGAGGACGCATCTCTTGAATGGCTTTTACTTTTTCGAGGTTAACGTGTATACCCTTAGAGGTAATAACGACTCCAAGAAATTTGCCACTAGAGACTCCCTGGAATGACTTAGTGGGATTCGTCTTGAGTTTGCTAGCGTACTAGATTGAAGATAGTTCTTAAGTCTTGGATGTGATCGTCCTTTAGATGACTTTTGATAGCAATATTGTCGACATAGCAATCAACTATCTTCCGTAAATATTTTCGAAAGATAGTGCTCATGGCCCGCTGATAGGTTGCACCAGCGTTCTTAAGACCAAATGACATGGCTGTGTAGCAGTAGACTCCTAGAGAAGTATGGAAAGATGTGTGTTTTTATCTTTGGGATTTATCCTGATTTGATTATATCCGAAGAATCTGTCCATAAAAGACATCCGTTCAAACCCGCAAGTGTTATCGATCATGACATCTGTGATCGGTAGAGGAAAGTCATCCTTGGGACAAGCTTCATTAAGGTCTCTGAAATCGATGCAGGCTCGGACCTTTTATGTTTTCTTTATAACTGGGACGGCATAAGCCACCCAGTCATGATGCTATTATTCTCTGACAAAGCCACAGGCGATGAGCTTCTTAACTTCGGCTTCTATGGCTTCCATCATGTCAGGTTAGAATTGATGTTGTTGTTGCTTGACTAGCCTTACATTCGACAGAATATTAAGCTTATGGGTTACGATCTGGGGATCTAATCCTAGCATGTCTTCATAGCTCCAGGTGAATACGTCAATGTATTCCCTAATAAGTTGAATTAGTTCTTGTTTATCTGCTTCAGGAAGGCTTTTGGTGATGAAGATTAGTCTAGGAGAAGCTTCGTCTCCAACATCAACTTGAACCAACTGACCTTCGGTAGGTGGCTCACGTTGCTCGAAGCAAAGTTCCCATTGAGTATCCATCCTTTGTGTCCAAGGATTAGACTCAGGGGCTTCGACAAAGTCGTCTTCCGAGAACTCGACAGTTACCATATTAGAAGATAGAGTCACTCGATGGACGTACCCTATACTGGTGTCTGAATCCCATAAAAGAGAGTCGGAAGAATTAGATCGCTCTTTCTTGTCAGACTCAGAAACGACTGGGGTCATGATCGGCGAAGTGTAGCCCAACCCATGCTTTGTTTTGTTGTAGTATTGTACCAAATTTCCTTTTAGAGCAGGTATGCAAATCGGAGTTCACCTTCCTTTGCCACCGTTGAGGCCAGTTTTAAAGTTGTAGTCCATCTTTCGAATGATGTTCTTTGATTGTTGACTGTAATGACGTAGCTGAAGTTGTCCATTATCATTATTTGCAACCTCGCTATCGGATGTAGACTTTTAATTCAATCCTTTGCTGAAGAGGATATGATGTTCATCTTTCATCCAGGAAAGAACTAGAAAGAATGAATCTCGTGCTGGTTTAAGTGATATTTTGTCTTGGAGAGGTTGAAATGCTCCCGATGTAAAAAGTTCGAAGTTATTTAAAAAAATTAGATAACATTGAACATAGTAGTTGACCTCAGTATACTCCAAAGAAGATGCTACTTTATTGATAATTACATTATCATTTACAACAGGGCTCTTAATCTTAGCCGATGGCTTTCTAAGATTGATAACCAGAGGAGGATAAGGAAAAGGCTTGTTACGATAAAGGTCATTAACAAGAGGCTCAGAAGAGGTGAGCTCCCTATGCTCCGTCTTTTCAGCAAGAGGATACTTAGCAAGAGAGGAGAGATGTATGGTCAGCGTCTGCGAAGATGAAGGATGAGACATGCGTCCTTTGACCGGAATCACCAGGACATCATCTGGGTTGTCCCTCTGATCTTCCTCGGTATCCATGGAAAGTACAAATTTTATGAACTCCTCTTTATACATCCTGGAGTCAGTAAAATATGCTTCAACGCCTCCGAAGGGACTAAGATCAGCCACTTTCTTTCGGATTCTCCATTATCATCCACATATTTGAAGCATTGATGGGGAGTAGAGGTGCACAATATTGTGTTCATGCAACCATGGTCTTCCTAACAAAGCATTGTAGGAGCCACGATTGCCAATCACATAAAAAGTTACCTTCGTGCGGAGATTGTTAATTTGAACTTTCAGGCGAATCTTTTCTAGTATTTTACTTCTTCCGGAATTGAATCCCAGAATAGTTGTGATCGTTACAGAGAGATTATGGACTGGGATCTTTAGTGCATCTAATAGAGTCTTCGGCATGTTACTGAGCGCACATCTATGGTCAATCTGGATGCGATCGACTTTTGTTGTATCGATATACCCTGTGAAATAGAGAGGTCGATTATGTCGATTGTCTTCTAAAATCTTGTCATCCTGTGTAAAAGAGATATTAGGAATCAGCTCCATCACACTACGACAACAAAAACATGCCACAGGCTCTTCATCTGGCTTCTTGAGGTGTGCCAGACAAGCGACAGCTTGCATCAGAGCTTCGCTCAGTGTTTCTCGAGTTTCCTTCGAGAGACGAAGGAGCTCAAAGATTGATAACCTCATCGGAGTATTGGCTAGCTGAGCCAACATATTGAAGTTATATGGCTTCTCCAGTCCAAGAGGTAGAGTTTTCTTAAATATTTTATCAAAATGAACTGGTTGTTTTCCTTTTTCGGTCGCTGTTGGTTTGGAAGGAGTCGGTTCGATTGGAGGTGATAAAGCTGACAGAATATTGACAACATGCGGAGAAGATGTTGAAGGGACATCAGGGACTGGAGGTGGAATAAATACATTCTCTTGTCTCTTTGGATAGTCTATGGGGTAGAGTATCCCAGATCTGGTATCGGTCATGGCTTCCTCTTCTGGTGCTGGTGAGAAGGAAATCATATTACAGTTTTTTATTCGAAGCTTGACTTTCGAGGACTTCTTCTGAAGCAACAAAGGATTTGTCCAGAATCCTAAGCTACCACGGGACTGGTTGTGCTGAAGACATAGAGAGAGAGAGGTATAGGGGACCCCTTTCCATCATTCAAGCCAGGGACATTTTGTATATCATATTCCATCTTTGTCATCAGTTTACGGGACTATTGACTATATAGATAGAATGCTGGCTGGTAATTGGCTTCTGATTTTGGTAGTATTATTCTAGAAGAAGAAAGTGAATCAGCCATCGGGATAAAGGTAGCTTCCGAAGGTGGAAGATGATGACCGCCTAGTGAAGTCATGTGATATGACTTGTATTTGGTTGTCTTTCTAGATTTTATGGACGAAGCAGGCGTCTCAAAATCAGCTACCAAATCATGATAGATCCACATGATTTTTCTTTTGTCGGTTGACAGAGGGACAAGACCGTCACTTCGTGCTGGTGGAAGGTTAATGATCTCTAGAGTGGCCTTCGGGATAGCGACGAATCTATCATGTACAAGTTAAGCTGGAAAGTCACTGAACTACAGATAGATGACATTGGCAGTCACAGTATTCTCATCCTGCTGGAGAGTGATCGCACCGGCATTAATCAACTCCTGGATCTTTCCTTTGAGCACATAATACACCCCATTCAGGTGTCCTATGAACCTGTGATATACACAGTATTTAGGATTATCAGTTTTACCTACTTCATCTTGCCATTTTGCTTCGGGCAGTTGATGCTTGTTACTTTTGATCAGGCAATCAAATATTCTCATGATGTCTTCTTCATCAAAGGAATATTCCTTCTTAGGATGTTGTGCTCTTTGTGGAGGTGCTATCGTAATAGGTGTTGATTGACCCACATTAACAGCCAAAGCTTCTTTGTCTTTCACATTGATAGCTAAAGCTTTCTTGTTCTTGTAGTTGTTCTGACAACCACCGCTGTTGGGATGTTCATCTTTGTCAAGAATAGGCAACTGGATGTCTAGTTGTTTAAACTTGTCAGTATTGTCTTCGGCTGCCCTGGTACTTACTATGAATAAGCTCCAAAGATTACGCGGGTGTAGTCCACATGCTGACTATAGGTAACAATTTTGATTTGCATGTATCTATAGTCAGTGCATCTAGAGTATCCAGAGGCATTTTTAGTGCCTTTCGACGGAATCGCTCGATGAAATGTTCATCAGTTTCATTCGGCCGTTGCTTGATTTTGATAAGGGCCGACATGGTCATGTCATTTGTTCCCTCATAGAATCGTTCCAAGAACATCTACTTGAATCCTGTAAAAGTTTTATACAACCATCTGGCAAACTACAATAACAGTCATAGGCTGCACCCGCTAAGCACCCAACGAATACTCTCGTAAGTAGAGCATCGTTCGACTGGAACTGATCAGTCATCACCTAAAAATGATTGAGGTACTAACTTGGAGATGAACTATCATCAAACAACATGATGGTTGGTGGCTTATATTTAGGTAGAAACTGAACTTCCTTCCACTGTATAGGGTAGGGTTGCTTGAAAGTTTTGAACTGGCTACATAGAAGCTTCACTGCCTCATTAGTATCCCCTAATACTTGGGGAGCAGTAGACTTGTTCGATGCATTAGGAAGCGGGACTGCATGATAAGTACCACTCACAGCACCAGAATGACTTGGAGCTGGCATGGTAGCATTATGAGGAGACTGTATCCCCAGACCACTATTAGCTCGGGCAGATGCTGCTATGTGTTCTTGGGTTGGAATCGGATTCCCAACCGACAAAACAATTTGTTGTGTCACGATTACAGCATGCATACTTGCCATCATTCTAGCCATGTTCATTAAGTTGGCCCCTAAAGCGGTAATCCTCTGCTCTTGACTGCTGGAGCTAGACACATCTTGTTCTTTGTTAGTGACATAGGCAATCACTACTCTGGCCACAGAAAAAGAGCTGGTAGAAAAGATGGTCCAATCAGAGCCTTCACTATCGACATCAAAGTCATACAAGGAACTACCCCTAGGATGAAGAGTGAAAAGATTCTCTTTATCGAGGAACTCTTGATCAGAATCAGAAATATTCCCTTGACCGATTGAGTCTTGGTCGAAAGAAAGATCCTTTGACCGACTGTCTTTTGGTCGGAAGGAAGATTTCTTACTGATTGTCTCTTAGTCAGAAGGAAGATTCCTTTGACCGATTGTCTCTCGATCGGAAGAAAGATTCATTTGTCTGCTTGCCTCTCGACTTCTTGATCTGGTATGTCAGTAGACTCCTTCGTTGGAGTCACAGATTCGATCAAGTATTGTTGACTAGGGCTGCGGTCTGCATTACGCCTTGGATGTTTTCCACTCCAGGGCTTCGAGATGTCATATTGGCCGATGCATACAACAGTTCATCTTCGTCCACTATCACAAGTTCAGGAGTCTGAGAGTAGTTCAAACGATCGAAGAGACCGTTTAGCTGACTGGCAGCAATATTTGATTACTACTTCATGGTGGTGATTATAGTTATATTCTTGATGTGGATTTATAGATGGACGAGACGGTCCTGCGATCTTCCGCTTTTGTACATGAAGTTCACGGAGATCTGTTGCAGTAACAGGATAAGGATAAGTAGGAGGCACATATTCCTTGATGATATTAGAAACATGATTTCGGTTCTTGAGGTGTCCTTCTCCCTGTGTGTACAGAGAAGTACTGACTTCAATGGCATAGGTGAGAGGATTCTTTATTTGAGAAATTCTCTTTGTGCGCAACTTAGCAGGTGGCACAGGTTGTTCTTGATGCATGCTTGATATTGTTCTCCACTGGTTGTAAGCCCCATATTTTTATTAATTATTGTTCAATTTTAAATATACATTTTTATATTTCTTCTAATCATTAAATAGTGTAGAAATTATTTTACGAGTTTTTAAGTAGTAGATATTATTTCAAGTTTTTTCCTACAACTTATTTTTACCAAGTGTATTGATAAGCGATTTTTAGTATTGAGAATTCCTTATATCTTATTTAAAATTTTTGGCATTATAAAAATATTGACACAGATATATTTAAACATGTAAGACCCCCTTTAAATATTTTAAGAAAATATATTATATTCTTAGTAATATTTTATTTTTTATACATTCCTTAAACATTACTAACTTTTATTTAATTAGTGAGTTTTTGATGTAAAAGAATGTAGTAATTGCTATAATATAGGTAATTTTGTACAAGAATTGTTATTAAAATAGTTTTAGGAATTATTATTATTTTAGAAATATTTTGGGGAATTTTATAAATTTATTTTGATTTTTACTTGAGTAGATGCATATATATTGTAGCATACATAAATACAAGAATATATATATAAGTGCTAAATAATAATAATAATAATAATAATAATAATAATAATAATAATAATAATAATAATAATAATAATAATAATAGGCCACCTACTACTGTTCCCGCGGGAATAGTAGAGGCTAAGACCCGATTAAGAAAGGGGGGTGTTTATATATGAAAAGAAAAGAAGGGGGTGACGATACTCCAAACCCTAAAAACTCAACCCGACTCTTCGACCCTAGGCTCCCTGACATCTTCGAGCGCACGACCTGCCGCCTGCACGGCCTGCCATGGCGCACGACCACCGGATTGGCCGCCTGATCCTCCCCAAACAGAGCACTCTGTGTTTTATTATAGCATCCCAGGTACACGACTTCAACCCCATGTTTCTTCCTCCATGATTAGAGAAATTATGATCCGTAAATTCCTATACGAAGAACAATTGACCCTCTTGAAACTCCTTCTGATAGAAATTATTCTATCATAGTATACAACTAGGAAATCGACTCAAAAATTATAGAAAACTGTTTCGATAACATTTTAGAATCAGTCCAACTATCCATCTTGGAAGGCCGTTCTTTGGCAATCCAAAGAGGAAACCATGAAACTAATTGAACATTTTTATAGGCAACATATAGGGCTACAAATTCCTTTTTGTACATTCAAAATTGATCGCTTATATGCCAAGAAACCCGACTTCAATAACTGTCAAAAATCATTTTGTCAAAGCATAGGAATTTTAGAAATTTCTCGATACGACGTGCGCCCCAAAAAATTGGACGACGTGGTCGCAACCCATAAGCATCGAAAGGCACATATGGATGTCGTCGACGCGTAGAAACTGACGGAATTTGATTTCGTTGTGCGTGCACAATGAAAGCAATACATATCCGTCAAGATACCCTGTATCGACCTTTTTGCAAACTTGGCATAACTTCGTGCACAGTCGTCGGTTCGAAATATTGCGCCAACAGGACCCTATCAAAATTCTGGTCCTGTGTACCAAGTTTGGTCAGATTCTGAGAAGGTCGAACGGAACACGTATTTGGCAGGCCCGCTACCCGATCCAATGGGCAAAATTGTGCACGGTCCGCCAGAATCTAATTTTGGACATATGGTTGGGTTTGTCTCCTCAAACCGGACCCATAAACATATAGTTTGATGACTTTAGAGACCATAGACATTGGCACGCATTTTGGTACAAAATGGGTCTAATGGCGGACATTGTTTTGACCCAAAATTTTGATTTTACTTCGGCTCTAGAATTGGACATTTGGACAGGAGATTCATGACATATCTTTTATACCAAGAATGTTCTTGATGTTTGTTTCAGCATTCAGAGCCATTCATGGGTTGTGACTTTCTTTTGCAGTTACTTGTGACTGTTAGACTTGCCATTCTCGCACCACAGGAAAGATACCTTGCCTCCTTACTCTGTGATTTACTTATTTTTATTTTTAGTTATTTATGTTCAGCATTACTTATCTATTGTTAGTATTATATCACTGTGCGTCCAAGTCATACTTGAGGACAAGCGACTCCATCGGTCGTTTAACTGCTTTTGGTTTTATTCTCTTGCATTGACTTAGCCTAGTGACCACCCAGTTATGAGGAGGTATTGGTATACCTCATATGGCCTTGAACATGATCATCACTAGTTGGGAGTCACATGTAGGACACGTACTCGCATAGTCGGTTGGCCACCGATACGTATGAGGCGTGCGACGGTTAGGTGTAACTGCCAATAAAATTGCATGCTAGTGGACTTGGCAGTTACTAGAGGTTCCTTTGGGACATGGTTGTGATCCTACAAGGCATTGGGTGGAGAGGACGGTTCCTTAACGTATGGGCCACGTATGCACTTACCTAATCCTGACATTCGATGAATGTTATGCTTTGAGGTCCCTGGTATCCCTTGAGGGACCATACCGATTCCCCTGTAGCCAGAGTGCCCATGCGTTGAAGGTTTGTTCTTAACTGCATTATTACTGTAGAACTGGTAGGCAACCTATTGGATGCATCCCTTTCTTTTCTATTATATATTATAGTTTATATGGCATGGTATTTTTTTTGTATTTTGTTACGTCCCTCTGAGGACCTGGTTATCATCCAAGGTTAGATGATTTTTTTCAGGAGTATAGAGCGGCACTGGATCCTTTATACATCAATGACGAGGCATCTCCTGCTGATTTCTATTTTATTTATTCATTGAGACATTTAGTGGACATTTTTATATCTCTTTCCTTTCTATTTTGTGGAGGTTGGACTCCTATCATTTATGACTATTTTTTATAGCTGTTTGGAGTGGTATGTCTACACGACTGTTCCTTTATACACTTATTTATTTTGGCTCTTATATCTTCTGTGTTGAGCTGTGATGAGATTAGATTATTATATTCTGGCCTGTGATTATTTTATATATACAGCTTATGTATGTATACGAGGATTCCATATATTGGAGTATTCTTCGTATATGTGCAGCTGACATATCTACGTACTTGGTCCTAAGTATTTTGGGACTGGGGCGTTACATTGGTTGAGATAGGTGCGCATTTCAGGGTTGTCTGCCACATGACTATTTGTCTGAGACAGCTTCAATTTACCCTGCTTTGTACTTGAAATGTGCAGGGTGGGCAGATCTTGGCTCTGGCTTGACTGGCGTTGGCCATGAAGAGTGGGCAGGATACCTTGTTGTTCCTTTCTCCATTTATTAGTATGTTTGGTATGGTGTAGTTGAGTAGCAAAAAATGGACTTCGAGTAGAATCTAGTCTCTTGGCGTTGAATTGACTGTCTTTGGCAAGAGGAGTAGGCTCTCTACTCAGAAGCATTCTTGCATTGACTGGTACAGGGGCACAATCAAATACATTTTCCACCAAGTCCAGGACTGGGGAATGATAAGGAAAGGCCATAGGGCGCTTTTCTTTATTCTGCACAGGGGCAGAAGTCAGTCATTTCTCTACCAAGTTTAGAACTGGAGAGGAAGAAAGAGTGGCCTGGCGGCGCTGTCCACAGATTGATGCCTGACCATTGGCTGGCAAACCCTCTACCGAGTTCAGAACTTGGGAGGAAGAAGGAGTGGACCGGCAGTGTTGTCCCATAATTGGTGCCTGAGCATTGGCTTGAGTGTTCTCTACCAATTTTAGAATTTGTGAGGAGGAAGAAGTAGCTACAGAGCTTTTCTTCCTGACTGGCGCAGCAGCAGTGATTGGTACACAGAAGGATTTTGGAGTCCAGATGGCGTGTGCCTTGTTCTTGGCAGCAACAATGGTGCGCTTGGCACTCTCTGCGCCAATCATTGCTTCATAGAAAGTTTGGTTGACTTTCATGACCAATAACTTCTGCGTCGTTCCGACCGACACAACATCGCATTGAGTTGTCACTATCTCATCAGAGGAGAAAGTCGTCTCCAGTAGAGTCGCCATTTTGTTTACAAAAAACAAAAGTGTTCCTTTACAAAGTAGAAAAAGGAAAGTACAAAAGTAAAATTAATTTTTAGGAAAGTACAGCTATAGGAATCTGATCAAAAGATGATCACTTTATCCATTGGACAATACGATATCGAAGAACAATGCCTTTGGAGAGTGCTATAGCAAGTGCTCAGGAGATTATGATCATTAGTGATGCTTTCCAAATGATTTACAACTCAATTTATAGAGTTCTAGAGATAATTGTTAAGTAGTTATCCTGATTGGCGCACACTGCTGAGTGGCGCCATTCATCCTTTGGCACAAACAGTTAGTTTAACTGCTTAGACGTGTGGCATATTTTGATTGATATGTTCTTAGTCATGGGCAGTGTCACATACACGTCCTTCGAGATTAGTGGCATGTATGCTACGTAATCTAACTGCTTTAGGATGATTTGATCAAATGGCACCCATTACTGGGTGGCGTCAGGTGCTACTTGCTGAGTAGCGCCACTGACTGATATGATACGAGTGATCATCTCGTGCTAATTACAGATGGCATGAGACAACTGTTGGTCATTAATGGCCGATCTGACATGTCTGACCAAATCTCCTCGAGTGCCACGTGCTCCGGATTCGAACAAAGTTTTCTCGATTGTCGTGTTATCAGTAATGATGATAACTGTTTAGCTTCTCCAAGAAGATAGCCACGTGGCAGGTAGCGCCACTTGATGTATGGTGCCATCTGATGTTTGGTACCATCTGATGGTTGGCGCCACTTGAAGATTTGAATGCTGGCACTTATTATGAGTAGTACAAGGGGCTGAGTATATTTTATTGGCTTCTATAATGCTCTGCTTAGGCGCATGGCCATTCTCGTACAAGATCGTATTGGCGCATATTGTTTAGTTTGATGAAAGATAATGCCTTTATTCTTGTGTCAGATTAATGATAATATTTTTTGAAGATTTGAAGTCGCCCCTTCACGAAACACAAAGCGTTGTCTACTAACGTCATGTCTTATTGGGTTATGTGCGGCCCCAAGCCTATAAATAGGCACTTGGGTGGAAAAAGGAGACTCTTCAGTTCTTTTTCTTTAAGTTCTTCTTCCTTAAAGCTAAGGCAAGGGCAAGTAGCCCGTTGAAGTCGACGCCGACGAGCCCCAAGTCATCGACACCATGCACCCTGACGTGCGACAAAAAGTTCTAGTTTGGTGGCCATCGTTGAGAGTTTTTCTCGAACTCACATTCACTTGTGCACGGTTGAGCGCATGGATGAGCAACCATCTTGGAACATGCACCAACCACCATGCTGAAGCGTATGGGTGAGGCTCATCGAGCTATGCCTTGGAGATGTGCCTAAGCTTCACTTTGCTGATGCGCATAGACTTGAATCCTGGAGATGCGCTGAAGCTTTATCTTGCTGACGCGCATAGACTTCAGTATTGGAGATGCGCTATAGCTTTCACATTACCAACGTGCAAGGACTTTGATTCTAGAAATATGCCAAGGTATAACTCAGCTAACGCGTATGGACTTCTGTCTTGATGATGCGCCGAGGATTTGACCTTTGCTGATGCGCATAACTTCAGATGCGCTGACGCCATGTTGCGTATGACTTTTTGCTTTACTTCAAAAGACCCTATTTTTTTAAACGTTTTGCAGTATCTATGAATTTGCCTCGTTTGAACGAGATTATGTTCGACTACTCTCTCTACCAGATGGGTCTAGACTTTAATGAAGAAGTGGTCAATCCGACCAAAGCTGAGATTATGCTGGACTAGCTGCCGGAAAGGAAGGCACTGATCAGGGACCAGCCCCCGTATTTCTTCCAGGCGATTATGGAGAGGGGCCTATTCCCTGCTGCTGGGAGTACCACCAAGTCTTATATGAAGCCCAATTCATGTTTGGGGACAGACTGCATCTTATGAAGCTAAGCTTCTGAAGATCATGGAGGTTTGGTTCTTTGAACCAAAGGGTCTTCGTATGTACGTAACGAAGATCGATCGTCAACTGCCACTGACCACCTTCACTTTCTTAGCTTTGAAGGGAAGAATGGAATAGGATCTTACCCCATCCCATGGAGGAGTATGGAATGGGACCTTACCTCAGAATGGGATCTTACCCCAGTGACCACCTTTACATTATTTATGCTCGACTCTATTTCTGACCAAAAAGACACAATTACCTTTGTGTGAGGTGGGCCATCTTCCTTTCTACAAATTCTGCATCCCGGGAGCATAAATAGTGATGTTCTCAACCAAACCATCGCCTTCAGTACTTCAAATTTTGCCAATTATATGTTGGTTGTGAATATTACGTACCTGAAGAGGGAATTTTAGGTTGAAGGTTGGTGTCATTACGTGCCAATGTGGGACGATCTGACACATTAGATCCTGACAAAGTACAAGGATGAGCTCAAGGAGCTTGGTTTGGATTCTGCCATACGGGCTACGTAGGCTAGCGTGGAGCTGAACCGGCCTATGTTTTTGGCCTTCTTGGGGATGTATAACCCTCACACTGGGACATTTTATACACCCGCACAGGAACTAGGACTGACGCTTCACGAGATGTTCGAAGCCTCGAAGCTCCCTTGGGGGACTGAGGCATATGAAGAATATTTTCCAACGAATGAGGAGCTCACCGCTTTGGAA
Organism: Iris pallida; assembly: GCA_029216955.1. Taxonomy (NCBI): domain Eukaryota; kingdom Viridiplantae; phylum Streptophyta; class Magnoliopsida; order Asparagales; family Iridaceae; genus Iris; species Iris pallida. The sequence goes on along the minus strand of JANAVB010009596.1, from coordinate 8,318,755 downwards.
GAAAAGAACCCAAAAATGATGATAGTCTTTAAGGAATTATTGTGCCACCATTATGTGAATCAGCAGAAAAATAATACTACGGCATCCCCCCATGTGACTATTTGGAGGGATTATATCTTTACTCTGGAAAAAAGCAACCCGAAGAAGGTTCGCTTCACTACTCCTCAAGATTCTACGAGTGATGAAATCGTCATCGAAATGAAGGAACTAGGCGAGAAGAATCCACGAGAGGGTGAATACCAGAAGCCGGCTAATAACATCTATAGTAGTTTCTGGCATTGCACACACAAAATATCCCGAAGGATGCGCTAGCTGTAGTTCTAATGATATGGCTTCAGGACTATATGCTCCTTGGTGGTTCAAGTTCTATGATGAGGGTGACCAGGAACCTTATCTTGCCTGTTGTGAAGCCGGTATTCGGCCATCGTTTAGCCTTGCTCCCGGCGATGGTGTGCAACTTGCTATTACTATTTTCCCCGAGAGGAGCTATCCTATTACTATTTCATGGGGTAGTTGATACTACATCACCCCAATATGATGATCCCTGGCATAGAGGAAGGGCATGTTGCGGGTAACGCCGTTCTGGTGTCCCCGTTTGTCAGAAGATTTTGTCCCAGCTTCAAGAATGTGATATTTCTAAAGTTGGCCCATTTTTCTGGGCTTTGACGCTGACAAGGAGTTGGAAGATACCGGCGAAGATACTGCCACTCTTCCAAATTTGGGGTTTTGTTGGCTGTAATTCATCCGATCCTTGTATTTGGTATTACCGGAACATAAACCATTGTTTCCTGGAGCCATATCTACTGAGCCATTTTTTTCGACAATTCAGCTATAGTCGACTGATGTTGGACAATCCAAGTACCTGCTTCGGGTATATCGGGAGCCTATTGGATGGGGCCCGAGCTTGACAGTATTACAATGTTGGGTGCACGAGTGGACGATTCACAGCTCCACTTCTGAAGCTGAGGACGCATATCCTGTATTATGTCGTCAAGCTCTATTGTTCGACGAACACCTTATCTCCCGGATATGATAGGGAGACGAGCTTTATCGTCGGGACTCAGCTTGAGGCGTCAGACGTCCTGATCGCGATAGCCCGAGCGTATCGCATGTTGGATGCTCTAGTACCGGCAGTTGCTCTAGTACCGTCCGCTGCTCCATTGGCCAGGCTGGAGGATCCTCCGGAGGAGTCCACAGGTAGTCAATTGAAAAGACGTGCTCCGATGGAAGCGGGGTCTTCTGTACCAAAAAGGAAGAGAAAGGTTCTGGATATCTCAGAAATCTGGCCTTAATAGGCTTTTGAGCCCGTCCTAGGAGTTTGACGAAAAAAGAAGCCAGAGCCTTCCCATGCAGCTTGGCCATGAGAGTAGCTGAAACCTAGGGAGGTTTCCCTTTGAACCGTACCATTAGAGGCACTTCAGCGCTATCTCGACTTCTGCTTCTGCTTCGGCCTCGACTTCATCATCAGCGTCGTCAGCATGCTCATCCAAGTAGACTGATTTGTAGAGATCGAGGTCAGTGAAGAATTTCTCGATTCCTCTTAATGGATCGACGTCAGCAAACTCTGTCCTGACTATGCCATTACTGGACCCATATTTTATGCACTAGTGGAGAGTAGATGGCATGACCATATACTCACGTATCCATGAACATCCTATCAAGACATTATAAGAGATGTCGATATCGATGACATCGTAGGTCACCTCTGTCTGGAGATCGCCAATGTGGCACTTCAGACAGATCTTGCCCAAAGGATTACTCTTTTTGACATTAAAGCCGTTGATAGTGGTATTAGATGCAGTCAGCCGATGCATCAGGATCCTCAAGATTTGTAGTAGAGTCCAAGGGATGATGCTGAGAGAAGATCCCTGATCGATTTGTATCCGATCCACTTTGATGGCACCAACGTGCCTGTTGGGCCTGTTGTTCTTGAGCAGCATGTCCTGCTAAGTAAATATAATGTTGAAGATGATTGCCCCACATTATGGCATTACGGACATGCGGTTGGGTCCTCTTAAGGGTGCAGGACCTAGATTATAAAAGATTCGGCATCCTACAGTGCTTCGTATTGCTCATCCCGAGTATCTTTGGAGAGTCGAAAAAACTCAAATATGGGTAGCCGAGCCAGAGTACTGGCAAGTTGTGCCAATATATCAAAGTTTTGGGGTTTACTCAACCCCGAAGCACCTTCTTTTCTTAGAGGCTTGTCAAAACAAGCCTCCTTCTGTCTCTATTTGTTGGCTGCTTGATGTTTGGATGAACCCTCCGCTTGGGCAGCAGTAGTGGTGATGGGAGGTGCCTCCTCAGTCGGAACCACCTCCCGCTGAGTGTTCTACTGTGACCATGTTACCACTAGAATAGCTTCCTCCGGAGGGGCAGTAACCATTTGGCAAGGCTTAGACTTCTTGTCTTTGGTTTTGGTGGTAGGACATACCACCGGTTTAGTCAGTTTCGGAGCTAGATCTGGGTGAACCCACATGATCTCACCCTGAGATATAGTGAGTGGCACCAGTCCACTCACGTTGTCACAAGTAGATGAAAGTTTGGTCACTTCCATTATCACCTTTGGAATAGAGACGATGCATCTTGGGCCTCAGTTGGCGACAGGATGCCAAACTAAAGGGATACCATGTTTATTGAGACTATCTTGTCCTCACAGTCGAGAGAGAGGACATTCTCATTGATCATGCGTTGTAGGTAGTTCTTCAGTATGTAGCAGCCTCGGGTCAGGTGTCCTACAAACCGATGGCAGTGACAATACCTCAGATCGCCCACCTATTCGACCTCATCTGGGAGCTTAGGGTCAGGTAACTCAATTTTGTCGCTTTACATTAGCATCTCGAAGAGCTGCAGGGTGTTTTCGTCAATGAAGTAGTAAACCACCTTCTACCGTGGTGCAGTTGGTGGCTTCTAAGCGGGGGCCGACGTACCGTTGGAGGTACTCAAAGTCAACGCCTGCTTTCCCTTGGGATCGTGCCCACTATTGTAGCTGTTTGCGACGTATTTTCCTTTGACGTCGAACCCAGGGAAGCTGACCTCCAGAAGACGAGCATCATGAGCTTTCATTTTGGCACTTTCAGTACTGATTATAAGCATGGTCCAGTCTGTGTATTGGGTGGAGTCGACCCAAAGCATAACTACCGATGTCATATTCTTCCGGCTTGAATCCCTTAGCACATATTTTGGGGTGCCAGAAGGTAGCCTTAGATACGATTGCCGAAAGAGCTCTATGAAGGCTCAAACTGTCTCTTTCTCCACCTGGGTTATCTCCATAAGGGAAGACATGGTCATATCCTTTCCACCGTCATAGAATCATGAAAGGAAGAGATGCTTCAGGTCGTCGAAGGAGGATACGCAGTTATCACGGAGGTTACAAAACAATTCATAGGCGACCCCCATAATGCTGCAATGAACAGACTCGTGAGCATGCATCGTCTTTTGACAGATGCCCCATCATGGAGTAGAAATAGGTCAGATATAGATGGAGAGACTCATTTTCATCGAATGGCAACAACGATTATAGTTTATAGTCAGGGGGATAAACCACATTGTTCATCTCAAGAAGATAGGGCTGTAGAATTCCGAGCTTTTTACGCTCATCTTGTTTATCCTAAGCCTCGAAACGAGTGCGTAACTCTTTTATAAGCTCGAATATTTTTTTAGTAGAGCTTAAAGAAGGTGAGTGAGGCTAGGTATGATTCTCAGCTTCTAAGGGAGTGGATGACCAGGGCTAAGTGTGATGATTCGTCCCTGAAGGTACCCGCTAAGGAGGTACATTTGACCTTTTATTGGCTCCTGGGTCAAGACTGGCGGATGTAGGAGCCCTTGTCGAAGATGGGTAGCCAACGTGTTCCGGATGTCGAACATAACCTGAGATAAGGCCGCATAGAGATGGTAAGAGTTTTAAGGCCCATCTCCAAGGTGTCCATATGATGCACAAGATCTGGAGCTGAAGTCCCTTCGTCCTCTTTATTTCCATCCCCGTCATATGAAAAGACATGACATTGGTTGAAAGGGACAAAATGGTCGACCCTTCTCTTTCATCCTCACTTTCGTGGAGGAAAGTCGACATCAGGGCTTCCTTGTCCAAATCCCTGACTTGGCTACCTCCGGCTGCTTCGGTGTCAATTCCTTGACAAACCTCATTATCTTCAAATGAGGGATTATTATAGAAAATCGGGGTCTGACTACCACCCCGACCTATATTGTCAATGTGGTTTTCACCTTCAATCGGATATTCTAGAATTCCCCAGCAATGGGGATTATTGACTTTTTCCTTTTGGTCGGCTTTTTGATGTACTAGCCGAAGTCGGAGGGTTATTGGTTTTAACCTTTCTTCCAGGAGCAGGAGAACTGAAGATGACGTGGCATGAGGCAACCAAGAGTTCTTCCTCTTTGTCGATTGGCACCTTTTTTCTGAGACGATGTCGAACAGGTGCGGTAGATTGTAATCACTGGAACACAGACTATTATGGTGGTGGAACCACTATTTTGCAACAACATCAGTTGATGGTGACTGTTGCACAAGTGTGTCCCGTGAGGGATGCGTTGTGTTTAGTAGTCATCTCCCCAGATCTACATTTATGAGTGATCACAGTATACAAATCATTTGAGAAGAGGTTCACATTTACACCCTCTTCAGGCGCCTGACTAGGCCAAGCGTCAGGGTATGTATGTGAGTGATGCACCTACTGATCCAGTTCAAGCGCATGAGATGCACGCAAATCATTAGTGGGATAGAAGAACGAGTCAAAACCACTTCATATGTATAACCCACATGGGCGCATGGGTTCGACACCATAAGATTTTCCCCCTGACTTGGTTCAAGCGCATAAAATGCACCCAAGTGGGATGAAGACAATATTGTGAGTCAAACCCACCTCATACGCACAGCACACGTGGGTGCATGGGTTCGACAACACAAGATTTGCCCCCTGACTTGGTTCAAGTGCATGAAATGCACACAAGTGGGAGGAAGACTTTAACAGTTGACCTATTCATAGTACGAAAGCACCTCAGTCAATTTTGTAAAACTTACCATCAGCTGAGCGCATGACTTTCAACACGCATTTTTTGTTTACTGCTGGCATAGCACTTTGAGGACGCATATCCCGTGCTGCCTTATATTTCTTTTTACTTACCCACAAAGGTGCATAGTACTCAAAATTTAACTCTTTCTTACCTTGATAGCGAGTGGTTCTGTCGAAGACAGAGAGCTTTTCCTTTACATCAGAGCTCATGAGAGGGAGGGTGGTTGCGCCCTTGTTCCATCGGTGCATCTTCTTCGATTGTGAAGAAATGGATTAGAAATTGTAGTCAGTACTGCACTTTCCTGGCAGATGCACTGCTCCAGTAACAACTCCTTGCTTGATGATGATGTTAGCAGGAAGGGATGGCTGCGCTGCAGCAGCTTCTTTGGTTGTGGTGCTTGGCGGATCGCCCTTGGGCACCCAGACTTGGCAAGTCTTCTTTTGCTTTGGCAACTGCTTCGAATGACTCACGCTGCTTTCAGAGATAAACTTCTTGTACGCTTGCTGATCGAAGCACACCACTAGTGTCTTCTAGGAGGAGCTGAGCTTGTTGTCATCAGATTGAAGCATAAACTTTTTATTGGAGGAAAAAGTGGTCCCCAGCAAAGTCGCCAACTTATTTGGCATTAAAAAGTATTGAGAAACTTTTATATATAACAAACGTAACAGAGTACAATTTTGGACCCTTGATGGAATCCTTCGAGTACACTTTATTTTTATCTGGGAACCGTGACGATGGAGAGTTGATTCTTTACTCCGTTGACGTTCTGACGACAATTTTGAGTTCTCTGAATGTCTGGATGAAATCTGGAAAGAAGCGAAGAGTTGAAGACGAATAAATAAAGAAATGATCCTTCTATTTATATGTGACGGAATTATCCATTCATGCACGCATATACGATGTGTGCATGAAGATTTTGCACGTAAAAATGTTACGCACACGGCTTTGTTGGGCACAGGGGTGCTATACCAGAAGGCTTAAACTGAATATGTTATAAACTGTCCTATTGGACTGCAGAGGAGCTGACATGTGGCAGTTGTTGTGATTCATTTGTTGCTGAGATCTTTAATGGTTAGCACCCCTTCATGAGAAGAACTGAGTCAATCACACGTGGCACATGCACATTTATCAAGGATCTTTGATTTTTTGAAGGATGATTTGATTTGATGTGCCTGTAAGATCAGACGCATGAGTAGACTTGGGCGTATAACTTCTGAGAATCAATAGCAAGTCTAGGCGCATGGCTTTGGAGGCGCATGTAAAGTTTCGGGCACATGGCTTTAAAGCCGCAAATAAGTGTTTAGTCGGCCACATGGCAACTGCTCAGTCTTCAAGACGCGTGTTGTCGACTTCTGACTTGAGCATTAAATGCTTTGACAGGAGGCGTGCTCAAGTAAGCGCATCACCTGTGGGCGTATGTACTCATACGCTCATCAGTTGTAGGGCGCATCTATTATGAGACGCATGAGACTGAGGGGCGCATCTGCTGTGAAGCGTGTCTCCTTTGGTCAACCTTGTTTGAGCATTTCGAGGCTCAAATTAATGATTTGACTTAGCTGAATTTGAGATGGAAAATTCATCACCATAAATGCTAGGTTCATTGTACTAACTTCTAGAGAGCTGCCACTTGGCGCATGGGTTTGGTTTCCCTGGCCTGTAAATAGCATTCTTTGTGGTGAAGAGAGTTTGCTCGTTCTCATTTTATTCAACTTTATGTTTGAGAATGAACTCGACCGATCCTTCTTCTTGGCAAGATGTGTTGGCCCATTGGTCATGTTCAAACCAGATTTTAGTAATTGATCTAACCCTGTCTAGATATAAGGGCTACTAAGATGACTGCTGAGAATTACTACTGCTACCGTTCAAGACTTGGAGCCATTTTACCATTGAGTCTGAATTTTTAATATCAATGTATTTTTTTATAATTTATTGAGTCTAGGAATACAATGTATACCGAGTCATATTGGCTAATAGGTTATCCCAAAATATTTTCAAAATATCATTTGTTTTGAAAATAAGCCCATTTACAAAAGTTCTGAACTGCTTGACTTCTCAAAAGCCTAAAACCCGATTTACAAAACCCTAACCAACCAATTCTGGACCAACAGAATTCGGACCGAGCACAATTTGGCCTGAGTTTGGTTCGTAGAATGTTGGCATTTGAATCCAGTCTTCCCGCAGTTACAGATGCAACGGCTATCTGTCGAGAATCTCTCAAAGAATTCTATCCAAATTCTCTCTTTGGAAAACATATAAATAGAGAAGAATTTCTACCATTTCAACACACCAATTCACTTTCTCTTCTTTTTTCTCTAAGCCTACTACGGACTTCCAAAGCCTTCTAAGCTTCTCATTTTTAAATCCCAAGCTAGTTACAATCCTCTAGTCGATTTGCCAGTGCGGTACGGTCTAGAAGTTTCAGATAATCAGAGGCTTGATTGAAGATAGACACTTCACAATTAAAGTTGGTAGTGTGCTTCGCATCAAAGCTCGCGTTTGTAGAAGTTGCAAGAACTTCGCATGAAAACTTGCGATATTTTTCTATAGTAGATTTCAACTGGAAGTTAGAGTTCTTCCGACTGGATTAGTCCTCACAAGAGAAAAACCAGTATACATCATTGTGTTTGCATTTGCTCCCTGCTCTCTCTTTTATATTTATATATTTGTGATATATTATGTGATCTTAATACTAAAATTTTTTTAGATAATTTTCTACTGCCTGCTCGATTCATCCCCTCTAGAGTATATCACTTTATATCTCGTTCCTACAATTTTATCAGGACTCTATTATTTGGCTTAACATCCTTCGAGCAGATCCTCATTATCAATTGTTATACCCTAATTCCAATTATCCTATAATTGGTATTATAGTGGGTTATACAGGTAAATAAAGGTAATATTGCTATTATTTTTTAGATCACTATATCACACATGGCAATTGTGAAATTTACAAGTGACGGCCAAGCCACAAACATACCTCCACTGTTCGATGGTACAAACTAAAAATACTGGAAAATATGTATGAATTTCTTCTTAAAATCTCTAGATTTTGATTTATTATCTATTGTAGTTGAATGCTATAAAACGCCCTCGTGTGTTCTTGTTGATGAAAAATTGGTTGAGAAAGCACATGACAAGTATACTAACTCTAAAAAAAGGTCAGTCTTGACGCACGTGCTATTAACGCTTTATTTTGTGCTTTAGACTGGACTGAATTTAACAGGGTGTCTATATGCACAATATCTAATGAAGTATGGAAAGTTCTCGAAGCTACTAACGAAGGCATAACGCAAGTCGACGAGTCAAAGATCAGTAAACTTACTCAAGAGTATGAGGCGTTCAAAATGAAGCCAAACAAATCTATTATCAGATGTTTACAAGATTTCTGGATATTATAATTCCTTTGTCTTCTCAAGGCAAGGAATACAATAACCATGAGAAGATTCGTAAATTGCTATGAGCTCTCATGAAAACTGGATTCCAAAGGCTACTGCAATTATTGAAGGAAATGACCTCACTACTATGTCTCTTGAAACGCTCATGGAAAAGCTACACATTCACGAGATGAAACTTTAAGGATTTGAAAAAGTTGCACCAAAGGAGAAGCCAATCGCCCTCAAAGCTTAATACAGAAGATCTGTCGAAGAATATTCCGACGACAGTTATTCTGACTTTGAAGATCAATCTTTCCTAGTAAAGAAGTTCAAGAAGTTCATGAGATTCAATCGAAGAACAAAAGAACACAACAGCGACAATAGCAACAATGAAGAAGATCCAATCTGCTACGGTTGCAAAAAGAAATGACACATCAAGTTTTCGATAGCATCATCATCAAACAGGAAGGAAAATAAATATGAAAAAGGGTACCTAAAGAAATTAACCTCCATGAGATATGCTAACACAAGCATATGGCATGAAAGTGAAGCCAGTGACTCAGAAGATGAACAATCAGATGACGCTGCAAATGTATGCTTAATGGCATATGTTCAGGTAAATACTAATCCCTTGTTTGATGCTTATGATGATTTTACCTTTGAACATTTAGGTGAAGCCTTTAGATACCTCTTAGGAGACTACAAAAAATGGTATAGCAAATACCAGACCTCTAAGAAGGTACTCAAAGAGTACAAAGGTGAAATAGGAAGACTTACCGACCTATAGCTGAGGTTAGAAGTAATGATATTTCTAGTGAGACAAGTGAGATTTTCTTTGTCAAGTTGCAATTACATGAGATTACATGATTATTCGAAGAAAAAGATAAGACCATTGCTAAACTAGAGGAAGACTTATCCACAGCGAAGAAGAGCCATCAATGTGCACTAGTCAGAAATGATGCACTCACAGCTGACTATAATATACTTTATGACATATCCAAAAAGTTAAAAATTATGTTAGGAAGACAGTATAAAGTTGTTGCTTCCTACCCTAACATGTGTCACTTATCGAAACATCGGAACACAGTCAAACCTAACATTGTCAGACCAAACCCAGTCAAATCTTTGCCCAAGAAGACTAACCGGCATACTTTTTGTTACAAATATCCAACTAGAAAACCAAGACCTACCAATCATGCACAACACACTACATCTGACAGTCAACATGCTAGATGTCACTATTGTGGCACCATTGGTCATATTTCTCCTGTAGTAAGAAAGCTAGTTGATTTGAAGATATGTGCATGGATACCAAAGACTAACATCTGAGGACCCTACAAGAAATGGGTACCAAAAGTTTCATCTGTAAATTCTTTTGTAGGTGGAACACCCAACTCATGGTAAGAGCAAGTGGATTCTCGACAGCGGTTGCTTACGGCACATGATCGGTGATGCTTCTCTATTTGCAACATTTTCGAAGAAGAAAGAAGGATATGTCTCTTTTGGTAATAACTTTAAAGGATATATAATAGGTATCGGCAACATTGGTAAGGCTCCCTATCCCGTTATTAAAGATGTCTGTCTAGTAACCGAGTTAAAACATAACCTACTCAGCAAAAGCCATTTAGCTGACCATGGTTATGGTATTAACTTTGTCAAAGACATATGTATTATAAGGTATTACTCAACTAGTAGTACTATCTTTGAAGGTATTAGGAAGACAAGATATATGTTTTTTATTTGTTAGAAGATGCTAACAAAGCAGGTAGATGCTTACTTTCCAAAAATGATGAAAGTCAATTATGGCATATGAGACTCGTTCATGCAAATATGGAAACAATTTTAATACTATCCATAAAAAAATTGGTACAAGGCTTACAGAACATCACTTTCAAGAAGGATACGGTATATAGTAAATGTGAAAAGAACAAAGCTACTCGATCCTCATTTAAGTCCAAGAACGATGTAAGTACCACTAGAAATCCATAATTACAGTATATAGATTTATTTAGACCTAGTAGAATTGCAAGCCTAGGTGGTAAGTTATATGCATTTGTAATAGTAGATGATTTCTCTAGAAACACGTGAGTATATTTTCTCACACACAAGAATTATGCATTGTCGGAATTTGCCTCTTTTGGCAAGAAAGACCAAATTGAGAAAGGATTCATGATCACGCGTATTCGAAGTGATCATGGCAACGAATTCGAGAATACAGAGTTAGAGCAATTTTGGGACACACACGATTATTTACATGAGTTCTCCTGTCCGAGGACTCCACAACAAAATGGTGTTGTAGAACGTAAGAACATGACTCTATCTGAAATGGCTAGAGTAATGTTAAACCGGTTTAGTCTACCCAAGTATTTCTGGGCTAAAGTTGTCAATGCAGCTTGTTATGTTCTCAATAGGGTTTTTATTTGGCCTAAATCGAAGAAGACTCCCTATGAGTTATGGTTTGATAGAACACCCACAGTATCTTTTTTTAAGTCTTTGGTTGCAAATGTTTTATTCTTAACACTAAAATAATTTGGGAAAGTTTGATAAAAAGGCCGATGAAGGTATATTTTTAGGTTATACGGCCAAAAGCAAAGGATATCGAGTTCAACAAAAGGACTATGAGCATCGTAGAGTCAACGAATATCGCTTTTGACGAACTAAATCAACAGAGGATCGACAATGATGATGAAGATATCTATACACCGAGCAAAGCACCTACAGAACCATCGAGCAAAGCACCTACAGAACCAAAAATCGGAAACGACTACCTTGAGAGTCTACCAAAAATAATAAAGTTTACGGCTGACCATCCCAAGGAATTGGTAATAGGTGAGATTACCAAGGTATAAGTACTCGTTCCTCTGCCAAAGATATAGCTTCTTGTGTTGCATTTATTTCACAGCTTGAACCAAAAACTATTAAAGAAACATGTAGCGATAATAATTGGTTAGATGTTATGCAAGAGAAATTAAACCAATTCGAATGAAATCAAGTTTGGGAACTTGTTCCCAAGCCCTTGTATCATTCGGTCATTGGCACCCCTTGGGTATTTCGAAATAAACTGAATAAGAATGGTTTAGTCACTCGTAATAAGGCTCAACTCGTAGTTCAAGGATACAACCAAGATGAAGGTATCGACTACGATGATACCAATGCCCCAGTTGCAAGATTAGAATCCATTCGCATGTTATGTGTATTTGCATATTTTCATAATTTTAAACTTTTTCAAATGGACGTAAAAAGTGTATTTCTTAACGTTTTAATAAAATAAAAAGTTTATGTACCTCAACCTCCAGGATTTGTTAATTTCAAAAACCCTAACTATATTTTCAAGTCGAAGAAAGCTTTATACGGTCATAAACAAGCCATGCGGGCTTGGTATGATCGTTTAAACTCTTTTCTACTTGATAACGATTTTTCAAAAGACAAGGTTGATACCATACAGTTTATAAAATCTTTTAAAAGAAATCTTCTTTTAATTCAGATTTTTGTTGACGATATTATTTTTTGATCTACTGACGAGTCTTTTGTTAAAAAAATTTAAAGTGTATGCAGAATGAGTCTGAGATGAGCATGATGGAAGAACTCAAATTCTTCCTTGGACTGCAAATCAAACAAACTAAATAATAGGACGTTCATCAATCAAGCCAAATACACAAAAGATTTGCTAAAGAAGTTCGATCTGGAAGCTGTCAAACCTCTTGGCACTCCGATGGCAATTTCAACCAAGCTTGATATAGATGAACAAGGCAAACCTGTCAACATGGTATGATTGGTACTTTACTTTGTTTAACTGGTAGTCGCCCTGATATAATATTTAGTGTTTGCTTACGTGCTAGATTCCAAGATAATCCTAAAGAATCACACTTATGCACAGTTAAGCGTATCTTTCGATACCTTAAGGATACTTCTTCTGTCAGCTTATGGTATTCCAAAACTACATCTTTTGACCTAATCGGTTATTTGGATACTAATTTTGCTGGATGCAAAGTGGATAAAAAAAGTACTAGCGGTACGTGTCATTTCCTAGGTAAGGCTCTAGTCTATTGGTTTATCAAGAAGCAAAATTCTGCTGCATTATCAACTACTGAGGCTGAGTATATTGTTGTAGTACGTTGTTGCGCATAAATTTTGTGGATAAATCAAACCATAGAAGACTTTTGTTTACATTATACACACATACCCATTTTCTATGACAACACTAGTATTATCAATTTGACTAAGAATCCTGTAGTCACTCTCGTACTAAGCATATTGAGATTCTACATCATTTTCTTAGAGACTATCAAACAAATGGATATATAAACTTAGAATATATAGACACAGAGAAACAATTGGCTGACATCTTTACAAAACCATTAGCGGAAGATCGTTTCAATTATTTACATCAAGAATTAAGAATTTTAGATGTCAATAATATTAAATAATTCTATTTTATTAATTATTTTTTAATATGCCAAAAAAATTTTGAGACAAGCCTACAAAGGATCTGTCTGTCACCATGGGTAAGGCTAAAGCAAAACGGTACTTAACTGTTCTCCTGTGAACCTCAGTTAGCTGGAAAAGTACCCCTACAGATAATCTGAGACAGTCAGTGCGTAACAAAATCTAATTCATAAAGTAATGTTGATTATATTAATTGAAATCTGAAATTACTAAACTTGGAATAAAATAATTGAAAAAGAATCATGAATACAAAGTGGCACTTATTTCTGTGCAAAATATCTCAACAGAACTGTAGCATTTGGTTTCCTAGTATTAAAATTTTATTTTGGATAATTTTTTTCATTTATATTTATATTTTATTACTATTAAGAATAGAGTGGTTAGAATTATTGTTAAATAGAGATCATTTGATTTTGGGATCATACGAGGGCGTACCTAAGCCTATAGGTGAAGTATGATAAATTATGTCACATATGGTTTCTAGGGTCCCGAGATAGTCCCAAATATGTTATTTTATTATTTTAGATTTTTTTAGGAATTTTTGGGAATTTTTGGATAATTAAAACGTATAGAATTTATTTTTCATAGGCTTTTGCGATTTACTGTGGGGTCACACAAAGTGATTTTGAGGCAAAACATTTTATCTAGACTTTAGACACCTAAAGATAGTTTCTAGAATTTTTTAGGATTTTTTTTGGATTTTTTTGGAATTTATTTGGAGCTAAAATGAATTTTGAATAATTTTCAGTAATTAAATAACTAATTACACCGTCATCAGTACAGTCAGCCATGCCAGTCAGCATCCTGGCCCACCTGTCAGCCTCTGAGCCTTTTCTGTACTGGTCTGCGTGTCAGTAAGCCGAACAGCTGACTCAGCTGTTTCTATATTAAGACCGAGCTAAGCCGAGCCTGAGCTACTGAGCCAAGCCGGATGGATGCTGGACCATCCGATCTGTGCGGAGCCGCACAGATTATGACACGTGTCACAGTCAGCCACCTCAAGCCATAGTCCATCGACTCTCTCTCTCTCTCTCCCTATATATAAGTAATCAGTTATTTCGTAAACCATAGATTTAATTCAGCAGCCTTTTGTGGAGGAGTTCAGTAGAGTTCTTCGTCTTCGCGGAGCGATTGCCGTTGATCTGGAAGTCCGTTTCATGCACCATTTTTTTAGAAGCATATCGTGGTTAGGTTTCTGAATATCGACTTTAATTCCTAGAATTTTGTGTTCGAATTTCTAGATAATTATTTGAGTGTCGGTTATCCAAAAATTGATACGTTGTACGGTTTCTGAGATTCCAAGGGATCCCAAACTCCTATTCGCGATCAGTTTGAAGTTTTGGAAAGCTGACATCGAGCTCTACAACATATAATTTTTCTAAAAATTTAGAGTTTCATGTAGTATTTTATTTTTCTCGTAGAAGTCATATTTGGTCAACGATTCATCAATTTGGTCATGGTTAGCCATAATGGAGATAACTTTTCACCAAATCGTGATTTTGCGGCATGGTCGATTCCAGTGCACTCGTGGCACTGAAATCTACCATGTTGCACGCTCAAATTTTTGAATTCATAATGTTTGACTAGTTAGTCAACTGTATGTCTTGGTTTGCATACCACGGGTCCCGAATTTGGAACTGTGACTTTCCTTGGCCAACTATTTGTATTTAGATTCTATTTTTAGATATAAACAGGTTAAAATAGGTTTTTAGTTGGTTTGTTCTAGAATTGAAATAGGATTAATTATGTTAAACCATTAGCCACTTTCTAGGATTTTTTAGAGTGGGAATCGTTGATCTATCTTATGGTTGTTTTTGTGTTGGGGTAGATCGGGCTACGACATCTCGAGTTGTGATTTCATCATCTATCGGAGAAGGCAAGTATCACTATGATCTATGTTTCCTTTATTTTATACTGTATGTTTCATGTCGTCTTTTTACTAATACTTTTTTATGATTCATGCTGTCAATATTCATGATTACTATTGTGCACGAGAGTTAGAATCATTAGGGTATATATACATGTTCATCAGTTATTCATTGTTTCTCATTGTTTACAGTTTCTCATATTTCTAATGTTCATCGTAATAGACATGTATTGTGAGTGAGACGAGCGGAAGAATACAAACAAGTAAGCATGTGGTCAACGAATTGAATACAGACCCCCTATACATTGATTGTATAATATCAGTCATGCACCACATGTATGACTGACGGATATCCCAAGCCGTCTACATGCTGAAAGTTGGTATTCTAAAATACACAGTACACGTGACTTAATCATTGTTGCTCTATTGTCTATTGTTCTTCTTTCGTCAAGTCTACCTTCTTATGGTCATCATGTCTTAGTGGTATGTCAAGCCCATCTTCATATTGTTATCATATCTCAAAGGTATTTTCTTATCATACCATGTCATGCCTATATTTATCTTTACTTAAATTTCTTTTTTCGTTACTTCATGCTCGTATACTATATTGTGTAATGTAGTGTTATGGTGATCTTGCTCTAATCCTGACTGGATAACTATTTTTTAGCTTTAGACGACGATATTTGTCCCGAGGTCTACGGTGAGTATGTTGGCGACCCTGACATCACTGGCGTACCCGATTCCAACACTGATACGAATTAGCATATTTTTTTCCTTATGGATTCGTATTAGTCAGTATTTATAGTTATAGAGTTTAGTTTGTTTTATTTTCTGCTATCCGGGTTTGTTCCCGAGACTTTTCTAAGTTGTAGTGGATTATTTGATTATTATAATATTGAGACTATTGGATATAATATTTTTGGTTAATATTGATGGCTTAGTTGTGGATGATATATATGCGTGTTGTGCTTGTTGTGGACCATTGTTATCATAGACAGCGTACTACCACCGATGCTGCGGCATAGGCTGGACTTGGCCACGTACTCGTATCCCGAAAAGCGGGAGCGGGTCATGACAAGTTTTTATGGTGGTCCTTGCAGGTCCAATTTTGTAAAAAGTAGCGAACTCGTGGTAGTACTTAAGTCAGATGTACTACTACGAGCCTGCGAATAGAGTTGAAGTTAGGAGGTTATATCATCCACAAAATAGGATTTCTAACCCTATGAGTCTAATTTTTCTTCGGATCTTCTTGTCTTCTATTTGCATCATGCTTGATTCTGTCCGTAATTTCTTCGATATATTTGTATCTACCGTCTAATCATGTCGTCTCCTTCATTTTAGTTAGCAAAGGTTGATATAAGGCGTAGTGTGATCCATAAGGTTAAAGAGGGTACCTGACCCATATATCCAAGAGCCTAAGATTCCCACACCCGAGGATGTTGTGTTTATAGAGCCTACCGTCGTTATAGTTTAGGGTGCATGCTTAATTAGTTGGTAATGATTGGTTGATTAAATATTATTAATAAGTTTCCTTTATATTGCTAGTAATTATATGTCCATGATATAGCTTATGAATTATTATTAGATTGCTTATAGGAGTTATGTATTTATATTATGCTATTAGAGACGTTTTATTTTTTAGGACAAAAATCTTTTAAGGGGGATAGCTTGTAGCATTTGGTTTCCTAGTATTAAAATTTTAGTTTGGATAATATATTTTTTACTTATATTTATATTTTATTACTATTAAGAATAGAGTGGTTAGAATTATTGTTAAATAGAGATTTGATTTTGGGATCACACGGGGGCATACCTAAGCTTATAGGTGAAGTATGATAAAATTAGGTCACATATGGTTTCTAAGGTCCCTAGATATTCCCAAATATGTTATTTTATTATTTTAGATTTTTCTGGAATTTTTGAGAATTTTTGGATAATTAAAACCTATAGAATTTATTTTTCCATCGGCTTTTACGATTTACTGTGGGGTCACACGAAGTGATATTGAGGCAAAACTTTTTATCTAGGCTTTAGACACCTAAAAATAGTTTCTAGAATTTTTTAGGATTTTTTTGGGCTTTTTCTGGAATTTATTTGGAGTTATTTGGAGTTAAAATAATTTTTTAATGATTTTTAGTAATTAAATAATTAATTACACAGTCATTAGTACAGTCAACCATGCCAGTCAGCATCCTGGCCCACCTGTCAGCCTCTTAGCTTTTCTGTACTGGCCCACGTGTCAGTCAACCGAACAGCTGACTCAGCTGTTTCTATATAAAGACTGATCCATGCCAAGACGAGCCTAAGCCACTGAGCCAAGCCGAATGGATGCTGGACCATCCAATCTGTGCGGAGCCGCACAGATTGTGACACGTGTCACAGCCAGCCGCCTCAAGCCACAGCCCACCGACTCTCTCTCTCCATATATATATATATATATATATATATATATATATATATATATATATATATATATATATATATATATATATATATATATATATTTTTTTTTTTTTTTTTTTTTTTTCAGACCTAGCTGGAGGTGAGTATATATATATATATATATATATATATATATATATATATATATATATATATATATATATATATATATATATATATATTATATATATATATATATATATATATATATATATATATATATATATTTTATATATATAAAAATATATATATATATATATATATTTTATATATATATATATATATATATATATATATATATATATATATATATATATATATATTTTAACCAAAACAACTTTTTATTGAAATAAGAAAGGGGGCTCTAGAAGAGCATTACAGACAGGAGCGAGGGCCAAAAGACAAAAGGGCCCTAAGAAACAAGGTAATAAACTCCTAAAAAGGGGAATTCGGAGATTCGAAATTTCGAATTTTCGAATTTTCGCAATGCAACGAAATTTCGAAAATTTTCAAAATTTTGAAAACCAAATTATCAAAAGTAGTGGGTCCGTTGACCGCAGCCAATGGGAGGCCCTAGGGGGGGTGGTGCGGGAACATAGCCCGGTGAGGAGGGCATACAGCCTACATTTTTTTTTTTTTTTTTGGTAACAAACTTTTTTTTTCAAATGCAGACAGGGTCAAACGAAAAGTCGCTGACGCGTCCCCCGAGCACGGGTACTGAGGGAGGGGAAGACACGTTGCCCAAGCGCGCGGCTCGAGGGCACGTAGCCCGAGCGGGGGCTCTGCCCGACGCGCAGCTCGAGGGCGCGAAGCCCGAGCGATGGGGGGGCTGCCCGAGGGGCGCGCGGCCCGAGAGGGGGCTCCGGGGGAGAGGGCCGGGGGGCCCGCTGGCGGAGGCCTGAAGGGGAGGGAGAAGGCGGGAGGAGGCTGGGCTCCGGCGGCCGGCTGACACAGAGCGGAGAGGGAGGGCCGCCGACAGGAAAGATGGGGGATCCGCCAGGGATGGACGACTCCAGGCCGGGAAGGCGGGGGGGCCATCGGCAGGCGACGGAGGGACACAGGACCGCAGGCCTAACTCCGGGTGGGGGGATCCACCAGCAGACGGAGGGAACGCCTGAGATCCGTGGGCTGCGCCACCGCGGGCGAGAGCGCCGGTGCAAGAGGGGGGAAACGGAGAGGGGGCGCCAGCCCTGGGCCGCCGGTGGACTCGACCGGGGGACCGAAGGAAGACGACGCCGAGTTGGGCCACCGCAGGGATGAGCGGGTGGCCTCGACCGGGGGAAAGGGCGCCGCCGCGAGGAGGGGAGCGGGGCGGGCGCTGGCGGCGGAAGCCGAGAGGGGAGCCACCGCGAGGGCGCTGGGCGCCGGGGGCTGGGGAGGGTGTCCGACGGAGGGGGGATAAGGGGATGGGGCCGCTGTCGAGGGAGCAGGCGGCGACGGTGGGAATGCGAATCGTCCGGCCGACGACGAAGTCGAGACCACCCGAGCCCAGGAGAAGGGCTCGACTCCCGAGGGGGGAGGAAATATCGACGGTGGTGGAAGAGCAGGAGCGCCGGTAGGAGACGACACCGAGGGGGCGACCACGGGCGCCGGGGGCGGCGTAGGGAGAGGGGCGGCGGGAGGGAAGGACGCCAAGGCAGGAGCGGTGGTGACCGGCTGAGCCAACGCCGGAGAAGGGGGGCCGGTCCTCGCAGCGGGCGGAGCATCGGGGGGCGCCGGTGAGGAAGGGGACGCAGCGGGCGGGGCTGCGTCCGGCGAAGAGCTGCAACGAGGCCGGTGGCGCCGGCGCCGCCTCGGACGGCGGAGGGGTAGAGGGGCGGGAAGGTGGTGGGGGAAACCCCTGAACGGGACTCCGGCGCTGGGGTAGGGAAGGGAGACCGGCGGAGTTGAGGGCCAGGCCGGCCAACCAGGGGAGGAGGGTTGGCCTCCGAGGGGGACGAAGTGGTGGAAGGCCGCCGCCGGCCCCGGCAGGCCGACCGGCCAGCCGATCTACATGATCCCTGCCGGCGGAGATGCCAGGAGAGGGGTGTCCGCTCGAACCATCCTCGATCATATATATATATATATATATATATATATATATATATATATATATATATATATGTATATATATATATATATATATATAATCAGTTATTTCGTAAACCCTAGATTTAATTCAGCAGCCTTTTGTGGGAGAGTTCAGTAGAGTTCTTCGTCTTCGCGGAGCGATTACCGTTGATCTAGAAGTCCGTTTCATATGCCATTTTTTGTTAGAAGCGTATCGAGGTTAGGTTTTTGAATATATACTTTAATTTCTAGAATTTGGTGTTTGAATTTCAGGATAATTATTTGAGTGTCGATTATCCAAAAATTGACATGTTGCGCGGTTTTCGAGAATCCAAGGGATCTCGAACTCCTATTCGCGATCTGTTTAAAGTTTTAGAAAGATAACATCGAGCTCTACAACATATAATTTTTCCAGAAATTCAAAGTTTCATCTAGTATTTTATTTTTCTCGTAGAAGTCATATTTGGTCAACGATTCATTATATTTGGTCATGGTTAGCCATAATGGCGATAACTTTCGACCAAATCGTGATTTTGCGGCACGATCGATTCCAGTGCACTCGTGGTGCTTAAATCTACAATGTTTCACACTCAAACTTTTGAATTCATAATGTTTGACTAGTTAGTCAATAGTGTGTCTCGGTTTGCGTGCTACGGGTCCCGAATTTGGAACCGTGACTTTCCTTGGCCAACTATTTGTGTTTAGATTCTTTTTTTAGATTTAAATAGGTTAACTTAGGTTTTTAGTTGGTTTATTCCAGAATTAAAATAGGATTAATTATGTTAACCCATTAGCCACTTTCTAGGATTTTTTAGAGTGGGAATCGTTGATCTAACTTATGGTTGTTTTCGTGTCTGGGTTGATCGGGCTACGACATCTCGAGTTGTGATTTCATCATCTATCGGAGAAGGCAAGTATCACTATGACCTATATTTTCTTTATTTTATACTGCATGTTTCATGTTGTCTTTTCACTAATACTTCTTTATGATTCATGTTGTCAATGTTCATGATTAATATTGTGCACGAGAGTTAGAATCGTTAGGGTATATACATGTTCATCACTTATTCATTGTTTCTCATTGTTTACAGTTTATTGTGTTTCTAATGTTTATCGTAATGGACATGTATTGTGAGTGAGTCGGGCAGGGGAATACAAATAAGTAAGCATGTGGTCAACGAATTGAATACAGACCCCCTATATATTGATTGTATAATATCAGTCATGCACCACACGTATGACTGACGGATATCCCAAGCCGTCTACATGCTGAAAGTTGGTATTCTAAAACACACAGTACACATGACATAATCATTGTTTCTCTATTGTCTATTGTTCTTCTTTCATCAAGTCTACCTTCTTATGGTCATCATGTCTTAGTGGTATGTCAATCCCATCTTCATATTGTTATCATATCTCAAAGGTATTTTCTTATCATACCATGTCATGCCTATACTTATCTTCAGTTAAATTCCTTTTATCATTTCTTCATGCTTGTATACTATATTGTGTAATGTAGTGTTATGGTGATCTTTCTCCAATCCTGACTGGATAACCTTTTTTCAGCTTTAGACGACGATATTTGTCCCGAGGTCTATGGTGAGTATGTTGGCGACCCTGACATCACTGGCGTACTCGATTCCAGCACTGATGCGAATTAGCATATTTCCTTCTTTATGTATTCGCATTAGTTAGTAGTTATAGAGTTTAGTTTGTTTTATTTTCTGCTATCCGGGTTTATTCTCGAGACTTCTCTGAGTTGTAGTGGATTAGTTGATCATTATAATATTGAGACTATTGGATATAATATTTTTGGTTAGTATTGATGGCTTAGTTGTGGATGATATATATGCGTGTTGTGCTTGTTATGGACCATTGTTATCATAGATAGCGTATTACCGCTGATGCTGCGACGTAGGCTGGACTTGGCCACGTACTCGTATCCCGAAAAGTGGGAGCGGGTTGTGACAAAAACATCAAGCGAACTCGCACCAAATTCGGCCCGAGTTCTGTTGGTGTTGGGTATTTTAAGTCAGAACCTAAGTACCCCTTCTATTCATCACCTTCCTCCTTCAAATAGAACAGCAGCCGCACGAAAGAGCCACTAAACCCTAGTTCTTCCACCTTTGATTCCTCTCAATTCCTTGGAATTTTCCCACCAAACTTTGGATTCGTAAGCGAAATCTCATTCTCTTCAACATACTTGATTTCTAAAAGGTATAATTTCCTCATTTTCTCTATTTTAATTTTTTTAGAAATTATATACTTTCTTAGAAATTATGCCTAGAATTTATAATCCATTCAAGAGAAAGAAGACGGTGGCTAGCGAAGAAGCCTCCTCTTCGGATCCTATCAAAGGATCGCTCTTTTCGCCCGTCCAAACGGACGATGGGGCATTCAACGAGTTTTTCTTTGAAACTCTTGAACAATCATTATCATGGTATGCAGATTTCTCAGTTCGTAACATATACCCTGGCACACCAATCAAGTGGACGATCTTTCTGTCACACAAAACTTTCTTTGAAGCATTAGGATTGCACAACCTTGTCACTTATTCCTTTTCTATTGCTACAAATGCTATTCGGCTATTTTACTGTAACTTCACCTTAGTCGATGACACTTTCACTGTTAAGAGCCGTGTTGCTGGCATAGAAATTCAATTTGATGATAACATATTAGAGAAGATCCAAAGTATTCCTAATATAGGTGCTCTGCTAGAAGATATCACTGAATTTGAATTTCTAGGAGACACGACTTTAAACAGTTTCAAGAACCAACTTTGTGCTCCTGATCATGTCTGTCCTGAAAAGTTTAAAGCTGCCCATTTGAACTTATTCTTTTATGAGTTGCATCGCCTTATCTATTCCACTATTTTGTCCAAATCCACTTCCAAAGAAGATATGACCACCCTTGAAATGTCTGGTCTTTACCATATTCGTAATGGGATTCCTTTTTCAGTCCCTAAGACGATTATCCAATGATGGGTAGATGTCGCGAAAGGAACATAAACCTTGTTTATGCGATGATTCTTCCTATAATTTTCAATGCTTTGACATCGACTAATCCACTTGTACTCGTGATTCTGAGCCCAAGTATCTTCTCCTCTCTTATCGCAGTGCAGCAGTCCCTCCTGCTCCTCCTACTGCACCACCTCCTCCACCTCAGGATTACCCTATGACTTTTGAGGGTATCCACCAGCACTTATCTGGTATGAGGTATGCTCAGCTGGATGAGCACAACTCTTTCCGAGTGTTTGTTACTGACACATTGAGGAAAAGCGAGTTTCGAGAAGCTGGTCAGTTTTAGGCTCTTATAAACTCACTCTTTTGCAGATCTGCATTTTTCTTAGACTGGTCAGCATACCAGTTCTCTTCTATGAGATCCTACTATTTTTGGCTACCGCTATGAGGATGAGGAGGTCCATCACTTCTTTGAGCTCGATAACAGTTATGACTGGTACCGTAGTTCTGGTGCTACTCCACACCCCTCTCATGGAGCTGGCACTTCTGGGGCTGGTCCTTATGGACATGGTGGCGATGCTAATCGTGATAATGATGACTCTGTTTAGCAGCAAAGGATTTGATCTAGACATTGTTGTATTTTGCCTAGATGTTTTTTCTGATGAGACACAATTATTTATCTATGTGTTCTTGGAAATGCTCTGACATTCCAAGATAGTAGTACTTTATCTTTTATTCTTTCGCACTTCTCTGACTGTTTGCTGAGTTGTTATATTCAAACTCTTTTTCATTATTATGCATCTTCTATTATTCAGTGAGTGTTGTTTCTTTCTTTTTTGTATGAACTTTTGTGTTTTATGCTTAACACTATCTAAATTAGCTTATGCTTCATTCATAAAACTGCCTATGAATTTATGTTATTTCATTATATATTATCTCTGCGTTTCTTCAACGTTCGTCTCTTAAGCATGAATTGTGGGGGAGCTTCACTCTTTGCAATTATTTTGCTAAGTGACAACGGGAAAGAAAATGGACCTAAGATCTTTTCGAGGAAATCTCTACAAATAGAGAAGATAGTATAGTACAATACCATACAAGTATTATGAACAAAGTTTTGATTTTTCTTTCAAATTAAGATCGAGATGTTATATCGGTCAAGGTTTGTCAATTATCAAAATGGGGGAGATTGTTGGTCCATTGGTCATTGATTTTAAAAATTGATCAAACTCTGTCCAGGTATAAGGGCTATTTGGACGACTGCTGAGAACCGCTACTGCTACTGTTCAAGACTTGGAGCCGTATTGCCATTGAGTCTAAATTTTTAATATCAGTGTATTTTAAACAAACTTATTGAGTGTAGGAGTACAATGTACACTGAGTTGTGCTGGCAAATAGGCTATCTCAAAATATTTTTGAAATATCCTTTGTTTTAAAAATAAGCTCATTTACAAAAGCTCTGAACAACTTGACTTCTCAACAGCCCAAAATCCGATTTGCATAACTGTAACCAACCAATTCTGGACCAACAAAATTCGAACCGTGTACGACCCGAATTCAGCCCGAGTTCGGTTGTTGGAACGTTGGCATTTGAACCCAGTCTCACCGCAGTTACGGATGCAATGGCTATCTGCCGAGATTCTCTCAAAGATTTCAGCCCAAATTTTGCCCGAATTCTTCCTTACGAAAACCTATAAATAGAGAAGAATTTCTACAATTTCAAACCAATTCACTTTCTCTTCTTTTCACTCTAAGCCTACTACGGTCTACATATCACGACCTGCACCCGCTTTTCGAGATACAAGTGCGTGTTCATACGTCACAATGTCGGTTGTAGAACGCTGTCAATGCCATGATACTCAAAATCACATAATATAATGCTCATAAATTAAAACTTTATTTCTTATTCACACTACTAAATTTAATAACAACATTCCAAGATTTATATTTAACAAATTACAAAGTCTCACCAATTCTAATACAACATAATGTGAACTAACTAATCTCTAGGTTGACCTCAGCACATACCCATGTCTCCTAATGATCCAATGCACAATGTAGCAGGCGACTAATCTGAAAAATAAGGTTTCGAGTCAGGAATGGAACGAGTACATTCTAACAGTAGTTTCTATAAATGATAAAGTCTATAAAACTGTAAATAATAATGAACTACATGACGAACTGATACGTATGGAAATCATGGCACTGAGGGAGCATGGTAATAATGAAAAGTGAGTATTAAAAACTGATAAGACATGTACTAAAAATGTATAAGTAAAACCAAAAACTGCATCTAACTTAGTGAGTTGAAATACACACTCGACATGTAAAAGGCTAAGGGCAAATCCAGCATCCCGCACGTGAATTGTGCAATTGCTATCAGACACGATTAGACAAATAAAATATTTTTTGGTATATTTACATGTCTACTAATGAATTTTCTCGCCCGACTAGTACTTATAGCTTCAAACAGGTCACGAACACGAAAATACATTGGTCACGAACAACATGTAAAAAATCCACAACTACCACATCGTGTAACAATTGTGTCTAGAATCAACAGATTATCAATGTAAAGTACTATTAAATATATGAATCATAGAGATGATCAAATATAAAAACTATCAGAAATGTACTCGCTTAGGGTCCTTTGCTGGTGAGACAGATAATACTAACCACTCAGCGAGCCGCAAAAGTCAACTCACGCTGTCTCCGGATGCTGAAACAGACATCACCAACGGGTTTATCTTAAAGGAAATGTCTAAGAATGCCTTCCCAAAAGTCTAATTCTGGTCTCAGGAGGAAAATCGTAATTTTATGTCAAAACGAAGTCCGCCGTTGGATCCGCTTTGCACCAAAATGCATACCAGAACCTAAAGTCTTTAAAGCCATCAAACTATATGTCTATGGGTCCGGTTTGACGATATGAATCCAACCGTATGTCTAAAGTTGGATTCTGGTGTTCCGTGTATAAATTTGCCTGTTGGATCGGATCACGGGCCCACCAAAATAGCGTTCCGGTCGCCCTTTTCAGAATCGGACCAAACTTGGCATACAGGAATAGAAAAATAATACGGTCTTGTTGGCACAAGTTTTATCTCGAGATGACGAACGTGCACGAAGTTATGGGCTAGTTTGCAAAGGGGCCGATATGGAATATTTTGTCGAATACGCTTTGATTTCGTCGCGCACGCACAACGAAATTGAGTTCCGTCAAATCCTACACGTCGAGAATATCCATATGTGTCTTTCGATGCTCATGGGTTGTGACCATATTGTTCGGTTTGTCGGGGCACACGTCGTATCAAATTTTTTTTCCTAAATTTTAGTTTTCAAAAATAGATTTTTCCTAAACTTCACAAATGAATTACTTTCTTTACTATAGATGTAAATTAAATACAAGAAGGGTTTTAATCTTCTGTAGGTTGTCTACAAATCTATTCAAACTGATTTTCAAAACTTGCAACATACTGGTCGCAAATCGACCGCAAACAGGGGACGTTGGGACAGTTTCTAACGTCCAAAAATCGAGTTTTTTTTCGATTTTGGAACTCATTTTTCTTCGCACATGATGTGATTAAAATGATCTATTTGAAGGGATTCAAAGGTGTGTTGGTTGTGAACATGCCTGAGAAGATGGATCGAATATCGATAAATCATGCACGGAGAAATCGAGGCACAAAATGATACTATCGCAACTGCGCTGATGTCGCTGACAGCGCCTGTGCAGCGGCTGCTACTACTGGCTGCCACGCAGGCGGCCGGCCATGGCATGTGGGTGGCCGTACAGGCTGTCCAGGGGGCGCGCGTGTGTGAGTGGCAGCGTTTAGAGTTAGGGTTTTGGATTCTCCTTCTTTTCCTCTTTCAATCGATATATGTCTCATTGTAACTACGAGTACATGTCGGGTCTAACTTCTGGGCTCGGCTGGAATTTGCACTGTTCCGAAAGGAACGGTGCTCTCTTTTTCTTTTTCCTTCATTTATATATAATTATATATATACATATCAATTTATACATACAAGCAAAATCATTTCCTAGAAATTTATATAAAATCCTATAAAAAAATTTAGAAAAATATTTTAATAAATAATCTAAATTATACATCTACTACCTATATAAAATACAGCAATCATTTGTTATTATTATTAATAACAAAACTATCAGATTGTAAATACAAGCATTTAATACTTAGCAAATGTTGTAATAATGAAAATAAAATTAATAAAAATTCCTAAACTTTCCCAAAATAGTAAAATACTTTTTTGAAGTTTTTAATACATAAACTGCTACAACTTATCTATGTATAAAATGTAGCATTTAACTTGCTACGAAATATTGACAAAACATAAAGATAAAAAAAGTCCCAATACTTTAAAAATACAGTAAAAATGTATTAAGTAGAATTTAATAAAATATCTGAAGTTTATGGGGTTTACATCCTATCCAACTTAAATAAATTGTCTAATTGTAAAAATCGTTGTTACAAGACTTCGGAAGGAGTTACCATTTCTAGGAAGAGGTACGAGAATAATGGATGCTTCTGCCTGCAGTCTCGGATTCTAAGTACGCCTAGATATTGTCGTGGCATTCTTTGACCACTAACTTCTATAAGTGATTTACTACTGTTTAACATCATTCCTATTGGGTCATATTGATATGAGTTAGAAGGCATTTCTTGTTCAAATATAACTATAACGTGTCGGTCCAAAAGGATTCATTCTTCGCCTAACATGGGAAACTAAGAGTTGAGCTTGAAAGACTTTAATGAAAGGAGAATTTATAGTCCATGAGGATGAGAGCCTATAATAAATGCATGAATCTTGCTATAGAATTAAATAGGTAAGTGTCTGAAATATTTAAATCGCAGTGACTAGGGTATGTGGGTTTGGGTGACAACAAATGTTTCTTTATTTTTCTTTTTTCTTTTTATTTTCTTCTTCTTTTTCTTTTTCTTTTGTTTTTCTTTTCTTTTTTTCCCTTTCCTTTTTTTCTTTTTTTGTAAATGAGTATACAAGTATATATATACTAAGCTTATTAAGATTTTGATAAAGCAAAGTACCTCTATATACCTCTATATATTTATAGAGCAAAATTTTAATTATATAAAATGATTTCAATATAAAAAATATAGCTGTTAATATTTTTGGTAGAAAAGCTTGGGCAAAATACTTCAGTATTTATTTACTTAGTAACACTTACTAGTTTGTATTTATAGGTGAAACAATCTTATCCTTATTTACCAAACTTATTAAGGTTACAAAAAGTCATAAATTGTTAAAATAAAAATAAGATTTATAAAATAGGTGTTTACAGTCTACAACTCCAAAATCCACAAATATATGTCAAAGAAATCATTTATTGTAGTATCAAATAAAATAATATTTATTAATAATAAGAAATCATCTACTATAACCCCTTTTGTAATATGGCCTACTAGGTCACTAAAATAAAACACCAATCATGCATCTACATGGATGCCCTTAGACGCACTACCCGACTACATGGCTTGGGCTGGGTTTGGGTCCAGTCCGGACTAGTTTGGTACAACCGAATTTTCTAAAAATCTTAATATTAATAAATAACTAATTAAATTATTTATAGGGGTCAAGTCGCAACTTCGAATGGTTTTCTTAGTTAGAACTCATATATGGCCTGTCTTTCCTTACTATGGCTACACTAGTCAAAACACGTAACTACACTATCCATGCCACGATTTCTAGCCATCTTGCACTCCAAATCTTAACCATGACTAAGGCCTTCTATCATAATAAATATTTGATTAAAATATATAATTCCAAAAAACAATATTTGGGTCAAATAAATATCAAAAATATATTCTTTTCAAATTTTTGGGAAGAGAAAATACACTTCCAAAGCCTTCTAAATTTTTCATTTTTAAATCCAAAGCCAGTTACAATCCTCTAGTCGATTTGCCAGTGCGGTACGGTCTAGAAGTTTCAAAGTGATTGTAATAAGAGGCGTGATTGAAGGTAGACACTTGACAATTGAAGTTGGTCGAGTGCTTCGCATCAAATCTCGCATTTTTAGAAGCTGCAAGAACTTCGCATAAAAACTTACAGTGTTTTTCATAGGGATTACAACTGAAAGCTGGAGTTCCTCCGACTGGATTAGTCCTCACAAGAGAAAAGCCAGTATACATCCTTGTGTTTGCGTTTGCTTCCTGATCTCTCTTTTATATTTACATATTTATGATATATTCTGTGATCTTGCTGCTAACAAATTTTAGTAGCTAATTTTTTGCTGCCTACTCTATTCACCCCTCTAGAGTATATCGCTTTACATCTCGTTCCTACAAGATGTTGCACTGCGGGTTGTGGATCTCCTCGTTCAAAGAAGCTTTGATTTTGACGACAAACTCCTTTCGACGATTGAGGCTCGCCGAATTAGCTGTGAACCGAGCAGTTCATGCTCGTACAACTTGCTGTTTGAGTCCAGTCTGGATTTGGTAATAGTATATTTATGGAGTCCAAATTATTGACACAAAGTCACAGTCAACCAAATATTGATAACATTGACTAAATAATACTTGTAATAATTCAATACGACACACGACGTCTACATCAAGCTCAAGTCAGAAGACAGCTCAGTCTTTGCAATTCAGTTATATATGAGTCTGTATTTTATACTTTTATTGAGTCTAGACTGTTGTAAACTGGGTCATGCTGAGCTCTTGAGACTTGACCAAAAGCCTACCCAAATCCATAAACTCCACCATCCAGAAATAAGCCCACAGATCCCCAAGAACCAGTTCTGTGCTCTGGAGACAGAGTTCGGGCCGAACTCTGCCTCCACACAGAGTTCGAGCCGAACTTTGTCCCCTAAAAATCAGCAACATTAATTTTAGGGTTAGCTGGTTGCTAGTTGTCCAACGGCCAAATATTTGAAATTTCCTACCCGAATTCTGGCCGAATTCTGCCTACAAAAACCCTATAAATAGACCAAGAATTCTCTCATTTTAAATCATCCAATCTTCTCTTCTTTTCTCTCTTAAAGCTCAAATAAGCCATACCCTTCCCATCTACTAGCCACAAGCTTCGTAAGTCTCGAGTGCTCAGCATCTCTCAGTTAGGAGTCTTGTGCAAGAGTTGAAGAAGTCGCTTGGAAAATTTCGAGCAAATCGCCACTGCGATCCTCTGTAAGAAGTTGACGTGCTCTTCTGAAGAAAAGGCACGGGTTGTAAACTACTATTTCATAAATAGTGGATTTAATTCCGAGCTAGAGTTCTCAGGCCTGGACTAGTCCTCCACGAGGGAAACCAGGTTAAAATCGGCTGTGTTTGCGTATGCTCTCTTGATTCTCACTTTATATTCCGCATTTACTCTGATTAGTTTTATTTGTGATAGAGTTAATTTTAAGTGGATATTATCTCTATATACTCTATTCACCCCCCTCTAGAGTTGCCATCTGTTCTTCAATTGGTATCAGAGCTCTATTCTCTCTACAATGACTTACATCCTAGAGCTGATCCATGGCAACCACACAATCCTTGATTTCCAATCACGGTGAAGGACAGTCCACTAATAGGCCTCCCCTATTCGATGGAGCTAACTCCACGTATTGGAAAACATGGATGAGCTTTTATCTCAAGTCTCTAGACTTTGACCTGTGGACTATCGTCACTGACGGTTATAAAAAGTCCGCCAGGATAGTTGTCAACGGTGATCTCATTGAAAAATCACATGACAAATATTCTGACGAGGAGAAGAAACAGGCAAGTCTAGACGCGAGAGCTATTAATGCTTTATTTCGTGCTATAGGCAGGAATGAGTTCAACAGGGTATCCATATGCACCACATCCCACGAAGTATGGAAGCTTCTAGAAGTGACGCATGAAGGAACCACCCAAGTCAAGGAATCAAAAATAAGCCGTCTCACTCAAGAATACGAGGCTTTCAAGGTGAAGCCAAACGAGACGATTACGCAAATGTTCACAAGATTCCTCGACATCATCAACCCCCTGTCCTCGTTTGGGAAGCAATATTCAAATCATGAGAAGATTTGCAAGCTACTTAGGGGGCTACCAAAAATTTGGAACCCTAAGGTGACAGCCATCATAGAAGGAAACGATCTCACAACCATGTCCATGGAGACCTTGATGGGAAAGCTAATGACTCATGAGCTTGACTTCAAGGACTTCGAAGAGCCTGCTCTAAGGCTAAGGAGATCGCACTCAAGGCTCACCGACGGAGGGCTGAACCCGAAGAGACGGATGACGACAACTCAGAAGATGATGATCAAGTCCTCATGGTTCGCAACTTCAAGAAATTCCTTCGCTTCAACCGAAGGAAGAAGGAACCACAAGAAGATGGTGAAGAAGAGCCAACCTACTATGGTTGCAAGAAGACTAGACACGTCCGAAAAGACTGTCCATTCTTGAAGAAGAGCAACCGCTATGAGAAGCCATACAAGAAGACTTCATCAAAGAAATATGCCAACACAAGCATTTGGCATGAAAGCGAAGCTAGTGACTCCGAGGAAGAAAAGGACTCTCCTCAAGATACGGCTAATGTGTGCCTAATGGCAACATCTGATAAGGTATCAAACGAAGTTCTTGACGACTTCTCTTTTGATGAACTTGGCGATGCTTTCACCGATTTACTCGATGATCACAAAAAGATCATTGGTAAATACAAACACGCCAAGGACAAAATCAAAAGTCATAAAGTCGAAATTCAAAGACTTTCTCCATTGCTTGATAACGTTAGAGACACTTCACCCACGGAAGTCACAGATGAGGTATCGAAGCTTAAACTAAGCCTTCATGATGCTGAAACACGTATTGAGCAACAAACACAAGAAATCACAACACTCAACATGATGCTTGCTGAAGAAAAGAGTAGACACAAGATTTCTATGACTAAGATATATAGCTTAAATTCTAAGGTCACTGAACTGCAGGCTGTCTCTAAGAGATTAGAGACTAGATTGGGAAAACAGGTTGTTCAACCTCAAACCCAATCTCATGAGTCACCCACAAAGCATAACACTCCTAATGCTAGTCATCCGCATCATCCATCTACAACACATAATCATGCTTTCATATACACACAATTTCACAAAGGACACAAACCGCATGCACGTAGAAATAATTATCATATGTCATAAAATCATCATGCTACACACAGTCATCATCATATTGCACAAAGACACAATCAACTTCACTCCACATATAGACAATCTCACCATGCCATGCTATATAGACAAACTCATTATGCTATGCCATATAGACAATCTCATCATGCCATGCCATATAGACAATCTCACCATGCCATGCCATATAGACAAACTCATCATGCCATGCCATATAGACAATCTCATCATGCCATTCCATTTCAACATCATCACCATGCTGGATCTAAATATCATCAATATTCTTATAGACATCATCAGCATGCTCCTAATGTGAATAAAAATGCTACATGCACTTATTGTGGTCTGCATGGACACATATCACCACAATATAGAATCAGAAGATTAGTTGAAAAAAAGATATATGCATGGTTTCCCAAAGCTAACTTTTCAGGACCCTCAAGAACTTGGGTACCAAAGGTCACATCTACTCTTGATGTAGGTGGACCTTCCCTCCTCAACTAAGAGTAAGTGGATTCTCGATAGTAGATGCTCGCGGCACATGACGGGAGACGCACATCTTTTCGCATCACTATCGATGAAGAGAGAAGGATATGTATCCTTCGGAAATAACCTAAAAGGTTATATTATAGGTAATGGTATTATTGGCTATCCTCCCTCTCCCGTAATAAAGGATGTCTGCCTAGTGACCGAGTTAAAGCATAACTTGCTCAGCATCAGTCATCTTGCTGACCATGGTTATGACATTAACTTTGGACAAAACAAATGCCTTATTTATGATAGGTCAACGGGAGATCGCTTTTGAAGGGGTAAGAGAGGATAATATTTATACTTTCTATTTGTCTGGAAATACTAACAATGCAGGTAGATGCCTATATGTTCACAAAGATGAACGGTTACTATGGCACCAGTGTCTTCGTCATGCCAACATGGATAATATATCCAGGCTGTCAACCAAGAAGCTAGTTAGAGGCTTGCCCGACATCACATTCAAAAAGGACACCGTATGTGCCGAATGTGAGTTGAATAAGGCAACCAAATCATCTTTCCATTCCATAAACTCTGTAAGTACTACTAGACCCCTGCAACTACTCCATATGGATTTATTTGGGCCTAGTAGAGTAGCCAGTCTTGGCGAAAAACTCTATGCCTTTGTTATTGTTGATGATTTTTTAAGATTTACTTGGGTTTTCTTTCTTGCAAATAAAAGTGATGCTATTTCGGTTTTCAAGATTTTTGTCAAGAAAGTTCAAAACGAAAAAGGCTACATGATTACTCGAATCCGAAGTGATCATGGAGGCGAATTCGAAAATTCTGATTTTGAAAGGTTTTGTGATTCCAATGGTTTTGAACGTGAGTTTTTTTGTCCAAGAACTCCTCAACAAAATGGTGTTGTGGAGCGGAAGAATAGGACTCTTGGCGATATGGCTAGAGTAATGTTGAACAAGTTTTCACTTCCGAAATACTTTTGGGCTGAAGCTGTCAGTACAGCATGCCACATTTTAAATAGGGTACTTATTCGTCCTATTACGAAAAAGACACCCTATGAGCTTTGGTTTGGGAGAACCCCAAATGTTTCTTATTTTAGAGTTTTTGGATGTAGATGCTTTATCCTTAACACCAAAGACAACTTAGGCAAATTTGATGCCAAAGCTGACGATGGTATTTTCCTTGACTATACTGCCAAGAGTAAGGGATATAGAGTTTTTAACAAACGCTCTTTAATTATGGAAGAGTCTACAAATGTGACATTTGATGAAGATAACAGTGCAGCAGCTACTCTCGATGATGATGTTGAGCCATCAACGTCTACTCCAATGAACACCATAACCGAAACAAATTCTCTGGAAAGCTTGCCTAAGAAATTCTCTTTCAAGCCATCACATTCAGAAAATTTGGTAATCGGTGAGGTTTCACGAGGAGTAACTACTAGATCATCATTAAGAGACTCTATTGCTAGCACTACCTTTATTTCACAAATTGAGCCTAAAAATATTTCTGAAGCTTTCAATGATGAATTTTGGATTTCTGCTATGCAAGAAGAACTCAACCAATTCGAGAGGAGACAAGTATGGGAACTCGTTCCTAGACCAGCTAATCACTCGATTATTGGTACTAAATAGGTTTTTAGAAACAAAGTGAATGAAGATGGTTCAGTCACACGCAACAAAGCTCGTCTAGTAGCCCAAGGATACAACCAAGAGGAAGGTATCGACTACGATGAGACATATGCTCCTGTTGCTAGATTAGAATCCATTCGGATGCTTTGTGCATTTGCAAATTTTCAAAATTTCAAATTATTTCAAATGGATGTTAAAAGTGCTTTCTTGAATGGTTTTATTAAGGAGGAAGTTTATGTAAAACAACCCCCTGGCTTTGAAAATCACAAATTTCTCGACCACGTGTTCAAGTTAAAGAAAGCGCTATACGGCCTCAAACAAGCCCCCAGAGCTTGGTATGAACGGCTTAGCAACTTCTTGCTTGAGAAAGGTTTTTCAAAAGGGAAAATTGACACTACACTTTTCATAAAGTCTTTGAAGGACACTATTCTCTTAGTACAGATATATGTAGATGATATTATTTTTGGTTCTACTGATGAGACTCTCTGTCAAGATTTTGCCAAGTGTATGCAGACCGAGTTTGAGATGAGCATGATGGAGGAGCTCAACTACTTTCTTGGGCTGCAAGTCAAACAAATGTCAAATGGAACCTTCACCTGTCAGTCGAAGTATACAAAGGACATGCTGAAGAAATTCGACCTTGATAATGTTAAACCAATCAGCACTCCTATGGCTACTTCAACCAAACTGGAACCAGATGAGAGCGGCAAACCCGTAGATCAACGTAAGTATCGAGGTATGATAGGCAGTCTAGTTTATCTTACTGCTAGTCGCTCTGATATAATGTTTAGCATTTGCCTGTGTGCTAGACATCAAACAAATCCTAAGGAATCGCACATGACCGCAGTTAAGCGTATCTTCAGATACCTTAAGGGTACAGTTACGGTGGGCCTATGGTATCCCAAGTCAACATCATTTGACCTAATTGGTTACTCTGATACGGATTTTGCTGGATGCAAGGTCGACCGTAAAAGTACGAGCGGTACGTGCCATTTATTAGGAAAGGCTTTAGTCTCTTGGTTTAGCAAGAAGCAGAATTCTGTCGCACTATCCACAACAGAAGCTGAATACATAGCAGCTGGGCGTTGTTGTGCACAAATTCTATGGATGAAGCAAACCCTTGAAGACTATAATTTATCTTTCATGCATATTCCTATCTTTTGTGACAACACTAGTGCTATAAACTTGACTAAGAACCCTATTTGTCACTCACGCACAAAGCATATTGAAATTCGACACCACTTTTTGCGTGATCATCAGCAAAATGGCACGATTAACTTAGAATTTATTGACACTGATCACCAGTTAGCAGACTTCTTCACAAAGACATTATCCGAAGAGCGCTTCAATTTTCTTTGTCGTGAACTTAGAATTTTAGATGAAGCCGTCATAAATTAAAATACACCTGCGTAAATATCGATTATATTGTGATTCTCTTATGATGAACTTGCTATGAGTACAAGCCGAAAGGGTCCTTCTGACAACAAGGCGTAAAAGCCTAAGCGACACGGTGCACTAGTCCTCAGGACTACCGCTAGCTGGGATCCGACCCCTGCAGCTAACTCATGGCAAATTCAAAATACTGAATTATAATATAACTCCTTATTTATTATACGGTATATTTCGATTTATAATCTGCTGACATGCTATTGTTTCAATTTCAATTTGCTATCCTCTCTTGTACTATCTGGTTTATTGAATCCTTTAAGCTTTATCTTTATTGGCTTTCCATACTTAACCATTTTTTTCATACTTCTAGCCTGTTTTCAATTCTGGGACAAAGACCCAAAATTCGGGCCGAACTCTGCCCTTACCAGAGTTCGGGCCGAGTTCGGTCTTCCTGTTCCAGAATCGGGGACTGTTCCAGCCGTGGATCTCAATGTCAATCCAATGGTCAAAATTAAACCCGACCAAGAGAAACCCTTACCTATATTTCAGTTTCTCTTCCCCTTCCTTATTTCTTACCACCTCCTCTACTTCTCTACCACTTTTTCTCAAACCCTAACCCTAGTTTTCTCTCCATAGTGCTCCATTCTTCACCAAAATCAAGGAGAAGGGCTATTTTCTCATTCTCTTTCACTGTTCATCATCTATTTGAGGTATAACTCACTCTTCTTCTCTATTTCAATTTCTCTATTTTGTGCAATGGCTCCTCGCTTGCCCAACCATGGGAAGAGATCTCGGACCGAGGGTGCATCCTCGTCGAGTGCTCCTCCTCCCGTTGAGCAACCCGTTGAACAACAACAACCACCTCATCCGTTGTTCAATCCTTCACGTCCTCGTGACCCTAACACATATGACGACCGAATCTTTGTGTCACTAGACGCGTCCAACGATTGGTTTAGTGACTTTCGGACCTGTCCGGTGTTTTTGGGACACCCCATAAACTTCACAATCTTTTCACAATATGAATCTATATTTCGTGATCTTTGCATTGATGCCCTAGTTGCTACGAATTTTGTCATCTATCGTAGCGCTATACAAATGTTCTATTGCAACTTGACTTTTGATGACACTCATATTTACTCACGAGTTGCGGGCATTGACATCGCCTTTTCTGATTCGGATTTGGCCGAGTATCTTGAACTTCTAGACCTCGATACTTGGGATAAGCTTGTTGAAGCTCGTTCATTCCAATTTGTAGATGGAACTTCCCTTAAGAGCTTCAAGGAAGACTTATGTGCCCCAAACATATGTCCTCGCAAGCTTATGGCCAAACACCTCAACCCTTACTTCTATGAACTTCATCGAATTATTTTCAACACCATTCTGCCAAAAGCCGGCTCCACCGATGAAGTTACATATTTTGAGATCTCAGCTTTGTATCATCTTCACTATCGCATCCCTTTCTATCTTCCACGTACCATGATGGACTGGATGATTAACTGTAGGAAGAAACCACGAGCCCTGGTTTATCCCTTGTATCTTCCTATGGTCCTTCGTGCTTTCATTGTCCCTCTTCATGATTGTCCTTTCTTTTCTGCTCCTGCCTTCCTATCCAAGGTACGCCGACTTCAGGCAGTCGTAGCCTCTCCTGCCACTTCTGAGCATTCTGATGATGAGGAGCCCGACGCCCCTCCACTTGGACATGATACACCTCCTCCTGCTGCTACTCTTGACTCCATCCAGACCATGCTCCGAGATCGCTTTGCCTTAGAGGACGATCGCTGGACTCAGATGGACTACCGTACTACCCTGCAGATGAGTGCCCTCAGCAACTCGCTGCACGATATTCGGTATTCCATGTCCCGTCATCCCTCTATGCCCATTCCTATGGAGCGGGATCCCGGTCGCGAGGGATATCGCATTGACGATCCCTGGGTCATGCGCTACCTGGATCCGGATGCTGCTATTGTGGACCCCAGCCGTTCATTCACTGATCCTTCCGACTCCGCTGGGCCTTCTCGTGCTCCATGATGGAGATGGCTTCTACCAGATGATGCTGCTGCTGATCATAGTTTATGTTTTATGTTTTCCAGTATTTTCAGTTGCTTAGTTGGATTTATGTACTTGGTTTATCAGTGCTCTTTATGTTTTAGTTGTGATGACTTTTATATGCTCTAGTTATGAGTTGTGACTCTTATATTTCTGGTAGTTCTATTATTCTATGACGTTTGCTCGTTCTGTTAGTTCATATGCTGTTTCTTCTCTTTTGGTGTGTTTGCCCATTATTACTTGCTTCTTATTATATTGCTAAATGCCAAAAGGGGGAGAGATATGTATATTCTGTGTATATTTTTTTGGGATATGTGCTTTTTGGTGCTTTTGGAAGATATTCCTTATCAGGCCAACAGGTTCAACGCATTGTTTACGGGGGAGCTATCTCGTTTAGCTCGGCACTGATTATGGGGGAGCTATGTTGTGTCCAGGTATGAATATTGAATATACATTTATTATTTTGTCAATTATCAATATGGGAGAGATTGTTGACAGAAAGTCACAGTCAACCAAATATTGATAACATTGACTAAATAATACTTGTAATAATTCAATACGACACACGACGTCTACATCAAGCTCAAGTCAGAAGACAGCTCAGTCTTTGCAATTCAGTTATATATGAGTCTGTATTTTACACTTTTATTAAGTCTAGACTGTTGTAAACTGGGTCATGCTGAGCTCTTGAGACTTGACCAAAAGCCTACCCAAATCCATAAACTCCACCATCCAGAAATAAGCCCACAGATCCCCAAGAACTAGTTCTGTGCTCTGGAGACAGAGTTCGGGCCGAACTCTGCCTCCACACAGAGTTCGGGCCGAACTCTGTCCCCTAAAAATCAGCAACATTAATTTTAGGGTTAGCTGGTTGCTAGTTGTCCAACGGCCAAATATTTGAAATTTCCTATCCGAATTCTGGCCGAATTCTGCCTACAAAAACCCTATAAATAGGCCAAGAATTCTCTCATTTCAAATCATCCAATCTTCTCTTCTCTTCTCTCTTAAAGCTCAAATAAGCCATACCCTTCCCATCTACTAGCCACAAGCTTCCTAAGTCTCGAGTGCTCAGCATCTCTCAGTTAGGAGTCTTGTGCAAGAGTTGAAGAAGTCGCTTGGAAAATTTCGAGCAAATCGCCACTGCGATCCTCTGTAAGAAGTTGACGTGCTCTTCTGAAGAAAAGGCACGGGTTGTAAACTACTATTTCACAAATAGTGGATTTAATCCTGAGCTAGAGTTCTCAGGCCTGGACTAGTCCTCCACGAGAGAAACCAGGTTAAAATCGGCTGTGTTTGCGTATGCTCTCTTGATTCTCACTTTATATTCCGCATTTACTCTGATTAGTTTTATTTGTGATAGAGTTAATTTTAAGTGGATATTATCTCTATATACTCTATTCACCCCCCTCTAGAGTTGCCATCTGTTCTTCACAAATCTGATTAAATATTTTATTTAATTTGATTTAGATGTCCATAATTAGGCTGGGCTATTTTAGATATAATAGGTTTCTTATTTGAGGGTTTCCTATTTAATAGATCCTATTATAATCTAAAATAGGATGTTGATGGACTATTTTAGGTGTAGTAGGATTCTTATTTTAGGGCTTCCTATTTAAAAAAAAAATCCTATTATGACCTAAAATAGGTTTTTCTCATCCTATATATATGGGGTGAGGGTGGAGGCACAAAGCACAGCACAAAAGTGAAGATTCGAGGTGTTCGTCCACTGAAAATCTAAGAGAAAGTTTCGCACTTTGCTCTTAGGACTTCGCCATCCAAGACAGAAGGAAGAAGAGATCTAATCGAGGGGTCGTCAACTTCGGTTAGGAAGATTGTTATGGGTTGGTGAGCAATTTCAATTGTAATATCTTTTTTTCTTCTTGAGTGGGGTGAGGAGGTTTAACTTATTAGGGCAAAGGGTTGAACATTAGTTTTGTAAATTTTGTAATTTCATCTGAGTTATAGAGATTGAGATTTTTTCAGGTGACGTAGCCACCGCCAAATACTTGTCTTTGTCTGTGCTTGGTATCCGTTAGAAGGGGTTTGGTTATTTTAGGTGGGTTGGCCTAAGTTTCCGCTGCGGCAACATCTCAGATACGGTATCAGCGTGCAGAAGGGAGTATCTGATTCCCAACATCTGGTATCAGAGCTTTAGAGGTTCTGGCAACCATATCTACGGAGCAGATGAACGCTCGTATGATCGCCCTCACAGGAGAAAACTGGGCGATTTGGAAACCAAGGATGGAGGATCTACTCTGGTGCAAGGACTTGCATGGTCCGTTGGAGGGCGACAACGCAAAGCCAATGGACAAAGCTGCTGAAGACTGGAAACGACTGGATCGGAAGGCCATTGGATTCATCCGCCAATTGTTGGATGATTCGGTATTTTACCACGTGTCCATGGAGAGTTCAGCAAAAGCACTATAGGAGAAGCTGCATTCGTTGTACGAAAGGAAGACGGCTGGCAAAAAGGTGTTTCTTATTCGCCAACTCGAAGTACACAGAAGGTGCCCCAGTGGCATAACATCTGAACAAGGTTCAGGGTATCATCAATCAGCTGTCTACGATGAAGATGGTGATTGATGATGAGCTTCAGGCCTTACTACTCTTGAGTTCTCTGTCGAAAATTTGGGAGACGTTGGTGGTGTCGATGAGAAACTCTGTGCCTGATGGAGTTGTCATAATAGAGGCAGTCAAAAGTAGCTTGTTGAATGAGGAGGTCCGACGCAAGCAAGTGGAATCGTCGCAGGAGTCCTCTCTGGTGACTTTCTACGGGAAGGGAAGACCCAATTCACAGGCGATGATAGGGAGAGTTCTCAAAATCTTGCAATTGTGGACCGTAAGGAGAGATGCTATCACTATGGTGAAAGGGGTCATATCAAGAGGAGTTTTATGAAGCTAAAAGCTGAAAAGGCAAAAGGCAAGGACGATCAGGAGGATCTCACAGCAATAGAAGATATCATCGTCGCAGCAACCGACACAAAAGAACCTTGTGGCATGTGTCACGACGGCTAGTGGGTCATGGACAAAGGGGCATCGTATCATGCCACTCCACATAGGAGGATCTTCACGTCATACCGTGGTGGCAGGTTTGGACGTGTGAAGATAGGCGACAAGGGGACGACTGCAGTTGTAGGCATCGGGAATGTGCACTTGACAATGGAGCTCGGTGAGAAGCTCGTTCTCATGGGTGTACGACATGTACCGAGCTTGCGCTGCAACTTGGTTTTGGTAGGGAGGCTGGCAGATGATGGTTGTCACAGTCTGTTTGGGGACAAAGATTAGATGCTTACGAAGGGTTCCCAACAGCTGGCTCGGGGAGGTTTGTGTTGTGGCATGTACAGGCTCAAGCTGCTAAGCTGTACAAGTAGGCCACAGACTTGGATGGAGACTCGAGGGGTTCTCGACCGGAGGTGGATTATCGAGAACTTGCTGAGGAGGGGCTTCTAGGTGATTTGAGGGATACAGAGGATTCGGTTCGTCGAGACAAATGACGGATGGTGGTGAGTCAAAGATTGAAGGTCAGTCTGTCGGTCCCATGACAGCTGGTCGGTCTCCAGATGGGGGTACGGATCCGATTTTGGCGATGGATGGTTTGCAAAAGCTTCACGCAGCGATATCGATTTCAGCAGTTCGAAGCCAGGAAGGAGATCAGGGTTTGCAGCAAACTCAATCTGAGGCGGGAGCATCTTCATTCACACAGTTCAGGAGGAGCTTTGGGTCATCGGCCGCATGCACAGTGTGTGATGTTCTGCTCAAGGATGCATGTGTATAGGGCAGCTTCAAGTTCAGACACAAAGGTGGGCAGGTTCAGGAGTTCGAATCTCAGGAGGACCGCACCGTCTGCTTGGTTAGGCCAGCCAAGGATGAAGAAGCTCGTCGGAACGTTAACACTTTTCGATGGAAGACAGAAGTCGGGAACAGACAGCCAAGACTTGCGGTGAGGCTGATCGTCAGGGACTTCGATCTTGATCGTGTTATTCATATCGACCGGATCCCAGTGGTGCAAGAGGTGCTACGCATGGCAGCTAGCGTCGACGTGACGGTCGAGGAGCTTGAGACGAAGGAAGATGCAAAGCAGCTCAAGGGATCAAAGATTAGTGGCAATGGAGGAGCAGGAACTCTGTCGCATGACGACAGGCATGGAGTCCAGTTTAGGAGCTATGGGGTCAACACCCTCTCATCAGACTGGAGGGGAAGATTATTGGAGTCCAGTCTGGATTTGGTAATAGCATACTCATGGAGTCCAAATCTGATTAAATATTTGATTTAATTTGATTGGATGTCTATAATTAGTGCTGGGCTATTTTAGATATAATATAATTCTTATTTGAGGGTTTCCTATTTAAAAGATCCTATTATAATCTAAAATAGGATATTGATGGACTATTTTAGGTGAAGTAGGATTCTTATTTGAGGGCTTCCTATTTAAGAAATCCTATTATGACCTAAAATATGTTTTTTTATCCTATATATATGGAGCGAGGGTGGAGGCACAAAGCACAGCACAAAAGTGGAGATTCGAGGTGCTTATCCACAGGAAATCTAAGAGAAAGTTCTGTACTTTGCTCTTAGGACTTCACCATCCAAGACAGGAGGAAGAAGAGATCTAATCGAG
>JANAVB010009596.1:8269804-8272304 GCA_029216955.1 Iris pallida | reverse complement strand
TCCTCTCAAATTTAATTTCAAAAATATTTTATGGCCTTCTCTAGTCATTTGGTATTTACGAAATCTCGAGGTCTTCTACCCACCTTTGGTCACACTACTCCCTTGAAACACAGGTCACTAAAATCTTATAATCTCCTAACTAGTTGCTAACAATTCTACCAACAGATATCTAGGGTGTATGGCATCTATAATCCCTCATATCTATAAACAACCAATTATTCAATAATTATGCAATATTATGCTATAATTTAAGAATTTCTGATGAATTCTAGACGGCACGATCATTCGTAAATCCAGAATAGGAAGGGACGAGAATCAATGGTACGGAAAGCAAGGGAGTATAATCGAAAGCAAATATGGAGTTTTCAAAGACGTAGAGAATTTCTAGGAGAATTTTTAAAGCAGTGTGGATTGAGATTTCTAAGGTTTAGTCGCAGGCTCGTACCAATACAGTTACGTAACGGTTCGATATGCTCTGACCTGCATGGACCACCACAAAAACTTGTCACGACCCGCATCCATTTTTTGGACGCGAGCTCGTGAGCAAGCCAGCTACGTATCGAGCAGACTCCAGCCCGACTCGAGTACGTATAAGCTGTCAAGGTCATGGGTATCATGTCTAATCTAAACTATATCTCAATCCACAAGAATTAAATAAAACAGGAATGAACAATTATGGGTCATGGTCTGCAGCCCATTAGCATATTGTACGATTAGACTCCAAGAATGATATGAGTCTATAAAATAAGCAGAATATATCATAGCATGGAATATAAAGCACGAGAGGATAATAAAGAAATATCACAAGCAAATACTTGTATCATACATCGCAATCCTCTACCATCCCGTTCTGCTAACTAACTCCATGCAGTCGCTAAACCTGAAGAGATCATCAGGTCCTCAAAGGACTAGCAAGATACATAAAACATGCTTATCTAACAGTTTAATCACGCAATAATATAACCAGGGTATAAACAGGAACTAGACATGGGACTGACATGTGGCTACTGACAGGTAACTATGAACACGGATACGGGATCAACTATGCACAAATGAACTGCTGGAAGATCAATGGAATACCAACCCTCGCCCCAAATGTGGACTCGCAGGCCAGTTTCAAGACAAGTCACCCTCGCCCCATATGTGGACTCGCAGGTACAAAGGATAACCCTCGCCCCATGTGTGGACTCGCTGGTTGTGGGAAAGACAAAGGAATAGCAGTTCACTCACACATACTTGCAGACACGACTCAGTCAAGATACATGTGACGACAACGGAACAACTCAGTCACGACACAAGTAAGGACAACTCTGGCATGATCTATGACATAAAAAAAGCCTGGTATAACTACACTATCAAGTCATGAAATACTGATATACAAGCAAGACAATAAACTGGTAAATGCGGGTATCATATAAATCTATAACAACTAAGGTAACTAAAGATAATATACTACAATAGGTGTACTATAAGCATAAAAATAAACTGTAGAGGGAGGCAAGGTATACTTGCCTAGAGGTTGCACGCAGATCCAACAACATTAGTCAACTTGTAAGTCGATGAGTCCAAATCATCATAACTATCTCCGAAAGCTGAAACAGACATTGCCAACATTCTCAGAATAGTCAAATTAGCTAGGACTGCCTGTTCTTAAGTCTAATTCTGGACACAGGAGCAAAACGGTAATTTCGGGCAAAAATGATGTCCACCGTTGGACCCGCTTCGTACCGAAAAGCGTACCAGAGTCAACGGTCTCTAAAGTCATCAAAATACATGTCTACGGATTCATTTTTATGGTACGAATCCAACCATATGTCCAGAGTTGGATTCCGGTAGGTCGTGCACAAAATTGCCCATTGAATCGGACCGTAGGGCCCACGAAACGACGATCCGATCAACTGTCTCAAAATTGGACCAAACTTGGCATACAGGACCAAAAAAACGATACGGTCCTGTTGGCGTAAGTTTTGTCTCGATCTGACGGGCGTGCACAAAGTAATTAGAAAATTTTACAGAGGCCGATACGGTCAATTTTGACGGATACGTATCAAATTCGTCGTGCACACGCGACCAATTTGAATTCCGTTAAATCCCACACGACATGAAGCCATTACGTACCTTTCGATGATTTCGATTCGCGACCACGTCGCCCGGATTGGCAGGACGCATGTCGTATCGGGGGGATTTCTTAATTTTCGAAAACTGTTTTCCCATTTTTTATGGGTTTCAACAAATTTTATTCACTGGATAAGTGACTAGAATTTAAAGT
Source organism: Iris pallida (assembly GCA_029216955.1). Lineage (NCBI taxonomy): Eukaryota > Viridiplantae > Streptophyta > Magnoliopsida > Asparagales > Iridaceae > Iris > Iris pallida. The sequence continues at coordinate 8,270,035 of JANAVB010009596.1, read as the reverse complement.
AATAATGGGGTATTGATCATGGTTATGCCATCTACAGACCTATTCAATTAGATTTCTAAAATTGTTGTTGAAACGACAAGAAATTGCCTTCCAAATCTAGGGTTTCGAACTAGATCTTCATCCTATTTTGGTGGTTATTCATCAATTTTTGAGTCAATTAACCACAGAGATTGTCGTGTTCTAAGTAAATATAATTAATGAGTCTAGAAGAGGTATAGGTTGTCTATCCAT